>OZ012735.1:773921339-773996339 GCA_963859935.3 Lathyrus sativus
ATAAAGTAATCACAATTTATTCTTTATTCAAAAAATAGTGAATAACGTTTATCATATTGGAATGAGGTGAAGATTTTAAAAACTTTTTGCAAATGTATTTTTAATGAAAAAAGTGCAACTGCATTTTCTTAATGGAAAAAAAGCAACACAATAACTAAAAAAAAATTGTATTGTTGTGTCATGTTATTTATATTGCTAACTATTGATTGATTTTGTTCTTATGATACATGCATTTGTTTATTTGTTTTCAATTATATGGTAACGTATCCTTCTATATTTACGATGAGAAATCAATAATTAAATTTTGAGATTTTAATAAAAGTTTTCTGGACTGTGTCGGGACCTGCCCCTCAGACGGGTAAGTTCAACTCAATTACTATGATGATGAGGCCTAATATGGTCCAATCCTTTCTGTCGAGCACAAGTCTCAATAAAGAATACACAAGTCGGGCAGAGCATTCTCTAGCACAGGGAGAACTCGCGCACTTTCTCCACGGACTCCACGTGCCCTCCCACGCGGGGACACGTCATCAGACAACTATCCACTTCCCGAAAGAGTTGGTCAGCCCACCTTCCGAAGATCACGGAATAGTTGATCTAGGGCGAAGACCACATGCTGGTCTTCACTACGCCACGTAAGCCTTGGCAGCTACTTGTGTTGGGCTTGGCAATCCGGAATGTAATTGTTGGTCCTACGCTGGGGGCACATATAAATACCCTTTTTCACTAGAGGGTCAGGTATTCTATACACTACACATTTTCTATGTGCTTGTTCTCTCTCTCTCTCTCTCTCTCTCTCTCTCTCTCTCTCTTCTCTCTCTCTCTCTCTTTCTCTCTCTCTCTCTCTCTCTCTCTTCTCTCTCTCTCTCTCTCTCTCTCTCTCTCTCTCTCTCTCTCTCTCTCTTCCTCTCTCTCTCACTCTCTCATCTCTCTCTCCTCTCTCCTCTCTTCTCTCTCTCTTCTCTCTCTCTCTCTCTCTCTCATCTCTCTCTCTCCTCTCTCTTCTCTCTCTCTCTCGTCTCTCTCCTCTCTCTCTCTCTCTCTCTCTCCTCTCTCTCTCTCTCTCTCTCTCTCTCTCTCTCTCTCTCTCGTTTTGTTACTTACATAAGCATCAGAGCATCTTGCAGGTACACCCCCATTTCTCCTCTACAACACATTGAAGGCAGCAACTCACGACGTGTGGCAGGCTACTGACTCCTTTCTGATCAGGTAAGATCAGTGGCGCCGTCTGTGGGAATTTTTTGCTTCCCCGTTCTTTCTCCTGTCCAAGCATAGAAGCTCAAGAACCAAAGCAACCTTCAACTTCCATTCTAATCATGGCCAGCCCACGCGACGATAATGCGCCTGAAACCGCCTTCATCTCTTCATCAACGGAGACGGCCACGACCCCAACGCGACTATCCGTAACGAAGAAGGTGACTACTGGGACGGTCGCACCGCATCTCCTTCCTCGGAAGACGCGGCCTTCAACGCCGCCCAGCGCTTTGACAACCCTACTGTCTACCAGCCCATTTCGGTGCCAGTAGGCGCCAACCCTACCATGGTGGCCCTGTTCACGGCGATCAACCAGACCAACCTGATGACCTTCGGGCAGAACGAGCGAATAGGGATGCTTGAGAGGGAATGACCATCACGCTCTCCCCTGCGGAGACATCGTCGCCCAGTTTCCAACAGCCATTCTCCTCCTCCGTGGAGGACACAGCCAGTTGAAGATTCTTGGAGCCCCTTGTCGCTTCCGCGAAAATAAGGTGCCGACAAAACAGAAGAGTCGCCACCTTTCGTTATTTATCCCTCGGAGCGGGAAAGGAAACGATCGGAAAAACCTGACGAAAAAGGTATAAGACAAGGTCGTCGCAACCGTTGTCTGGGTTCGGGAGTCGGTTACGCAAGGGGAAGGTATTAGCACCCCTCACGTCCATCGTACTCGATGGGATCCACGCTTGTTGTGTTTATCTGACGGGTTTATTTAACTACCTACCTATCAAGGCCAGTCTAAAAATAAAAGAAAATGACTCGGCAAAGCGTCGCGCTTTATGCCTACGTATTCTCATCAGAGAATGAGAAATCAGAGTCAACGTAGTTCGGCTAACTACGGGTTACGGGGAAGGTGGCTCGCCAATACATCAGTATTGTGCCTACGTACTCTCAACAGGCATGAGAGATTAGAGCTTACGTAGTTCGGGATAACACGGATTACGGGGATTCAGATTCATCTGTTTTATCGAGTAGGGTTAAACAGCAGTTCCAGCAGTTAGGGACAAAGCCTGTTTGCGGTGGCGCTGAAGTTTAACGACACTCTTTTCTTCAGAAAATCTTTCCTTTGAGTTATGGGCCCACGGGGCAGAAAGGTTTGAAGTTTGTTTTCTGTCTTTTACGAAAGAACTGTTTTTTATTGTGTTTGCAATTTCAATCGCACTAGAGACTATGACCTGAGAATGAATGCGTCGCATGTCACCCAAAGGGTGCCATACTAAACAATCAGATTGTTGAAAAGAAACTCTCCAATAATCCTTTCTCAGATAGCTTAAGGCTCGTAACGTACGAAAGAAATCATTCATGATTACTGTATCTTAAGCTGTTTGAGATGAGAAGAGAACAGGCTCAACTAAGGGGAGACTGTCAAGTCCTACTGTTGTCATGCCAAGGATTCATCCTATGGTTGAAGTTTGAAACAGGGAACTCCTAGATGTTATCATGCATAGGTTTCAACCTAAAGTTCTATCATCATTTCCTTATCAAAGGAAATGAGAGTCCTAAGGGATCATGTCAATGATACACAGAAACAGATAAAGCATCAGCTTAAACAGTAGACAGATATACAGTAAATGACTATAAAGTGCATGCAATGCAAGTGAGGGAGGAAATGTGTGTGGGGAAGCAGCCTCCACAAGCTCATCTCAACCTCAAGCCAGATATGAATAACAGTAATCGTACTGAAGAGATACAACATGCTATCAAGCAAAAATACAGTAAACTGCCATCATACAGAAGAAATAAAATCATGCTATCAAGTAAAATAAACCACATGGGCAAGGGAGTTGGGCTCTACCGAATACCCGCAAGCAAAGCCATACAGTAACAATACAAGCAGAGGAAGCAACTCAACCTCTAGTGCAATCATGCTCCTAGTTCAAAGTTAGTCTAGTCATGAACTTATTCTAATGCATCAAGCAAGTCAAACAAGGTACATCAACAATACAGAAAAGAAAACAGACAAGAAAGCATATCAACAACTCTCTTCCAATTCCAAGCTTCAGCTCTTCTGACAGCAACTCAGTCTTCAGACTTCCATCATCCTTCAAGGCTGTCATATCTCATGACAAATATCACTTTGTTCCTCCAAGGTTTCAACCTATCAAACAGAAGTTTCAACTTAATTTCCTTCTTCAAGCTTCATCTTTCCAGTCAGTTCCACCTTCAAGCTTCACTCTTAGCTACAAGTATCAACTTGATTCCTTCAGGTTCTCCAAGCATCAGTGTAAGTATCAACTCCTCCTTTATTCCTCAAGCCTCAGCTCTACACTCAATCTCAATTGAATCCTCTTTATAAGTACCAACTTAGTCTTCAAGCTTCAGCTCTCTTTGCTTTACCAGTCTCAACTTGGTCTTCTCCTCTTACCAGCTTCAGCTGCTCAGAGTAATCTTCAACCATTTAGAAGTGTCAACTTCATCCTTCAATTCTTTTCAAGCAAGGAACTCTTCACTCTTCATTCAATCTCCATTGGATCTTCAAGTATCAACTTGCTCTTCAAGCTCTTCAAGCTCTTCAAGCTTCAGCTGTAATGGCAATGCTCAAGGAATCATCCTCTTCCACACTCTTCAATGAAGTCCTCATCTTCAAACTCAAGTCCAACATCTTTCAAGATACTCAAACCAGAAGACAATTGATGTAACAGGATGAGGGGAAATGATAAACAACTTACTGACAACCAAAGGAAGCCTGCAAGGGTTCATCATTATGAGAGACTGGTTCCCTCAAAGTTCTACTTCCCAGATAAAGCCATTCATCCTTCCAAAGGAGGGATGTGAATATCTGAGAAGGACTTTTAGTCATTGGAAGGAATGGAAGCACAGGATGCTTTCCATGTTTGTGAAAGAAATCATTCTAACTACAAGGCTCTCCCTATGTCCTATCTCCTAATCTTCATCAGACACCTTCAAGCACCAACAAATCCAAAGCTCCAAGCAACTTCAAGCAACTTCCTCTTGTCTTCAACTTGCCTTCAATCTCAACCAAAGGCAAACCAAGCACAAACCCTAATCTAAGGGGACCAAGGAAGTTAACCTAATTGAATTAGTAAGTCAGGATCACCTAAAACCTAGTACTAAAGTTAGTCCTAACTAAAATACTAAAATCAATTGTAAAATCCTACAAAAATTACTATGGGAACCTAGGTCAATCATGACTCTACCATATTAGTTTCAAAGCTCAAACCATCAAATTGGACCTAGAACTAAATTCTACATTCTAAGGTATCAAACCTAAAACCCTAAAAGGAGGCACCTAAACATCAATCTAGAAAGCACACCTATTTTCATCACAAAAATGTGAGAAAAATACTATGGGGTCATACATGTCTAACCTAATCACACACAAAAAATTAGGCTTAAAATCATCACCATGAGATCAAACAAAATTCCACAAAAATATGCATCAAACATAATCATTTTAATATCAATTAAAATAAAAAATTCCAATTAAATCAGAAAATACATGTAATGAAAATATTTTTTCTCTAAAAAATAATAGACTCAATCATGAGTAAAATGCAAAAAGAATGGGTTGAATTGGATTAATATTCAATGAATTATGATTTTTGCAAGAACCATATATAAAAATGAAAAAAAAAAAAAAAGAAAATCCAATTAAAATGAATAAAGACACGGTGCAAATAGAAATCATTTTCAATTAAAGTTCTGGGTTGGGCCTTCAGGGGGTGCGAATAGCGCTTAGATCAAAACATCAAATAAATGAAACGCATCGTTTCATGCTTCAGAATCCTTCACAACTCAACTTTAAAACACAGCCGTTGGATCCTCTCCCAGTCAAAGGTCAAGCTCTCATCCAATGGTGAAAACTTCATCTCCTACCTCTGGCCATGGAAATGGAGGGAAGAACCAGAGTTCAAACATGGTTCTTTCTCAATTCGAACTTCATCATATCTCCATCAAAACACATGATTCAAAGCACTAATACACTCTAAATTCCACACTGATCACAATCATGGTCTTAGATTCAATTGAAATTCACTCTAACCCTAAACACGATTGTGGATTAAAATTCTGACCAAGAATCAATTGTCTCCAATCTTGAAATTGTTTGGTCTAAAACGTTCATCACATTACACTGATCAGTTTCCCCTATAGAATTCATATTATTGCTCACTATACACCAAGTTCTTGATCCAAACTGAAATGGTGTCATCACCTTGAACATAACCAATTGCTCTCAAACTCTCCAGAATCCATCCCCTAGTTGTCTCTAACCATTCTAACCTAACAATTTGACTTAACAATGCTTAAATTAAGGTGTATGGTGAAAGTTACAAACCTGGGATTTCTTGAATAACAGATGCACCAAATCTTCACTTCAACACTTCAATCCTTCCAGAATCGTTCCTTGTATCAAGATATGGCTTCTGTTTGCAAAAGAATTGATGGAAGATGCTTGCAACTCCAAACCCGATAGTGACTTGCAGCAGGTGGAACTCAAAAGCTCATGCACGATTCAGTCATGTTCTTGCTCTCAATTTGCTATGGAATCACTCAGTAACTCATAAGGAAGAGATTGCAATAGAAAGAATCGATTGAAATGGTGTAGAAATGAAGAATGGATTTCAATTTGCAATGAACAAATTCTGAATCCCAACTCTCTCTCCTTCCTCAACTCTCACCAACCTCTTCCATGGACCTCTTCTAAACCATATATAGAATGATTCAGAACCCTCTAGCACCTTCTGGAATCATCCAAGGAGATTTTGAAAATCTCATGTCATGGTTTCTCATTTCAAGCCATTCTCACACCAGTCCATGTTTCCCTTGTTTTCAGCTCCAATTCTGAATTGAAAATCTCCTTAGATGAGATGTATGAGATGTTAGGATGCTTGGATAGCTTGTACATTGATCTCTCTTATGTTTTGCAAGTGTAACTTAGATTACAATTAACTTATGATAAGTCCCTTAATTTGACCTCAAATCAAAATTGTAATAATTCCATTGTCTCTAAAATGATTTTTCCATTCAAATTGGTAGGTCAGTTGCATTGTTTTGGTTGTATATTGAAAATTCCCAAAAATAGGTCACTTTAATACATTAAATCCTCCTTTTATTTTGACCACTTTGACAAATATGAGCTACAAGCATTTCCAACATCTCATGACCTTCTTACTAGCCTCAAAACATCATTTTAAGCAAGTTTGATGTTGAAGATTTTTCCATTTGGAGCTTGGAAATAGGAGTTATGGCCTTGTGCTTGAAATGACCTGTAATCTCCAAATGACCAAAATGCCCTTGACTTGTCAAAGCCATAACTTGAGTTCTACAAATCCTATCAAGGACTTCTAGTACTCTCTAGAAATCTAAGAAGATAAGGAATAACATTCATGTTGACCAAAAGTTCATAGGAATCATCCTTCTTGGGAAAAAGTTGGATGCAAGTTGGGTGACTTTCAAGGCCCTAGATTCACATACCTCAGATGACCTGTAACTTGTCAAAGTCATAACTTGAGTTCTAAAAATCCTATCAAGTACTTCTAGTACTCAAATTAAATAGAAGAAGAAGATTTACAACATTCATGTTGGGGGCAAGATGAGATGACAATCACATCTTGAGCTAAACTGCCTTGAAGATAGGGATCAAACTAGGGGATTTTACACTGTCAAGTCTTAGAAACCCTAGCCTGAAAATTCTCAAACTCTTCAATCATGATGAGTTGACCTTGGAATCATCCTTATAACATCTCAATGCATCAATCCATGATCACATGGCCTTTGAATTAGGTCTCAACCTTGTTCAAATCATCAGTTGACCTAGGGTTGACTCAGTCAAACCCTAATTATACCACTCATGGCTAGGTCCTCTTAATATTGCACCATGACCTATCTAGGCCTCATGATGGCTTTCAAGACATCTCATGAGCTCTTTCAAGACCTCAAGTCCTTCTTCATGGCTTCAGAATCATCTGAGGTCTTCCCACAACTCTCATGTTAGGAGGCACACAACCTTGGTTTCAACCATTTATCTCTGAGAATCTTCTGACTTCTCTGACAAAGATATCAACCCTTGAACACTTGAATGACCTTCTTGGCTAGCTTCAAACTCTTGTGTAGATCTTGATTGGTACTCATACCTCTTGATCTCCTGCATACATGTCAATGAAATGCAGATGATAATGCTAATGTGAATGAGATGCAACACAAGCTGGGTAAAGAAATGTTGGTCAAATTTTGGGGTGCAACAGCTGCCCCTATTCAAACGGCTTGAACCTGACTGGGTGAGAAGCGAACGACTCTCAAACAGTCAAGGTACGAGACGATTGAATACCAACAAACCCGGAAATTTGCCAACTGCACAAGTACACGGTACTCTGATGGGAACGAATCTTCGAAAACTGAAACATTAGCTGCACGACAACTAGCTGGGGGATTGGTCACACGGTAATCGGTAATACATGGTCGATCATGCCGTCAGGCATCAAGATTCCTCGGGATTCCTCAGGTCGAGAATCAAGTTAATCATGCCATCGGGCGCTCAAGGAAATCCTTTGGGCATCAGCCGGACTTCATCAGTAAGTCGGGAATAGAAGTTTCAGTCAATCATGAACCAGTTGGGGATATCCAAACTTCTGCCAACAGGCACTCCGCATCAGCTGAGAGAACTACTTCGTCAATACGGTTGGACTTCAATCATCAAGTCTTCGAGGGAAGTTTCAACTTTGCTATTTAAAAACCTGTTGGGGATGACATATCTCCGCTGGGGATTCTGGAGAACTATCAAGTAACTCTGCTTCAGGGATCCAGAAATCATTCTGGGTGAATCATCTCTGCTGAGGAAATCAAGAATCATCTTGAACAAATAACTCCGTGGGGACTTCAAGAATCGTCCTGGATCAATAACTCTGCTGGAGATTTCAGGAACCATCCTGAACAAACACTCTACCTGAGACTCTAAGCATCAACTTGAGTAACCAACTCTTTCGACTTCATTGGGGACTTTAAGAATCATCTTAAGCAAACGACTTCGCTGGAGAATTCAAGAATCATCTTGGGCACACGACTCTGCGGAGGAACACCTGCAAAACAAGAACGATAATGACCTAGCTCATGTTTGGTATGCATATGCTTTGACAATGGCGCAATGCTCCACACGGTGGAAATGCTACGCGTTTATGATAGATGCTATGCTATCATGCAAAATGCTACGGCCCCGTCAGCAAAATAAATGCCGAAGGGAGAGTCTTTCTGTCAAGGAGAAAGAACCGCTCTGGTGGAGGAAGGAATCATCCTGCCATGGAGAAAAGGTCACGCCAATCTCAATCGGACGCTGCATGGGGAAATGAACTTCAGTTGACTGCTGCAGGGGAACAGAGCTCTACGAGAACCTGGACCTGCTGAGGAGAGCGATGTCAATCGCGGAAATAAACTACACGGCTTTCACGGCTAAATCCTCCTGGAGATAACGACTCCGGCGGGGAAATACGGCATCAGCTATTTAACACTCTACTGGGGAACACCAATCATGGCCCGAACTGCTTTCCAAGGACTCGGCTCTCTCGGGGATCTGCAAACTCGGCTGGAGAAGAAGAAATCATTCTGCTTCGGGGGAGAGCACGACTCTGATTGGGGAGAGAATCTTCTCTGCTTGGGGAGACATATCAATGCTTACGATCTCATGTTCAGACTCTGCGGGGAGAGGCCGCTGAACTTTGCTGGAGAAGAAGAAATCATCCTGCTTGGGGATGTGCACGGCATACTGCCTGGAATATGCTACACCTGCACCAACACAAACAAACAGACCAGATACCCTTCTCAAAGGGACCTATCAAGGTTATCATCTTGTGACAGTGTTTAAGTAATTCATTGTTTCAACAATCAGTGGCCTAGGCCAGTAAGTTTATGTATGCGCATTTTGTCAAAAACATCGGCGTTCTTTTTCGCAGACAAAACAGATAAATGCTAAACAGACAAACAAAATTGCTGAATAGTATACATTTTATTGATAACGAACCCCTGAATGGGTAAAAATGTTTTACAACAGATGCAAGCTCCTGGAATGAGGAAGCTGCGCAAAAAATAAATATACATTAGTATATACAAATGTCAGCAACGAGGCGTAGGCGAACACCATGAGTTGATCCCTCTATGACCCACTCGACTTCGATACTTCTCCGACGCTTCAGCTTCAGAAGAGATTGATTCAGATAAGCGGCCTTCAGATCTTCCAAGCCACTAAACAATGAAAGTCCACTCGCGGAACGCAGTCATTTGCTTCTTCAAATCCCTAACTTTTGCGTGAACCGCCCTTTGCGGGTTTTCAGTTCACCGGGATACCCTTTTTTGCCAAAGCCGCCCATCCGGGTTTTCGACTTTGCGGGTGTACATTCTTTTCAATTTATATCCCTAATTTTTGCCCGAACCTTTTTCCTTTTTTATGGTTCGCCGGGATGCCCCATTTTTGCCTGGATACTCTTTTTCTTTCCAGCGGGTCATTTTTAAGCAAAGTATTTTTTTAACTGCGTCCGCGTTCACCGGGGATGCAAAATCTTCACCATCCATCGTGGATAACAACAAAGCTCCTCCCGAGAAGACCTTGCTGACGACATACGGACCTTCGTAATTGGGAGTCCACTTGCCCCGGTGATCGGAGTGTGGAGGAAGAATCTTCTTTAGGACAAGATCACCCGTCTGAAAGCTTCTAGGACACACCTTCCTATCATAAGCTTTCTTCATTTGGATTTGGTATAAACGACCATGTGCAATCGATGCTAACCTCTTCTCGTCCATCAGGCTAAGTTGGTTCAGTCGGTTCGTAATCCATTCTGCCTCGTCGAGTTTCACATCAACCAAAACTCGCAAAGAAGGGATCTCCACTTCTAACGGTAGGACAGCTTCCATACCGTACACTAAGGAGAAAGGAGTTGCCCCGGTTGACGTATGTATCGTTGTACGATAACCGTGCAATGCAAATGGCAACATCTCGTGCCAATCCTTGTAGGTCACAACCATCTTCTGTACAATCTTCTTGATGTTCTTATTGGCCGCTTCAACGGCGCCATTCATCTTCGGCCGGTAAGGAGATGAGTTGTGGTGTTTAATTCTGAAGCTCTGGCACAACTCCTTCATCATCTTGTTATTCAAATTCGAACCATTATCAGTAATGATCCGCTCGGGAATTCCGTAACGACAGATGATATCCCTCTTTAGGAATTTAGCCACCACCTGCTTGGTCACATTAGCATATGAGGCTGCCTCCACCCACTTGGTGAAGTAGTCGATAGCTACTAGAATGAAGCGATGACCATTGGATGCAGTGGGCTCGATCTTGCCTATCATGTCGATGCCCCACATGGAGAACGGCCACGGGGAGGACATGACATTTAACGGGCACGGCGGCACATGAACTTTATCAGCATAAATCTAGCATTTATGACATCTCTTCGCGAATTTAAAGCAATCTGACTCCATCGTAAGCCAGTAGTATCCTGCTCTCAGGATCTTTCTCGTCATGGCATGCCCGCCGGCGTGCGTACCAAATGTGCCTTCATGGACTTCTTCCATGAGCATACTCGCTTATTTCTCATCTACACATCTGAGTAGCACGAGATCGTGGTTTCTTTTATACAAAACTCCATCAGGATTGAGATAAAAATTCCCAGACAGCCTCCTCAGAGTCTTCTTATCCTGGGTTGACGCACCCGCAGGATACTCCTTAGTCATAAGGAAGGTCTGGATGTCATGGAACCATGGCTTGCCGTCGGCGGCTTCCTCGATCGCAAAGACGAATGCAGGTCTATCAAGACGAGAAAGGACAATTCTTGGAGCTTCATTCCAAAAGTTGACTTTATACATCGAAGCTAACGTGGCTAAGGCGTCAGCCATCTGATTTTCGGCTCTAGGCACATGATGGAGTTCCACTCGATCAAAGAACGGAAGCAGCCTTCTGGCATAATTCATGTATGGCCCCAAATTCGATTGGCGAGTTTCCCGCTCCCCTTTAATCTGGTTGATCACAAGCGCCGAGTCACCATACACGTCTAGGTTCTTGATTCTCAAATCAATTGCTTCTTCTAGACCCATGATGCATGCTTCGTACTCCGCTTCGTTATTTGTGATTGGAAACGTCAGTCTCGCAGTAAACGGGATGTGGGATCCGTGGGGAGTCGTGATGATCACCCCGATGCCACTTCCGTAGGAATTAACCGCCCCGTCAAATATCAATTTCCACTAGGATCTTCTGTTTGGCCCTTCGTCGGGCAACGGTTCATCGCAATCCTTCGCTTTGAGAAACATGATATCCTCATCAGGGAATTCAAATTTCATCGGCTGGTAATCCTCGATCGGCTGTTTGGCAAGGTATTCAGACAATACGCTTCCCTTGATGGCCTTCTGGGACACGTACTGAATATCATATTCCGTCAACACCATTTGCCATCTGGCAATCCTGCCCGAAAGCGCTTGCTTCTCGAAAACGTACTTGATCGGATCCATCTTCGAAATTAGCATGGTGGTGTGATTGAGCATGTACTGTCGTAAACGTTTGGCAGCCCAGGCTAGTGCATAACACGTCTTCTCTAGCATCGAGTAACGAGATTCACAGTCTGTGAATTTTTTACTCAAATAATAAACGGCATGCTCCTTTCTGCCCGTCTCGTCGTGCTGACCGAGAACACACCCCATACTATTCTCAAGAACTGTCAAGTACATGATTAAGGGTCGTCCGGCCACTAGGGGAATCAAGATCGGAGGTTCCTGTAAATACTGCTTTATCTTATCAAATGCCTTCTGGAAATCCTCGTTCCAAATGATCGCCTGATCTTTCTTTAGTAGTTTGAACATCGGTTCACACGTGGCCATGAGCTGAGAAATAAACCTTGCGATGTAGTTTATTCTGCCCAAGAAACCACGAACTTCTTTTTCTGTTTTTGGCACTGGCATTTCTTGTATCGCTTTTATCTTCGCATGATCAACCTCGATGCCTCTTTCACTCACGATAAACCCCAGTAACTTTCCGGACCGTACTCCGAAAGTACACTTGTTAGGATTCAGCCTCAACCTGAACTTCCTAAGCCTCTCAAAAAGCTTCAGCAAATTGACCAGATGTCCCTCCTCCGTTTGGGACTTCGCAATCATGTCATCAACATATACTTCAATCTCATGATGAATCATGTCATGAAACAAAGTTACCATTGCTCGTTGGTAAGTGCCCCCTGCATTCTTCAGACCGAAAGGCATTACCTTGTAGCAGAATGTTCCCCAGGGAGTGATAAACGTGGTTTTCTCCATGTCCTCCGGCGCCATCTTGATCTGATTGTAACCGGAGAAGCCATCCATGAACGAAAACACGGAGAACTGGGCTGTATTATCGACCAATACATCAATATGAGGTAGCGGGAAATCATCTTTAGGGCTCGCCCTATTCAAATCCCGATAATCGACGCACATTCGTACCTTACCGTCCTTCTTCGGTACAGGCACTATGTTGGCGACCCACAGAGGGTAAGTAGTGACCGCTAAGAAGCAAACATCAAGTTGTTTTTGTACTTCTTCTTTGATCTTAACGGCCATATTTGGTCGCGTCCTCCTAAGCTTCTGCTTGACGGGAGGACAATCTTCTCGCAGCGGCAAGTGGTGGACCACGATGTCAGTGTCAAGTCCGGGCATATCCTCGTATGACCAAGCAAAGACGTCACTATACTCTCTTAGCATCTCGACCAATCTCTGCTTGACATCACCCTGCAATGCAGCCCCTATCCTGACGAGTTCTTCAGAACCCAGATTCACGATCTCGATCTCCTCTTCATGAGGCAGAATAACTTTCTCCTCTTGCTTCAACAAGCGGGCCAACTCTTCAGGAAGGTCTTCGTCTTTATCAATCTCTTCTTCGGCTTGATAGATCGGGCAATCGAAGTCGAAGTGAGTCGTAGAAGGCCCAGAGTCGATGTCATCTGTTATGTGGATCCTACAATAACAAGGGTTAAGTTTAAAACAAGGATGTGCAGGTTAGCACAAACCCCATTGCCATTTTATTGTTTTTAAAAACAAATATAAAACAGGAATAACAGAGATCAAAATATTTGAATACGAAGAAAACGCCTTTTGATTTATTGATAAAATGCATGTACATAATCAAACGAGGCCCTGACAATAAAACCACTATGCCCCGGGTAGGACATAGGGTCGTACAATGATTGGAAAAAAGTAAATCATTACTCTTCGCTTGTCATCTGGATGATATCCTTGACGGTCCAGTTGGTAAGGCCCTCACCTGGCTTGCTTGGCTGGATCCAAGAGTCGAGGTCACAGTCGCTATCTCCGCTGTCTTCAGACACCGCGTTGACGCTTTCAAAAATCACCCCGCCACTGGTAAACTGGATCGTCCCTTTACCTCATGACGCACTGCTAGAAGATGAGGCTTCAGCCATAGGAGAATACCCCAACCCGAATTTGTCTTGCTTGTTAGGTATCTCCAAAATTCGCCCCCAACCTGGGGTAGATCCGGCTTGGACAACAGCCCGGGCTTCCTTGAAGGAGGAGAGAGTCATCTCTGGCTTTTCAGTGACTACAGGAGCTACGTCCTTGACTTTAACAGCTTTGAACGCTTGGCATAGGGTTTCGTGGATTTCCCCATCCATCTCAACATACTTGAAGGACGACAAATGGCTCACCATTATGTCTTCCTCACCACATACGGTCACGATGCTACCTCCGACAGCATACTTGAGTTTCTGGTGCAACGTGGAGGTCATGACACCCGCAGAATGGATCCATGGCCGGCCTAAGAGACAGCTGTAGGCAGGCATGATGTTGTCGCTTGCGCGAAAATAAGGTGCCGGCATGACAGAAGAGTCGCCACCTTTCGTTATTTATCCCTCAGAGCGGGAAAGGAAACGATCGGAAAAACCTGACGAAAAAGGGTAAGACAAGGTCATCGCAACCATTGTCTGGGTTCGGGAGTCGGTTACGCAAGGGGAAGGTATTAGCACCCCTCACGTCCGTCGTACTCAACGGGATCCTCGCTTGCTTGTTTACTTGGACGGGTTGGTTATAATCTATCTACCTATCAAGGCTGGTTGAAAAAAGAAAAGAAAAATGACTCGGCAAAGCGTCGCGCTTTATGCCTACGTATTCCCGTCTGGAACGAGAAATCAGAGTCAACGTAGTTCGGCTAACTACGGGTTACGGGGGAAAGGTTGCTCGCTAGGACATCGCATCCTATGCCTACGTACTTTCATCTGGTATGAAAGATCAGAGCAAACGTAGTTCGGGAAACTACGGGTTGTCTCCTGAAAGAAGTGCTTTTTATTGTGTTTGCGATCTCAATCGCACTAGAGACTATGACCTGAGAGTGAATGCGTCGCATGTCACCCCCGGGGTACCATACTAAACATCCAATCTCAGATAGCTTAAGGCTCGTAGCGTACGAAAGAAATCATCCATGATTACTGTATCTTAAACTGCTTCGAGGTGAGAAGAGAACGGGCCCAGCTAGGAGGGAGACTATCAAGTCCTACTGTTATCATGCCATGGATTCATCCTATGGTTGAGGTTTGAACAGGGAACTCCTAGATGTTGTCATGCATAGGTTTCAACCTAAAAGTCTATCATCAAATCCTCATCAGAGGAAATGAGAGTCCTAAGGGATCATGTCAATGATACACCAAAACAGACAAAAGCATCAGCTTTAACAGTAAAATGCATGCAATGCAAGTGAGGGAGGAAATGTGTGTGGGGCTTCAGCCTCCACAAGCTCGTCTCAACCTCAAGCCAGTCATGAAATAACAGTAATCATACTGAAAATAAACAACATGCTATCAAGCAATAACAGATAAGAGAAATGAAGTGTCATCAGGCAAACAAAACACATGCTTGAGAAATAAAGACTCATCTACCCTCTAATCCTAACCCTAACACAGAATCTAAATCAAATCTAAGCAAAGCCCTAAAGCAAAACCTAACCAAAAGAAATCAATCCCAGTCTTCAAGCTGCAGAACAAGCTTACCAAAGAAAGGGAGCTAAGTAAGCCGACTCATAGTGTCTTCCTCAGGAAAGCACTAGGAGGTGTATACTCAGGAGTCATACCCTATGTGGCTCAACCACTGTGATCAGTTTACATTCCTCCTCAGGAGAAACTAAACTCACAAGCAGGCTCCAACATCACTGGATATTTAGGAAATCCTATCTGAACTAGTGGAACTAAATGAACAGACTCATAGGACCTTCCTCAGGAAAGTACTAGGAGGCTTCCACTTAGGAGTTGTATCCTATGTGGCTCAACAACTGTGATCAGTTTACATTCCTCCTCAGGAGAAATTAAACTCACAAGTTGGCTCCAACATCATTGGATACTTGAGAAATCCTAGATAAACTAATGGAACTAAGTGAATAGACCCATAGGACCTTCCTCAGGAAAGTACTATGAGGCTTCCACTTAGGAATTGTACCCCATGTGGCTCAACAACAGGTGATCAGTTTACATTCCTCCTCAGGAGAAATTAAACTCACAAGTTGGCTCCAACATCATTGGATACTTAAGAAAGAGGTGAGAAGAAAGGATGAAAGTCATTCATAGTGCCTTCCTCAGGAAAGTACCATGAACTTCCTTCAAACTTCAGGATCTCAAACCTCACAGACAGGGAACAAGCTAAGCTTTGGGTCTCTGAGTCTTGCTCTTCAATCTTCTCTTCATGATGCTCTCCAACAAAGTCTTTAAGACAACACAAGCCCCACAACCAATTCCCCAAAACAAACCCCATAGATGAACAGATAACCACAACACAGACAAAATTATCAGGCAACTTCAGAAAATACCTAAAAATACTAAACCAAGGGGGAAAAATCTAACAATTATTCACAAGGGTCTACAACATCTACTCATAACATCCACATATGCCCCTACCCAAAAATCAAGACAAAACTATCTAAAGAAAATGAATTTCCTCACCTATGCACAACCTAACCCCTAATTAGGATACCCTAATGCTACCCTAATTAAACTAATCAAATTTTAATCTAAAAATCAGGAATTAAATCCTATGGGGAACTATGGTTCAATATCTAATTACACAAAAGAATGGATTAAAAAGACTAAAGGAAGGTCCTAAAAGAAATTCTACAAAATCATGATATCATTAATCCTATTTTAAAAGCTATTTAAAAGAAAAATCTATTAAAAATATGAAAAGAAAATAAAATGGAGATTTTATTTATTTAGAATTTTCTAGACAGATTTATTAACACATGAAAAAAACAAGAAATGAAAAATATTAAATCCTCTATTTTTTATGAATTTTTAAAGTGCAAGAAAAATAGTAAAAGAATTAAAAAGAAAATAAAACAATTAAAGGGGAGGGGGTGCGAGTAGCAGGGCTCGCTAGTTGATATCCATAGTGGGCCAGAATCAGGGGGGTGGGGATAGCATGAGAGTCAGGCCCAGGGACCACCGTTTAAGTGAAACGGTGCGTTTTACTTATGTGGCTTCCCTCCATTTCACGAGTTTGAATCCAGGCCGTTAGATGAGGAGATTTTAGTCAAGGCTGGGGACTCATCCAACGGACAACCATCATCGTCCCAGCTCAACCTAGGGTTTTGCAGAAAACCTCACTCCATGCACTAATCTTTCCTCCCCTCGTTCTCTCTAACCAGTCCATGAAATCCTAAAATTCCAACACCAAAATTGTTCTACTAATTAAGAGGAACAAGACTGCACGCGTACTTTTTCCTAATTCTCTTTGAGTCACTCTAACAGAAAGCTTAAAGACTTGGGTTCCACCATGGATCTCTGAGATCAATCATGTCAAAGCTTCAATCTAATGGCCTGAGGGTGTTCTTTATGCTACCCTAGTCACACTAAACACTAGCACGATCATTAAAACCTAATACACAGTCTGTTCTTGCAACCTAAAGAATCCTGCACCTGTTATGGATCTACATACAGAGCTCTCAAACTCTCAGAATTTGATCCTCTATCCTAGCACGTTAATTCTACACCTAAAGAACGAACTGAAACTAAATAAATTAAGAGGTATAGGGAGAAGAAAGAACCTGTCAAGTGATGATGGAGAAGGTATGAGGAGAAGGTTTCAGGCCTTGTAATTGCTTCGAAAGGATCCTTGGATGATCAATGGCCTTCTGTTTGCACTTGTGATGAAGGAGAAGATCTGCAATGGAAGGAAACCAGAATTGCTTCACCTTGAAGAAACCTCTTCAATGGATGCTTCTCTCTCTCTCTCTCCCCTCTGAATTCTCTTGCTATCACCAACCCTTACCAATCTATGATGCCTCCTTTATATAATGATCATTAGACACTTCTAGATTCATCTAGAATATGGTGGAAAGTTCTTGAAAATCTCATGTGGGGACAAGTTGAAAATCTCACATCTCATGCCTTATGCTTTGCAATCTGGTATTAAAATATCTTTACATGAGATATTGAGAAGGAGTGCACAATTACAAGCCTTGGTTTTGCCTTGTGTTAAGATTTCTCAAGTTGCCTTCTTTTTCAAGTAACAAGTTTTCAAAGCAACCCCCATCTTAAAGCCTTAAATCAAAATTCTATTTGAACCAATGTTCTCAAAATGATGTTTCCAATCAAAATGATATATTGGATGACCTATTTTGGATTTGTGGATCTTCCAAACCAATTTCCAATTTCAACTTTTCAAACTTATAAGCCATTTTTAGTTCATTTTTGACCAATCATGCAAATCCATGCTATGAGCTTCTCCAACAATTCATGACCTTCTTTCTAGACTAAAAATCACATTTTGAACAACTTTCATGTTTTGAGTTTTTCCATTTGAGGCTTGGAAATAGGAGATATGGCCTCTGCTTAAAATGACCTATAACTGACAAATGACCAAAATACCCCTGTCTTGTTCAAACCATAAGTTGAGTTCTACAAATCCTATCAAGGACTTCTACCACTAAAATTAAAGATAAGAAGATGCCCTCCAACATTAATTTTGACCAAGAGATCATAGGAATCATCCTACTAGGGCAAACGTTGTCTGCAAGTTGGGTGACTTTCAAGGACCCAGATTCACACACCTCAGCTGACCTGTAATTTGTCAAAACCATAACTTGAGCTCTGCAACTCCTATAAAGGACTTCCACCACTCAAATTAAATCTAAGAACAAGCTCTACAACATTCATGTTGTGGGGAAGATGAGATATCAATCACATCTAGAGCTAAAACTGCCTGGAAGATAGGGATCAAATTAGGGTTTTTTCACTGACAATCCTCAGAAACCCTAACTCAAAACTTCTCAAACTCTTCAATCATGATGAGTTGGTCTAGGAATCATCTTTACAACATCTATATGCATCATTCCATGATCTCATGGCCCTTGGATTAGGTCTCAACCCTCTCCAAATCTTCAGTTATCCTAGGGTTGACCTAGTCAAAACCCTAATTCTACCATTCATGGTTGAATCCTCTGAACTCTTGCATAATGACTTCTCTGGGCTTCATGATGGCTATCAAGACATCTCATACACTTTCTCAAAACATCAAGTTCATTCTCAAAGTCTCAGAATCATCTGAGGAGCACCCACAACTCTCAAGCTATGAAGCACACAACCCTGGTTTCAACCCACTCCTCTGAGGATCTCTTGAACTTTCTGATGAAGGTACCAATTTTCAAGCACTCAATGAATAAATAATTGTTGGTCAAATTTTGGGGTGCAACAGCTGCCCCTATTCAAACGGCTTGAACCTGACTGGGTGAGAAGCGAATGGCTCTCACCCAATCAAGGTGCGAGACGATTGAATACCGGTAAACCCGAAAATTTGCCAACTGCACGAGCACACGGTACTCTGCGGGGAACAAATCTTCGAATATTGCAATGCTAGCTGCACGGCCGCTAGCTGGAGAGATACTGATCTGACATCGCCGCCAGTTATCCACATTAAATTCCTCTGACGTTGCCTTCAGACAACCACAGCACCCAACATCGCCGCTGGAGAAAATACAATACTGAACAACTCTGACCTGGGGTTCACCCCTGGACAAAAGGTACACTTGCGTATTTGAAACTACTTCGCTAGGAATGAGACTTAACCGAGCACACTCTGATCTGGGGTTCACCCTCAGAACCATAACGAACATCGGAATACTACTGCACACTGCCCGCCGTAGAACTTCAACATTAAAGACATATGAAACCCTGGCCCCTGGCCACTCCAGATCCGCTGGAAAAAATATTCAAGTATTTCCGAATATAGATGGAACCCTGGCCCCTGGCCACTCCAGATCCGCTGGAGAATCTTCAAGTATTTCTGAAGATAGATGAAACCCTGCCCGTCGGCTATTTCCAGCTTCAGCTAGAAAAACATCCTTGTCCTTCAAGGATGTAAACTTTGCCCGTCGGCAACTCTGCAGGAGGTATCTTCGACTTCAGTCTAAAGAAATGGTCCTTGGCCTTCAAGGATACACAGATCTGCCTTCAGGCAACTCCACCTCTGCTATAGAGCATCCGTGACTTCAGTCAGGGATATATTTCGGCCTTCAGTCCGAAAAATGAATCCTAGGTCATTCATGACCTTGGGGATAACCTTGCCCTCAGGCACCTTCGCTTCAGCTTGGGAAATCTATGACTTCAGTCAGAGAAATGGTATCCTGAGCCATTCATGACTCTACAGGGATTCAAACACTTTGCCTTCAGGCAAAACTCCGCTTCAGCTGGAGAAACATCTTCGACTTCAGTCAGAAGAAAAACTATCCACTTGATCGCAATCAATCATCACCTCAGGACAACTGACTTGGTCTTCAGGCCAACACGGATCATCTTGGTATATCTACAAACTTTGGAACCTTGTCTTCAGCCACACGTTGATTCATCAAACAGGAAATCTGAATTCACAGGAACCTTCCGATACCGCCCTCAGGCGTTTACGAAGTCAATCTTCAGATTAGACATCACTGTTGGAGCAGACATATCACGCTGCTAAGGACTTCAAGAATCATCTTGAACAAACAAATCCGTCAGGCACCTTCAAGAATCATCTTGAACCGATAACCATTCTGGAGACTTTATTCTGCGGGGTACTCCAGGAACCTTCCTGGGCAACTCTTGCTGGGGACGCTACCGGGGAGCTCAAGTATCATACTAAGCAAACAACTCGGGAAGCTGCACTGAGGTCTTAAGAATCATCTTAAGCAAACGGCTCTGCTAAGGAACTCGAGAATCATCTCGAACTGAAGACTTCGCTGGGGATCTCAAAAATCCTCTTGAGCAAGCGAACTGTGGGGATTACACCGGGGTCTTAAGAATCATCTCAAGAAATCGACCTTGTTGGAGAGAATATCAGGAATCGTCCTGAGCAACTGGTCTCTTGGTGGAACACCTGCAAAACAAGGATGATAATGACCCAGATCATGTTTATGATGCATATGCTTCTGCGCCATGCCCCACACGGTGGGAATGATATGCGTTTATGCTAAATGCCATGCAATCATGCACGATGTTATGCAGCGTTAAATGCTATGCAGTGTTTAAATGCTATGCAATCATGCACAATGATGCGATCCCGTCCGCAAAATAAATGCTGGGAGGAGGAAACCCTTTTGTCAAGGAGCCAAGAACTCAGGTAGAGGAATCATCCTGCTGAGGAGAACGTGGACATGCCAATATCAATCGGCCTCCGTCTGGGGAATTGATCTTCCGGTTGACTGCTGTAGGGCAAACAACTTCAGCTGACTGCTGCAGGGGAACGAAGCTCTACGTGAACCTGGACTTGCTGATATCAATCGCGAGAATAAACTGTGCGGCCGTCTCGGCTAACTCTTCTGGGGATGACCACTCTGTGGGGAAACAACTTCAGCTGCTCAACACTCCACTGGGGAAAACCAATCATGATCTGATCAACTTCCAAGGATTCGACCCTCTTGGGCATCTGCACACTCGGCTGGGGAAGGAGAAATCATTCTGCTTCGCTGGAGAGGGTGCGACTCTGGTGAAACACAGCATTAGCTGCCCCACGCTCTGCTGGGGAAAATTGATCATGATCTGATCAACTTCCAAGGATTCTGCCTTTCTGCGGACTCAGCCGGGGAGAGAAATCATTCTACTTCACTGGAGGGTACGACTCTGGTGCGGAATTTCAATTCCGCTGGGGAAGAAAGAATCATCTGACTTCGGGGGAGAGTACAACTCTGCAGGGGAATATAACATCAGCTGTTCCAATACTCTACTGGGGAAGAGGGAATCATCCAACTTCAGGAGAGAATACGGCTCTGGTGGGGGATCTCAATTCCGCGGGAGACTTCAGTCTGGCACCACCAGTTACTGCATACTCCTTCGGCATACGAACATCTTCCTACAAGATTTGCACTTGTGACCCGGTGCTGGGGGATACACCTGCTTCGGCGACTTTACTGGGGCAAACACGAGCTTCAGCACCCGAACATTCCTATGAAATCTGCACTTGTGACCCGGTGCTGGGGGAGACACCATTCTTCGGTGCTTGACTCAGTTGATGAGGTGACGTTCCTTCAGGATGCGTCTGCTTGGGGAAGAGAATCCTCTCTGCGCGGGGAGACATATTAATGCTCACTATTTGCGTTCAGATTCTGCGGAGGAGAGACTATTGAACTCTGCTGGAGAAGGAGGGCTCGCCCTGCTTCGGGGATACGCACGGCACATCTTCTGGAAAGTGCTACACCTGCAACAACACAAACAAACAGACAGGATGCCCTCCTCAAAGGGGCCTATCCAGGTTATTATCTCGTGACACTATTCGGTTAATTAATTGTTTCAACAATCAATGGGCCTAGGCCCGCAGGTTTATGTATGCGCATTTTATCAAAAAAAACATCGGCGTTTTCATTCGCAAACAAAACAGATAAATGCTAAACAGACAAGTAGAATTGCTGAATAATGTGCATTTTATTGATGATGAACCCCTGAATGGGCAAAAATGTTTTACAACAGAGGCAAGCTCCTGGAATGAGGAAGCCGCGCAAAAAGAAAACATAAATATACATCAGTATATACAAATGTCGGCAATGAGGCGTAGACGAACACCATGAGTTGATCCTTCTAAGACCCACTCGACTTTGATACTTCTCCGAGGCTTCAGCTTTGGAAGAGATTGATTCAGATAAACGGCCCTCAGGTCTTCCAAACCACTAAACAATGAAAGTCCATACGCGGAACGCAGTCATTTGCTTATTCAAATCCCTAACTTTTGCGTGAACCGCACTTTACGGGTTTTCAGTTCACCGGGATACCCCTTTTTGCCGAAGCCGCCCAGTGTAGGTTTTCGACTTCGCGGGTGTACATTTTTTCAATATATCCCTAATTTTTGCCCGAACCTTTTATTCTGTTTTTGGTTCGCCGGGATGCCCCTTTTTTGCCTGGACTCTTTCTTTTTTGTCCAGCGGGTCTCTTTTAAGCAAAGTATTTTTTAACTGCGTCCGCGTTCACCGGGGATGCAAAATCTTCACCATCCATCGTGGATAACAACAAAGCTCCTCCCGAGAAGACCTTGCTGACGACATACGGCCCTTCGTAATTCGGAGTCCACTTGCCCCGGTGATCGGAGTGTGGCGGAAGAATCTTCTTCAGGACGAGATCACTCGTCTGAAAGCTTCGAGGACGCACCTTCTTATCATAAGCTTTCTTCATTCGGCTTTGGTACAGGCGACCAAATGCAATCGATGCTAACCTCTTCTCGTCCATCAGGCTGAGTTGGTTCAGGCGATTCGTAATCCATTCTGCCTCGTCGAGTTTCACATCAACCAAAACTCGTAAAGAAGGAATCTCCACTTCTAACGGTAGGACAGCTTCCATACCGTACACCAAGGAGAAAGGAGTTGCCCCGGTCGATGTACGCACCGTAGTACGATAACCGTGCAGGGCAAACGGCAACATCTCGTGCCAATCTTTGTACGTCACAACCATCTTCTGAACAATCTTCTTGATGTTCTTGTTGGCCGCTTCAACAGCGCCATTCATCTTTGGCCGGTAAGGAGATGAGTTGTGGTGTTCAATCTTGAAGCTCTGGCACAGCTCCTTCATCATCTTGTTATTCAAATTCGAACCATTATCAGTAATGATCCGCTCGGGAATTCCATAGCGACAGATGATGTCCTTCTTTATGAATTTAGCTACCACCTGCTTGGTCACATTAGCGTACGAGGCTGCCTCCACCCATTTGGTGAAGTAGTCGATAGCTACCAGAATAAAACGATGACCATTGGACGCAGTGGGCTCGATCTTGCCTATCATGTCGATGCCTCACATGGAGAACGGCCAAGGAGAGGACATGACATTCAATGGGCACGGCGGCACATGAACTTTATCAGCATAAATCTGGCATTTGTGACATTTCTTCGCGAATCTGAAGCAATCCGACTCCATAGTCAACCAGTAATACCCTGCTCTCAGGATCTTTCTCGTCATGGCATGCCCGCCGGCGTGCGTACCAAATGTGCCCTCATGGACTTCTTCCATGAGCATACTTGCTTCTTTCTCATCCACACATCTGAGTAGCACGAGATCGTGGTTTCTCTTATATAGCACTCCATCAGGATTGAGATAAAAGTTTCCAGATAGCCTCCTCAGAGTCTTCTTATCCTGGGTTGACGCACCCGCAGGATACTCCTTGGTCATAAGGAAGGTCTGGATATCGTGGAACCATGGCTTGCCGTCGGTGGCATCCTCGATTGCAAAGACAAATGCTGGTCTATCAAGACGCGAAAGTACAATTCTTGGAGTCTCATTCCAATAATTGACCTTGTACATTGAAGCCAGCGTGGCTAAAGCATCAGCCATTTGATTTTCAGCCCTGGGTACATGATGGAGTTCTACTCGGTCGAAGAACGGAAGCAGCCTCCTGGCGTAATTCATGTACGACACTAAATTCGCTTGACGAGTTTCCCACTCCCCTTTAATCTGATTGATTACGAGCGCTGAGTCACCATATATGTCTAGATTCTTGATTCTCAAATCAATTGCCTCTTCTAGACCCATAATACATGCTTCATACTCTGCTTCGTTGTTGGTAACTGGAAACGTCAGTCTCGCAGTAAACGGGATGTGGGATCCGTGAGGAGTCGTGATGATAGCCCCGATACCACTTCCATAGGAATTAACCGCTCCGTCGAATATCAACTTCCACTGAGACTTCCTATCTGGCCCCTCATCGGGCAATGGCTCATTGCAATCCTTCGCTTTGAGAAACATAATGTCCTCGTCCGGGAATTCAAACTTCATCGGCTGGTAGTCTTCGATTGGCTGTTCGGCAAGGTAATCAGATAATACGCTTCCCTTAATGGCTTTCTGAGAGACGTACTGAATATCATACTCCGTTAACACCATTTGCCACCTGGCAATCCGGCCCGAAAGAGCCTGTTTCTCGAAGACGTACTTGATCGGATCCATCTTCGAAATTAGCATAGTGGTGTGATTGAGCATATACTGTCGTAGACGTTTGGCGGCCCAAGCTAATGCACAACACGTCTTCTCCAGCATTGAGTATCGAGATTCACACTCAGTGAACTTTTTACTCAAATAATAAATGGCATGCTCTTTTCTGCCCGTCTCGTCGTGCTGACCGAGAACACACCCCATACTATTCTCCAGAACCGTCAGGTACATGATTAATGGCCGTCCAGCCACTGGGGGTATCAAGATTGGAGGTTCTTGAAGATACTGCTTTATTTTGTCGAATGCCTTCTGGCAATCCTCATTCCAAGTAATCTCCTGATTTTTATTTAAAAGCTTGAACATCGGTTCACAAGTGGCCGTGAGTTGAGAGATAAACCTTGCAATGTAGTTTATTCGGCCCAGGAAACCACGAACTTCTTTTTCTGTTTTCGGCGCTGGCATTTCTTGGATAGCTTTTATTTTCGCAGGATCAACTTCAATACCTCGCTCACTAACGATAAACCCCAATAACTTTCCGGACCGCACTCCGAAAGTGCATTTGCTAGGATTCAGCCTCTGCCTGAACTTCCTAAGCCTTTCAAACAGCTTCAATAGGTTGACCAGATGCTCTTCCTCCGTTTGGGACTTTGCAATCATGTCATCAACATAGACCTCGATCTCATGATGAATCATGTCATGAAACAAAGTTACCATTGCTCGCTGGTAAGTGGCCCCTGCATTCTTCAGACCGAAGGGCATTACCTTGTAGCAAAATGTGCCCCAGGGGGTAATGAACGTCGTTTTCTCCATATCCTCCGGTGCCATCTTAATCTGATTGTAACCGGAGAAGCCATCCATGAACGAAAACACGGAAAACTGGGCTGTATTGTCGACCAACACATCGATATGAGGCAACGGGAAATCATCCTTAGGGCTCGCCCTATTCAAATCCCGATAATCGACGCACATACGTACCTTACCGTCCTTCTTCGGTACAGGTACTATGTTGGCGACCCACGGAGGGTAAGTGGTAACGGCTAGAAATCCTGCGTCCAACTGCTTCTGGACTTCTTCCTTGATTTTTACAGCCATGTCTGGTCTCGTCCTCCTGAGCTTCTGCTTGACTGGAGGGCAATCTTCTCGCAACGGCAAGCGGTGAACCACAATATCAGTGTCAAGTCCGGGCATATCCTCATATGACCAAGCAAAGACGTCACTATACTCTCGAAGCATCTCGACCAGTCTATGCTTGACGTCATTCTGCAACGCAGCCCCTACTCTGACATTCCTGATAAGCTCCTCAGAACCCAGATTTATGATCTCAATATCCTCCTCGTGAGGCAGAATAACCTTCTCCTCTTGTCTCAACAAGCGGGCCAACTCTTCCGGAAGGTCCTCGTCTTCATCAATCTCATCCTCGGCTTGATAGATCGGGCAATCAAAGTCGTAGTGAGCCGTAGAGGGTCCAGAGTCGATGTCATCTGTTACGTGGATCCTGCAATAACAAGGGTTAAGTTTAAAGCAAGAATATGCAGGTTAGCACGAACCTCGTTGCCATTTTGCTGTTTTTCGAAATAAACGTAAAACAGGAATAACAGAGAACACAATATTTGATTACGAAGAAAACGCCTTATATTTATTAACAAAATGCATACACATAATCCAACAAGGCCCTGACAGTAAAACCACTATGCCCCGGGAAGGACATAGGGCTGTACAAAGATTGTAAAAAGCAAATCATTACTCTTCACTTGTCAGCTTGATAATCTCCTTGATGGTCCAATTGTGGAGGCGCTCGCCCGGCTTGCTCGGTTGAATCCAGGCGTCAAGATCGCAATCACTGTCCCCGCTGTCCTCCGACGCAGCGTTGATGCTCTCGAAAATTACTCCCCCCTTGGTGAATAGGATCGGCCCTTTCCCACGAGACGAGCTGCCAGAAGAAGATGAAGCTTCAGCTTCAGGAGAATATCCCAATCCAAACTTATCCTGCTTGATTGGTATATCCAAGACATGCCCCCAGCCTGGGGTGGAACCGGCTTCGACAACGGCCCGAGCTTCCTTAAACGAGGAGAGATTCAACTCTTGCTTCTCTGCGACGACAGGAGCTACCTCCCTCACCCTGACGGTTTCAAATGCTTGGCAAAGAGTCTCATGGATCTCACCATCCATTTCAACGTATTTAAAGGACGACAGGTGGCTCACCATGATGTCCTCCTCACCACAGACGGTCACTATGCTGCCCCCAACAGCATATTTAAGCTTCTGATGCAGCGTGGACGTCACGGCACCAGCAGAATGGATCCATGGCCGACCTAAGAGGCAACTATAGGCGGGCATGATATCCATGATATAGAAAACCGTATTGAACGTCTCTGGACCAACTTGAATTGGCAGGGTCAATTCTCCGAAGACGTGGCGCTTGGTTCCGTCAAAGGCTTTCACGACCAGATCACTGGGCGTGCAAAGCAGTCCACGGGTATCCAACTTCATCAGTGCCTTTTTCGGAAGCACGTTAAGCGAGGAACCCGTATCTACTAGGACATGTGACATAATCGTGCCTCTGCACTCTATTGAGACGTGCAAGGCGCTATTGTGATCTCTTCCCTTAGGAGTCAGCTCTAGATCTGTAAATCCCAGCCCATTACCAGCATTAACATGGGCTACTACCTCCTCGAGTTGATTTACTGATATCTCCTGCGGCACGTATGCAACATTCAATACCTTCAGTAATGCGTTGCGGTGCGCCTCAGAGCACAGCAACAAGTTAAGAATCGAGATCTTTGACGGAGTCTGATGAAGATGATCTACAATTTTGTAGTCACTCTTCTTGATTAGTCGCATGAACTCTTCAGCATCTTTAACCAGCAAGTCTTTCTCTGCCCCTGCAGGGACCTCCTTGACAGCTTTACCTTTACCCTTATCCACAGCGTCAGCCCGGACCACTTTCTCTGCTGCAACCTCTGCTGGCGCAAACACTCTACCGCTCCTAGTGATACCACTGACCTCGGTAAGATTCTGCACAGTCGATCCGAACGGCTCAAGCTCTATCTTCTGACCATTACAATAAACTTCGGCGCCATAATGCCATGGAACGGCATTGGTGCTCTCGAATGGGATTGGTCCGGCCCTGGTGATGGTGATAGTAGGCGGACGGGGCGCAGAAATAGTAATAGGGTGACGAGGAATAGTAATGGTAGCAACTTCGTCTGCCTGCTTCAGCATGACTTCCCCTGATGCACTCTCAATGCTCCGGCTGAATTGCAAAATACCCTCGGACATCAGACTTTGGATACCTTCGATCAGCTGCTCACACCCATCAGGAAGTGTAGCACAAGCCATACATAACTCTCCGCATCCAGGGAAGAAGCCCTTCTTCAGCAACTTAGCCTTGACAAAACTCAACGGCGTCTTCAAATCTTTGACATCAGTCAGCAAGTCCGCACTCTCCTCAGTGATAACAGCATTTACTCCGCCCCCCTTATGATGAGGCATCGGGTTTTTGGTGACGTTGGGCACGTTGTCAGAAAAATTGATAACCTTGGCGTCCACCAAGTCCTGGACTCTGTGCTTAAAAGCTTTACAATTCTCAACCGTATGGCCTGGTGCCCCAGTATGGAACTCACAAGTAGCACTGGCGTCATACCCCGGTGGTGGTGCCCCTGTTAAGGGAGCCAACGTCCTCTTTTGAACTAATTGGAGCTGAAGCAGCGTTTGCAAAAGCTGCGCATATGACATAGGTGGAGTTTCAAAATGACGGCTTGCCAGGGGAGCCCGATTCTGATATCTTTTATACCCCTGCTGATTCTGCTGCTGGGGCTGCTGCTGCTGCTGCGGCGGGGCAGCTGGGATATTTATGCTAGCAATCTGAGGCTGGGGGCCCTTGCCCTTTCTTCGAGCATTAGTGACAGCACTGGCATCTCCCTCTCGACGCTTGCCAGCGTAAGGTCTCTTACTAGCTCCTCCAACTGAGGGTGATTCGCCCTGAATTTTTCCAATCTTTATACCGTTCTCAACATGCTTGCCCAGAGTGATGAGAGCCGAGAATGTTCCAGACATGCCACTAACCAGCTTTTCATAATAGATTCCAGGAAGGGTAGCCACGAACATTTGCACCAACTCACGCTCAACCATCGGCGGTTGAACCCGAGCAGCCAATTCACGCCACCGCTGGGCGTATTCTTTGAAGCTTTCATTGTTCCGCTGTGAGAGATTCTGAAGCTGAACTCGGTTGGGAGCCAAGTCGCTATTGTATTGATAGTGGAGAACAAACACTTCTGCAAGATCTTTCCAGGTGCACACAGTAGCGGGCTCCAAACCCATATACCATTCGAGCGATGGACCAGAAAGACTATCCTGAAAGAAGTGCATCAGCAGCTTCTCATCGTCAGAATAAGCGGACATCTTTCTATAATAAGATCGGAGGTGGACCCGGGGACAAGTAGTGCCCTTATACTTCTCAAAGGTAGGCACCTTGAACTTGTGAGGTACTTTAAAGTCAGCAATCAACCCGAGGTTGGACATGTCAACGCCCAATGTGTTCTGATTTTCTATGTTTCTCATCTTGTCTTCCAGCGCCTTGAACCTGAGTCGAGCTTCAGCATTCAACTCTGCTTCTACACCTCTCTGAGAAAATATGTCATCCTGATGGTCCTCCAGCCACGGTTGAGGCACCAACAGATTTCCTGCACCAGCATTGCCGTTGACCGGCCCTATGTTAACATTGGCTCCCAGACTACCATTGCCGACGCCTGCCGCGTTGAGCCCGAGATTAGTCATCAGATTGCCGTTAGCACTGCCGTTGCCCCCGGCAGCAGGAACAACGTTCTGTGGAGTATCCCCTGGAGGAGGAGTGGGTACGGCCCCGCCGTGAAGTATTCCATTACTGTCAACCCTGGAGATGAGAGGTTGAACCAAAGTACGAAGCTGGTCTTGCCCATTCGCAACTACTTGCATCAGCTCCATAAAACGATCCATCCGTTCACGAAGCTCTTGAACATCTGACTGTACCTGGTCCATTATCCTTGTCTGATTGGCGCGAGTTGAGTAGCGGTGGATGAGTCTTTGATCAATCCTGGAGATCGAAAGCAGCTCGGAACCTGAGTACCTGAAAAACCTGTCAACATCAAAGGTTAGGAAAAGCAACAGAATGTATGTCATGCAAAATGCTTTATGCAGATGCAGGCGTGTGTCTGTGTGCTTGAGAGATTCTCCCCCGATCCTGGCGCCTTAGTACCAGTGCTGACAAATAATAAGGAGGGGAATCTGGGCCCAATCATGGAAACAGCAATCTCACACATAGTATCAGCAATAGTCAGATTCGACACATCAAGGATCGAGAACTCGTACGCAACATTCTTTCTGAGAGAGGCTGCAGTAATGCAATAAGAGGCGAGAGATCCTGGATCGGGGAAACGGTACCTGTCACAGACACACGCCAATGGAATGCGAATGATTATGCAAGCTAATGCAAAATGCAGGCATGCAACAATATATCCAGGTGGCTGCTGTGGAGATTCGGTGTCAACAGTCACTGATGAGAAGGAGACCCCGGTGTAAAATCACTGATCTGATCTGCTAAGAATAACCCTCTGGCAGGACCATATATATAAGATCAAAATTCTGCTCTGTCGAGAGCAAATGCCTGATAACAAGGACCCCGGATGCATGATCAAGAGATATCTGCTGATGAGGTCTTCAGACCCCAAATCAAAAATCTTCCCTATCAAGAACAAACACACAGCTGCTGATGAGATCTTCAGACCCCACTCAAAATCTGCCCTATCAAGAACAAACAACAACTGCCGATGAGATCTTCAGACCCTACTCAAAATCTGCTCTATCCGGGACAAACCACTGCTGATAATATGCTGACCAAAGCCCGCTCTATCAAGAACAGACAAACACCCGACGATAAGATCCTCTGATCAAACCCTTGCTCTATCAAGAACATATCTGCAACTGAGAACCCAATCATAACTGATTCACTGTCAAGAAAAACAGGTGGTCTGGAGGTCAAAGTTTCCTGCAATATCCCAATCCCCCTCACAGGTATGATAGACCTAATCCACGGACAAAGGTACGGCATCCCATGCGGTCATCAGCGTCACAGACTTTCATGAGTGATGATACGATTCCCAGAAGGAGTGGCATCATCAAGTCACGAAGAGGCCTCTCTTAGATGACTTCCAAATGATCGGTCCCCAGAGTCGACAATCCTCACGTCTGGACTCCCCTCAGATCCTCAGGACCGGAAAGGAGCACCTCTACAAGAATCTCGTCTGAGCGCAGATTTTCGTAGGGAACTGTGCCTGCTCAGCAGACAGGTTCGTCAACTACTTCTCCGCAACTATATCTAGGTGTGTACTCAAGCCCAGGTCCGGCTTTTCACTCACAGTAACATCCCTCTCCCACAGCAGCACAGATAATCATATCAAACTGGAAATAAAATGCGGGAAATAAAATGCGGGAAGTAAAGTGCGAGAAGCAAAAATGCGATAAATAAACGCAACCCAACAAGCAAACACACAAACGATAGGATTGACTCGCGTAGGGGATGGGAAACGGTCCCAGCATAAGGGATGGGAAAAGTCCCTAGATGCTGTAGTCCCCAGCAGAGTCGCCAGCTGTCGCTTGCGCGAAAATAAGGTGCCGGCATGACAGAAGAGTCGCCACCTTTCGTTATTTATCCCTCAGAGCGGGAAAGGAAACGATCGGAAAAACCTGACGAAAAAGGGTAAGACAAGGTCATCGCAACCATTGTCTGGGTTCGGGAGTCGGTTACGCAAGGGGAAGGTATTAGCACCCCTCACGTCCGTCGTACTCGACGGGATCCTCGCTTGCTTGTTTACTTGGACGGGTTGGTTATAATCTATCTACCTATCAAGGCTGGCTGAAAAAAGAAAAGAAAAATGACTCGGCAAAGCGTCGCGCTTTATGCCTACGTATTCCCGTCTGGAACGAGAAATCAGAGTCAACGTAGTTCGGCTAACTACGGGTTACGGGGGAAAGGTTGCTCGCTAGGACATCGCATCCTATGCCTACGTACTTTCATCTGGTATGAAAGATCAGAGCAAACGTAGTTCGGGAAACTACGGGTTGTCTCCTGAAAGAAGTGCTTTTTATTGTGTTTGCGATCTCAATCGCACTAGAGACTATGACCTGAGAGTGAATGCGTCGCATGTCACCCCCGGGGTACCATACTAAACATTCAATCTCAGATAGCTTAAGGCTCGTAGCGTACGAAAGAAATCATCCATGATTACTGTATCTTAAACTGCTTCGAGGTGAGAAGAGAACGGGCCCAGCTAGGAGGGAGACTATCAAGTCCTACTGTTATCATGCCATGGATTCATCCTATGGTTGAGGTTTGAACAGGGAACTCCTAGATGTTGTCATGCATAGGTTTCAACCTAAAAGTCTATCATCAAATCCTCATCAGAGGAAATGAGAGTCCTAAGGGATCATGTCAATGATACACCAAAACAGACAAAAGCATCAGCTTTAACAGTAAAATGCATGCAATGCAAGTGAGGGAGGAAATGTGTGTGGGGCTTCAGCCTCCACAAGCTCGTCTCAACCTCAAGCCAGTCATGAAATAACAATAATCATACTGAAAATAAACAACATGCTATCAAGCAATAACAGATAAGAGAAATGAAGTGCCATCAGGCAAACAAAACACATGCTTGAGAAAGAAAGACTCATCTACCCTCTAATCCTAACCCTAACACAGAATCTAAATCAAATCTAAGCAAAGCCCTAAAGCAAAACCTAACCAAAAGAAATCAATCCCAGTCTTCAAGCTGCAGAACAAGCTTACCAAAGAAAGGGAGCTAAGTAAGCCGACTCATAGTGTCTTCCTCAGGAAAGCACTAGGAGGTGTATACTCAGGAGTCATACCCTATGTGGCTCAACCACTGTGATCAGTTTACATTCCTCCTCAGGAGAAACTAAACTCACAAGCAGGCTCCAACATCACTGGATATTTAGGAAATCCTATCTGAACTAGTGGAACTAAATGAACAGACTCATAGGACCTTCCTCAGGAAAGTACTAGGAGGCTTCCACTTAGGAGTTGTATCCTATGTGGCTCAACTACTGTGATCAGTTTACATTCCTCCTCAGGAGAAATTAAACTCACAAGTTGGCTCCAACATCATTGGATACTTGAGAAATCCTAGATAAACTAATGGAACTAAGTGAATAGACCCATAGGACCTTCCTCAGGAAAGTACTATGAGGCTTCCACTTAGGAATTGTACCCCATGTGGCTCAACAACAGGTGATCAGTTTACATTCCTCCTCAGGAGAAATTAAACTCACAAGTTGGCTCCAACATCATTGGATACTTAAGAAAGAGGTGAGAAGAAAGGATGAAAGTCATTCATAGTGCCTTCCTCAGGAAAGTACCATGAACTTCCTTCAAACTTCAGGATCTCAAACCTCACAGACAGGGAACAAGCTAAGCTTTGGGTCTCTGAGTCTTGCTCTGCAATCTTCTCTTCATGATGCTCTCCAACAAAGTCTTCAAGACAACACAAGCCCCACAACCAATTCCCCAAAACAAACCCCATAGATGAACAGATAACCACAACACAGACAAAATTATCAGGCAACTTCAGAAAATACCTAAAAATACTAAACCAAGGGGGAAAAATCTAACAATTATTCACAAGGGTCTACAACATCTACTCATAACATCCACATATGCCCCTACCCAAAAATCAAGACAAAACTATCTAAAGAAAATGAATTTCCTCACCTATGCACAACCTAACCCCTAATTAGGATACCCTAATGCTACCCTAATTAAACTAATCAAATTTTAATCTAAAAATCAGGAATTAAATTCTACGGGGAACTATGGTTCAATATCTAATTACACAAAAAAGAATGGATTAAAAAGACTAAAGGAAGGTCCTAAAAGAAATTCTACAAAATCATGATATCATTAATCCTATTTTAAAAGCTATTTAAAATAAAAATCTATTAAAAATATGAAAAGAAAATAAAATGGAGATTTTATTTATTTAGAATTTTCTAGACAGATTTTATTAACACATGAAAAAAACAAGAAATGAAAAATATTAAATCCTCTATTTTTTATGAATTTTTAAAGTGCAAGAAAAATAGTAAAAGAATTAAAAAGAAAATAAAACAATTAAAGGGGAGGGGGTGCGAGTAGCAGGGCTCGCTAGTTGATATCCATAGTGGGCCAGAATCAGGGGGGTGGGGATAGCATGAGAGTCAGGCCCAGGGACCACCGTTTAAGTGAAACGGTGCGTTTTACTTATGTGGCTTCCCTCCATTTCACGAGTTTGAATCCAGGCCGTTAGATGAGGAGATTTTAGTCAAGGCTGGGGACTCATCCAACGGACAACCATCATCGTCCCAGCTCAACCTAGGGTTTTGCAGAAAACCTCACTCCATGCACTAATCTTTCCTCCCCTCGTTCTCTCTAACCAGTCCATGAAATCCTAAAATTCCAACACCAAAATTGTTCTACTAATTAAGAGGAACAAGACTGCACGCGTACTTTTTCCTAATTCTCTTTGAGTCACTCTAACAGAAAGCTTAAAGACTTGGGTTCCACCATGGATCTCTGAGATCAATCATGTCAAAGCTTCAATCTAATGGCCTGAGGGTGTTCTTTATGCTACCCTAGTCACACTAAACCCTAGCACGATCATTAAAACCTAATACACAGTCTGTTCTTGCAACCTAAAGAATCCTGCACCTGTTATGGATCTACATACAGAGCTCTCAAACTCTCAGAATTTGATCCTCTATCCTAGCACGTTAATTCTACACCTAAAGAACGAACTGAAACTAAATAAATTAAGAGGTATAGGGAGAAGAAAGAACCTGTCAAGTGATGATGGAGAAGGTATGAGGAGAAGGTTTCAGGCCTTGTAATTGCTTCGAAAGGATCCTTGGATGATCAATGGCCTTCTGTTTGCACTTGTGATGAAGGAGAAGATCTGCAATGGAAGGAAACCAGAATTGCTTCACCTTGAAGAAACCTCTTCAATGGATGCTTCTCTCTCTCTCTCTCTCCCCTCTGAATTCTCTTGCTATCACCAACCCTTACCAATCTATGATGCCTCCTTTATATAATGATCATTAGACACTTCTAGATTCATCTAGAATATGGTGGAAAGTTCTTGAAAATCTCATGTGGGGACAAGTTGAAAATCTCACATCTCATGCCTTATGCTTTGCAATCTGGTCTTAAAATATCTTTACATGAGATATTGAGAAGGAGTGCACAATTACAAGCCTTGGTTTTGCCTTGTGTTAAGATTTCTCAAGTTGCCTTCTTTTTCAAGTAACAAGTTTTCAAAGCAACCCCCATCTTAAAGCCTTAAATCAAAATTCTATTTGAACCAATGTTCTCAAAATGATGTTTCCAATCAAAATGATATATTGGATGACCTATTTTGGATTTGTGGATCTTCCAAACCAATTTCCAATTTCAACTTTTCAAACTTATAAGCCATTTTTAGTTCATTTTTGACCAATCATGCAAATCCATGCTATGAGCTTCTCCAACAATTCATGACCTTCTTTCTAGACTAAAAATCACATTTTGAACAACTTTCATGTTTTGAGTTTTTCCATTTGAGGCTTGGAAATAGGAGATATGGCCTCTGCTTAAAATGACCTATAACTGACAAATGACCAAAATACCCCTGTCTTGTTCAAACCATAAGTTGAGTTCTACAAATCCTATCAAGGACTTCTACCACTCAAATTAAAGCTAAGAAGATTCCCTCCAACATTCATGTTGACCAAGAGATCATAGGAATCATCCTACTAGGGCAAAAGTTGTCTGCAAGTTGGGTGACTTTCAAGGACCCAGATTCACACACCTCAGCTGACCTGTAATTTGTCAAAACCATAACTTGAGCTCTGCAACTCCTATCAAGGACTTCCACCACTCAAATTAAAGCTAAGAACAAGCTCTACAACATTCATGTTGTGGGGAAGATGAGATATCAATCACATCTAGAGATAAAACTGCCTGGAAGATAGGGATCAAATTAGGGTTTTTTCACTGACAATCCTCAGAAACCCTAACTCAAAACTTCTCAAACTCTTCAATCATGATGAGTTGGTCTAGGAATCATCTTTACAACATCTCTATGCATCATTCCATGATCTCATGGCCCTTGGATTAGGTCTCAACCCTCTCCAAATCTTCAGTTATCCTAGGGTTGACCTAGTCAAAACCCTAATTCTACCATTCATGGTTGAATCCTCTGAACTCTTGCATAATGACTTCTCTGGGCTTCATGATGGCTATCAAGACATCTCATACACTTTCTCAAAACATCAAGTTCATTCTCAAAGTCTCAGAATCATCTGAGGAGCACCCACAACTCTCAAGCTATGAAGCACACAACCCTGGTTTCAACCCACTCCTCTGAGGATCTCTTGAACTTTCTGATGAAGGTACCAATTTTCAAGCACTCAATGAATAAATAATTGTTGGTCAAATTTTGGGGTGCAACAGATGTCCATAATGTAGAAGACCGCATCGAATGTTTCCGGCCCGACTTGGATTGGCAACGTCACCTCCCCGAAAACATGGCATTTAGTTGCATCGAACGCCTTCACAACCAGATCACTGGGTGTGCAAATCACTCCACGAGTATCCAACTTCATTAATGCCTTCTTTGGAAGAACATTGAGCGACGACCCCGTGTCTACCAACACATGCGACATAATCGTTCCCCTACACTCTATCGAGATGTGCAGAGCGCTATTGTGATTCCTCCTTTTCGGCGTCAGCTCTAAATCAGTAAACCCTAGCCCATTTCCAGCATTCACGTGGGCTATAACCTGTTCTAGCTGATTTACCGATATTTCCTGCGGTACATATGCGGCGTTCAACACCTTCAGCAGCGCGTTGCGGTGTGCTTCAGAACACAGTAACAAGTTCAGAATGGAAATCTTCGAGGGCGTCTGATGGAGATGATCCACAATCTTGTAGTCACTCTTTTTAATCAACCACATAAACTCCTCAGCGTCTTTAACAAGTAAGTCTTTTTCTGCCCCACGCGGGATCTCTTCAACGACTTTACTTTTACCTTTATCGGTAGCATCAACTCTGTCCGCCTTATCCGCCACGACCTCAGCTGGTGCAAACACTCTTCCGCTGCGAGTAATACCACTGATTCTCGCAAGGTTCTTCGCAGACAACCCAAACGGTTCTAGTTCCAACTTCTGTCCATTGCAGTAGACTTCAGCCCCATAATGCCACGGGACAGCATTAGTGCTTTCAAACAGTATTGACCCAGCTTTGGTGATGGTAATCGTGGGCGGTCTAGGTGCAGAAATAGTGATCGTCTGGCGAGGGATGGTGATGGTGGCAACCTCATCATCTTGCTTCAGCGTTACCTTTCCCGATCCACATTCGTCCCTCCGGCTAAACTGTAAAATCCCCTCAGTCATCAGACTTTGAATTCCTTCTACCAACTGTTCACATCCATCGGGACTAGTCGCACAACCCATACATAGCTCTCCGCAACCTGGAAAGAAACCTCTTTTCATCAACTTAGCTTTAACGAAGCTAAGCGGCTTCTTCAGATCTCTGACGTTAGTCAACAAATCCAAACTCTCGTCTTCGATAATGGCGTTCACCCCGCCTCCCCTATGATTCGGCATAGGGTTCTTCGTGACATTTGGCACATTATCAGAGAAGTTGATGATTTTAGCGTCCACCATGTCCTGCACCTTGTGCTTGAAGGGTTTGCAGTTCTCTACTGTGTGGCCTGGTGCCCCTGAGTGAAACTCACAAGTTGCATTCGCGTCATAACCTGGCGGAGGTGCCCCTGTCAAGGGAGCCAAGGTTCTCTTCTGGATCAACTGTAGCTGAAGCAAAGTCTGTAATAGTTGCGCGTAAGACATGGGCGGTGTTTTGAGGTGACGGCTCGAAAGAGGTGCCCTATTCTGATACTTTCTGTACCCCTGTTGATTTTGCTGCTGCTGCTGCTGTGGGTGTTGAACTGCCGGGATAGTTATGCTGGCCACCTGTTGGTGAGGACCTTTACCCTTCCTTCGAGCGTTGGACATAGCGCTCGTTTCTCCTTCTCTTCTTTTGCCACTATAAGGTTTCTTCCCTCCTCCAGCTGAGGATGACTCACCTTGAATTTTCCCGAGCTTGATCCCATTTTCAATGTGCTCACCCGTGATAATGAGATCTGAGAAGGTTCCAGACATACCGCTGACCAACTTCTCATAGTAAACCCCTGGGAGGGTAGCTACGAACATCTGCACAAGCTCACGTTCAACCATCGGCGGCTGAACCCTGGCTGCCAACTCACGCCACCGCTGGGCGTATTCCTTAAACCCTTCATTGTTCCTTTGCGACAGATTCTGCAGTTGGACTCGGTTCGGGGCCAAGTCGCTATTGTATTGGTAGTGGTGCACAAATGCTTCGGCGAGGTCCTTCCACGTGCGCACACTGGTAGGCTCCAGACTCATGTACCATTCGAGAGATGGTCCGGACAGACTGTCTTGAAAGAAGTGCATCAGCAACTTCTCGTCATCAGAATGAGCTGACATTTTCCTGTAATACGATCTTAGGTGGACACGAGGGCAAGTGGTGCCCTTATACTTTTCAAAGTCAGGTACCTTGAACTTGGGAGGCACCTTGAAATAAGCAATCAGTCCTAATTTGGACATATCAACACCCAGGGTGTTCTGGTTCTCGATATTTCTCATCTTATCCTCGAGTGCCTTGAACCTTAGACGTGCTTCAGCAGTCAGCTCCCCTTCAGCACCTCTCTGAGAGAATACATCGTCCTAACGATATTCTAACCACGGCTGGGGCCCAAACAGATTCCCAACACCTGCATTGTCGTTGCCCAGCCCAACATTGACATTAGCTTCCAGATTCTCATTACCGACGCCCGTCGTATTGCCATTGAGTCCCATACTAGCTATCACATTGCCGTTGGCACTGCCATTCCCCCCGGTCACGGGGACGCCATTCTGAGGAGTTTCAACTGGTGGAGGAGTAGGCACAGTCCCACCATGGAGTACGCCGTTGCTATCGACCCTTGAAATCAGAGGCTGGACCAAGGTTCTGAGCTGATCCTGGCCATTGGCGACCGCTTGCATGAGCTCCATGAAGCGATCCATTATTTCGCGGAGTTCCTGAACATCAGTTTGCACTTGCTCCATGATTCTGGTTTGATTTGCTCTGGTTGGATAGCGGTGGATAGGTCTCTGATCAATCCTGGAGCGACCTGAAACAACCTGTGAACACAAAAGGGTTAGGAAAAACAACAAAGTGCTCGTCATGCAAATGCAAGCGTGTGTCTGTGTGTTAGGGAGATCTCCCCCGATCCTAGTGCTTGAGTGCCAGTGCTGATAATAAGAAGTCTGAGTCCAGTCATGGAAATAACAATCTCATATATAAAGAAAGCCCATCAAGGCAGTACACAACATCAGCGAGTACAAGATGAATCAACAGAGTGACCTCAGCCAACAAGCCTGGTGATGGTCAGCATACAACAATGATCAAAACAAAAGGGATACAAACAGTTAAGCATGGCCACGGGCGCGATACTCTTCTAACAACTCCTTCGTTTCTGGATGATCAGGCAGAGTGAGTAACCCTTCGACGAGTAATTCCCTCTGCACAATGGTGTACTGAAGACCTTCGACCGAATCTTCCCATGCTCCTTCGCCGAAACAATCTTCTAGCTTCCGCTTTTTGGTCTCAAACATCAGTTTGCGCTCCTTCAGGTTGGCGAGAGCTCTGTTGAGCTGGCCTTCAGCGGCATATCTGCGAGCGGTTTCTTCATCAGACCTCTTCTCACTGGCCTTCACCTGGGCTTTCAGCTTGGAGATCTGTTGCATCAGCTTATCCTCCCGCTCTTTCCTGGTGGCTAGGGAGGCCTTCTAGTGCTGGTTGAACTTGGATATCCTCTGATACGCTTCGTCCAAGTGCTGCTTCTTCGTGGCCAGTATATTGTTGACGGCTTTGAAGTCTCGACCCATGCGCTCACGCTCGGCTATCTGCTTAGTCAAGTCTGTCCCCAGCTGGTTCACCAGCTCTGTCTGCCTCTTGAAGGAATAAACGGCTTCGTTTCTCTCGCTTCGGAGCTGAGCCAATTCTTTCTCCAGTTCTTCATTTGCTCGCTTCAATTCATCTCGCTCAGCTAACACCCGATTATGCTGCTGAATGGGCACAGTAGTAGGCTCTTCGATCACCGGAGGGTTCTGTGGCTTGGCAGGAGGAAACGACATCCCTATAGCGTCGGCTCTGGCTCTGATCCACGTCACATACGGAGGGTAGGCTTGATTATTGCTTCTCCCCAGCAAAGGTTTTCCCCTCTTACTGATGCCATTCCAAGCGCGCTGAAGCTTAGATAACAGATCCCCCTCTAGAAGACCAGTGAGGTACAAAGATTCCTGTACCTCTTCCTCCTTCGGCGGAGCTCTCAAAGCATACGCGAACTGTCGGACCAGCAAAGACGGATTGTAGTTTATACACCCCTTCCTGCCTATCAAAGGCACGTTCGGAAACCCGCTGCAGCTGAAGATGATCTCGGTACCCAACCTATCTCTGTCAAACCAGTCAATATCGTCCGCTGATAGACTCATCAAACGCTCGGACCACTCAGCTGTGGCTGCAGACGAAACAAAGGGACCCCTCTTGGGTAGATGACTATCAAGCCACTTATAGAGCAGGGGCACACAGCACGAGACATTCTTGCCCCTTTTGTTCTCGTTCTTGTAGTGGATAGAATGGTAGACATCTCCTATCAAGGTAGGGACTGGATTCCCTGAAGCAAAGATGCGAAACGCGTCGAAGTCTACAAAATCGGGCATATTGGGGACCAGAATGATGCCATATATGCACAGAGCGAGGATGGCATTGAACACGACCCAACATCCGTCCTTGGCGCACTGCTGAGCCTTACCCACTAAGAACTGCAAGGAGAAACCGGGAACCTTGTTCCAACTAGACAATACCAACTCGGAGGCATCCAGATGAAGTGAAGGAGCTAGACTAGCCAGATCAGGCTCAGTATCCATATGAACAAAAGGCATCTGCCTCTTGATAGGCACACCTAACAAATCAGCATATTCCTCTAGCGTGGGCGCGAGAACAAAATCCTAGAAAGTAAAGCATCTCAACGGAGGATCGTAGAACTGTAGCAGAGCGTGCAACCCATTCAACTCGAACACAGAAGGTTTACGAACCAAACTGAGCAATTTGCCGTAAGATTTTCTGAACTCATCTCTCACAGAATCATCTGCTAAAGCAATCAAACCAGTCAGTTGAACCACATCAGGGGCAGGGAGCTTGTAAGCCACGGTCTTCCTCAGAGAACCCATAACAATACAATAGGAGGCAAGAAATCTTGGATCGGGGAAAACGGTACCTGCAACACAGACACACGTTAATGAAATGCAAATGAGTATGCAAAGCAATGTAAAATGCAATCATGCAGCAGGAGATCAAGGCAACTGTGCTGTGGAGATTCTGTATCAACAAAACCATGATGTTGCTCTGTCAAGAACAACCACTTTCTCTGATAAGAAGAAAACCCTGGTATCGGACCACAAATCTGCTCTGTCAAGAACACACATATAGGACCATAAACCTGCTCTGTCAAGAACAAACATCTGGTAATAAGGACCTCTGATACAGGACCAAAACTCTGCTCTGTCAAGGACAAACATCTGATAATAAGGACCTCTAATACAGGACCAAAACTCTGCTCTGTCAAGAACAAACATCTGATAATAAGATCCTCTGATCCCAATCAAAAACCTGCCCTGTCAAGAACAAACATACATCTGCTGATGAGATCCTCAGACCCCAATCAAAAACCTACTCTGTCAAGAACAGATACACATCTCTGAATATAAGGTCCTCTGATATAGGACCAAAGTTCTGCTCTGTCAAGAACAATCATATATCTGATGATGAGAACCTCCTGTACCAACAAAACTGATTCACTATCAAGAAAACCAGGTATTCTGAAGGTCAAAGTTTCCTGCAATAAACCCAACCCTGCTCACAGGTATGGACCTAAACTGACTCAAGTTCGGCATCCTATATGTTCATCAGCGTCACAGACATTCAAGAGGGGTGATACGATACCCAGAAGGTGTGGCATCACCAGCTCATGAAGCGGCCTCACTCGGCTGAATCACAAATGATCGGTCCCCAGAGTCGACAATCCTCCAAACCAACAACCCCCTCAACCCAAAGGGTTGAAAAAGAAGTCAACCAGGAGAACCTCGTCTGAGCGTGGATTTCATGAGACACTAGTGCCTGCCAAGCAAGCACGCGCCCACTAATTTCCACAACTAATGTTATGTTCACTCAAGCCTGGGTCTGGCTTCTCACTCATCAAAATGCCCCTCCCACAATAGCACAGATAATCATATCATACTGAAAATAAAGTGCGAGAAATAAAAATGCGGTAAATAAACACAACCCAACAAGTAATCACACAAGCGCTAGGATTGACTCTCGCAGGGGACGTTGGATCCCCAAACGGACTCGCATTCGGGACGTTGGATCCCAGGAAACTATCACGTCCCCAGCAGAGTCGCCAGCTGTCGCTTCCGTGAAAATAAGGTGCCGGAAAAACAGAAGAGTCGCCACCTTTCGTTATTTATCCCTCGGAGCGGGAAAGGAAACGATCGGAAAAACCTAACGAAAAAGGTATAAGACAAGGTCGTCGCAACCGTTGTCTGGGTTCGGGAGTCGGTTATGCAAGGGGAAGGTATTAGCACCCCTCACGTCCATCGTACTCGATGGGATCCATGCTTGTTGTGTTTATCTGACGGGTTTATTTAACTACCTACCTATCAAGGCCGGTCTAAAAATAAAAGAAAATGACTCGGCAAAGCGTCGCGCTTTATGCCTACGTATTCTCATCAGAGAATGAGAAATCAGAGTCAACGTAGTTCGGCTAACTACGGGTTACGGGGAAGGTGGCTCGCCAATACATCAGTATTGTGCCTACGTACTCTCAACAGGCATGAGAGATCAGAGCTTACGTAGTTAGGGATAACACGGATTAAGGGGATTCAGATTCATCTGTTTTATCGAGTAGGGTTAGACAGCAGTTCCAGCAGTTAGGGACAAAGCCTGTTTGCGGTGGCGCTGAAGTTTAACGACACTCTTTTCTTCAGAAAATCTTTCCTTTGAGTTATGGGCCCACGGGGCAGAAAGGTTTGAAGTTTGTTTTCTGTCTTTTACGAAAGAACTGTTTTTTATTGTGTTTGCAATTTCAATCGCACTAGAGACTATGACCTGAGAATGAATGCGTCGCATGTCACCCAAAGGGTGCCATACTAAACAATCAGATTATTGAAAAGAAACTCTCCAACAATCCTTTCTCAGATAGCTTAAGGCTCGTAACGTACGAAAGAAATCATTCATGATTACTGTATCTTAAGCTGTTTGAGATGAGAAGAGAACAGGCTCAACTAAGGGGAGACTGTCAAGTCCTACTGTTGTCATGCCAAGGATTCATCCTATGGTTGAAGTTTGAAACAGGGAACTCCTAGATGTTATCATGCATAGGTTTCAACCTAAAGTTCTATCATCATTTCCTTATCAAAGGAAATGAGAGTCCTAAGGGATCATGTCAATGATACACAGAAACAGATAAAGCATCAGCTTAAATAGTAGACAGATATACAGTAAATGACTGTAAAATGCATGCAATGCAAGTGAGGGAGGAAATGTGTGTGGGGCAGCATCCTCCACAAGCTCATCTCAACCTCAAGCCAGATATGAATAACAGTAATCGTACTGAAGAGATACAACATGCTATCAAGCAAAAATACAGTAAACTGCCATCATACAGAAGAAATAAAATCATGCTATCAAGCAAAATAAACCACATGGGCAAGGGAGCTGGGCTCTACCAATTACCCGCAAGCAAAGCCATACAGTAACAATACAAGCAGAGGAAGCAACTCAACCTCTAGTGCAATCATGCTCCTAGTTCAAAGTTAGTCTAGTCATGAACTTATTCTAATGCATCAAGCAAGTCAAACAAGGTACATCAGCAATACAGAAAAGAAAACAGACAAGAAAGCAGATCAACAACTCTCTTCCAATTCCAAGCTTCAGCTCTTCTGACAGCAACTCAGTCTTCAGACTTCCATCATCCTTCAAGGCTGTCATCTCTCATGACAAATATCACTTTGTTCCTCCAAGGTTTCAACCTATCAAACAGAAGTTTCAACTTAATCTCCTTCTTCAAGCTTCAGCTTTCCAGTCAGTTCCACCTTCAGGCTTCACTCTTAGCTACAAGTATCAACTTGATTCCTTCAGGTTCTCCAAGCATCAGTGTAAGTATCAACTCCTCCTTTATTCCTCAAGCCTCAGCTCTACACTCAATCTCAATTGAATCCTCTTTATAAGTATCAACTTAGTCTTCAAGCTTCAGCTCTCTTTGCTTTACCAGTCTCAACTTGGTCTTCTCCTCTTACCAGCTTCAGCTGCTCAGAGTAATCTTCAACCATTTAGAAGTGTCAACTTCATCCTTCAATTCTCTTCAAGCAAGGAACTCTTCACTCTTCATTCAATCTCCATTGGATCTTCAAGTATCAACTTGCTCTTCAAGCTCTTCAAGCTTCAGCTGTAATGGCAATGCTCAAGGAATCATCCTCTTCCACACTCTTCAATGAAGTCCTCATCTTCAAACTCAAGTCCAACATCTTTCAAGATACTCAAACCAGAAGACAATTGATGTAACAAGATGAGGGGAAATGATAAACAACTTACTGACAACCAAAGGAAGCCTGCAAGGGTTCATCATTATGAGAGACTGGTTCCCTCAAAGTTCTACTTCCCAGATAAAGCCATTCATCCTTCCAAAGGAGGGATGTGAATATCTGAGAAGGACTTTTAGTCATTGGAAGGAATGGAAGCACAGGATGCTTTCCATGTTTGTGAAAGAAATCATTCTAACTACAAGGCTCTCCCTATGTCCTATCTCCTAATCTTCATCAGACACCTTCAAGCACCAACAAATCCAAATCTCCAAGCAACTTCAAGCAACTTCCTCTTGTCTTCAACTTGCCTTCAATCTCAACCAAAGGCAAACCAAGCACAAACCCTAATCTAAGGGGACCAAGGAAGTTAAACTAATTGAATTAGTAAGTCAGGATCACCTAAAACCTAGTACTAAAGTTAGTCCTAACTAAAATACTAAAATCAATTGTAAAATCCTACAAAAATTACTATGGGAACCTAGGTCAATCATGACTCTACCACATTAGTTTCAAAGCTCAAACCATCAAATTGGACCTAGAACTAAATTCTACATTCTAAGGTATCAAACCTAAAACCCTAAAAGGAGGCACCTAAACATCAATCTAGAAATCACACCTATTTTCATCACAAAAATGTGAGAAAAATACTATGGGGTCATACATGTCTAAACTAATCACACACAAAAAATTAGGCTTAAAATCATCACCATGAGATCAAACAAAATTCCACAAAAATATGCATCAAACATAATCATTTTAATATCAATTAAAATAAAAAATTCCAATTAAATCAGAAAATACATGTAATGAAAATATTTTTTCTCTAAAAAATAATAGACTCAATCATGAGTAAAATGCAAAAAGAATGGGTTGAATTGGATTAATATTCAATGAATTATGATTTTTGCAAGAACCATATATAAAAATGAAAAAAAAAGAAAATCCAATTAAAATGAATAAAGACACGGTGCAAATAGAAATCATTTTCAATTAAAGTTCTGGGTTGGGCCTTCAGGGGGTGCGAATAGCGCTTAGATCAAAACATCAAATAAATGAAACGCATCATTTCATGCTTCAGAATCCTTCACAACTCAACTTTAAAACACAACCGTTGGATCCTCTCCCAGTCAAAGGTTAAGCTCTCATCCAATGGTGAAAACTTCATCTCCTACCTCTGGCCATGGAAATGGAGGGAAGAACCAGAGTTCAAACATGGTTCTTTCTCAATTTGAACTTCATCATATCTCCATCAAAACACATGATTCAAAGCACTAATACACTCTAAATTCCACACTGATCACAATCATGGTCTTAGATTCAATTGAAATTCACTCTAACCATAAACACGATTGTGGATCAAAATTCTGACCAAGAATCAATTGTCTCCAATCTTGAAATTGTTTGGTCTAAAACGTTCATCACATTACACTGATCAGTTTCCCTTATAGAATTCATATTATTGCTCACTATACACCAAGTTCTTGATCCAAACTGAAATGGTGTTGTTGCACCCCAAAATTTGACCAACAATTGTTTATCCATCTGAGTGTTTGAAAGTTGATATATTCATCAGAAAGTTCAAGAGATCCTCAGAGGAGTGGATTGAAACCAGGAGTGTGTGCTTCATAGCTTGAGAGTTGTGGGTGCCCCTCAGATGATTCTGAGACTTTGAGAATGGACTAGATGTTTTGAGAAAGCTTATGAGATGTCTTGATAGCCATCATGAAGTCCAAAGAGGTCATTATGCAAGAGTTCAGAAGATTCAACCATGAATGGTAGAATTAGGGTTTTGACTGGGTCAACCCTAGATCAGCTGAAAATTTGGAGAAGGTTAAGACTTAATCCAAGGGCCATGAGATCATGGAATGATGTATAGAGGTGTTATAAGGATGATTCCTAGACCAACTCATCATGATTGAAGAGTTTGAGCAGTTTTGAGTTAGGGTTTCTGAGGATTGTTAGTGAAAAAACCCTAATTTGATCCCTATCTTCCAGGCAGTTTTAGCTCTAGATGTGATTGATATCTCACCTTCCCCATAACATGAATGTTGTAGATCTTGTTCTAAGCTTTAATTTGAGTGGTGGAAGTCCTTGATAGGAGTTACAGAGCTCAAGTTATGGTTTTGACAAATTACAGGTCAGCAGAGGTGTGTGAATCTGGGTCCTTGAAAGTCACCCAACTTGCAGACAACTTTTGCCCTAGTAGGAGGATTCCTATGATTTCTTGGTCAACATGAATGTTGGAGGGCATCTTCTTAGCTTTAATTTGAGTGGTAGAAGTCCTTGATAGGATTTGTGGAACTCAACTTATGGTTTGAACAAGACAGGGGTATTTTGGTCATTTGTCAGTTATAGGTCATTTTAGCCAATGCCTAAAACTCCTATTTCCAAGCCTCAAATGGAAAAACTCAAAACATGAAAGTTGCTCAAAATGTGATTTTAAGTCTAGAAAGAAGGTCACAAATTGTTGGAAAAGCTCATAGCATGAGATTACATGATTGGTCCAAAATGAACTAAAAATGGCTTATAAACTTGAAAAGTTGAATTTGAAAAGTGATTTGGAAGATCCACAAATCCAAAATAGGTCATCCAATACATCATTTTGATTGGAAAAACCATTTTGAGAACATTGGTTTAGCCACATTTTTGAGTTAAGGTTTAAAAAATGGAGTTGCTTTGGAATTTAGTTACTTACATAATAAGGCACCAAGGTGAAACTCAAGGGAAGTGAACATACAAGCTGGTTAAGCACTCCAACCCTTCCAAAAACTCATATGAGGAGATTTTCAAATGGAATTGAGGGGCTGTAACAAGGAAGAGTACATGATATGAGATGAATCCATATGTCATGACATGATAAATTCAAGTTCTCGTTAGATTGTTCTAGATGATTCTAGGGCTTTCTAAATCATTCTATATATTGAGAAGAGTATGCTGAGATAGAAGGTTGGTGAAGTTGGTGAAGAGAGTGAGAGGAGAGAGAGATATTCAAGGGTGGATTCCATTGCAAGCAAGCTTCGAATCTCATGCTACAAGCCTTCATCCTCCAAATTGTTGCAAACAGAACTCACACCAACACCTAAGGATCATTGTGAAGAGGCTGCAAGCATTGAATCAAGTCATAGCTACCTCTGCCATAGCCAAGAAACAGGTTGGCATTTTCATCTCTACACTCTTATTTATGTGTTAGTAGGTTGAATCTTTAGGTTAGAAATGTCAGGAATAAGTAGAGGATGATTTTCAGAGAGTTAGGGTTCATTTCATGAGGTTTGATAACAGGGTGTTGAAACTTTAATGACCAAGAAAATGTTGTGTGGTGAGCATTAATCCACATCCATTAGCATGTTAGAATCAGCATAGAATAAAGAGCATTTTAGTGTAGAAAGAATCAAGAATTGAGGGAGTGCATGTCAGGTGAAAACAAGTGTGCCCAGAACTCTCTCCTATCGGGTCTCATTATTGGTGGGGTTTTAAAGAAATCTATGGACATGGCGTTGTAGAGGGTGAGGAGAGGGTCAACTTTGGTCTTGGAGTCGTGGTGTTTGGTGGCCAGGTGAGTGAGATAGAGGAGCTCGAAGATTAGGGCATGGAGGAGAGGGTTCTGAAAACCCTAGTTTTGGTGGGGACGATGAAGGAGAGCCATTGGATTGGTCTCAAATTCTGACTTGTTATGTTAATCCAACGGCCACGGTTCAGTCTGAAGAATGGAGGGAAAGTTTAAATAATTGAAACGCGGCGTTTCATTTAAGCCAGCGTTCTGGGCCCAGCTTACTATTCGCCCCCCCCCCCCTTTTTGCTGGCCCATCTCATTTTAACTAGCGCGTGTGCTATTCCAACCCCCCCTCCCTTTATTTAATTTATATTCTTTTATATTGTTTAATATTTTTCTGTTTTGATAAATTCATTAAAAAATGGAAAATAACTCTTTTTTAATTCTTCTTTTTTCTATGAGTAGATAATTTTGTGTAGAAAATATTAAAAATAAAAATGGGATTTTATTTTTAAGTTTAGTATGTTAATAGATTTTTCTTTTAAAATAGCTTTTATAATGTTTAGTTTTGTATCATGATTTTGTAGGAATTGTTTTAGGACCTTCCCTTAGGGTTTTTTATCCATTCGTTTTTGTGTAATTAGATGATGAATCATAGTTCCCCATAGGATTTTTTCTAGAATTTTAGAATTAAGTTTTGATTAGTTTAATTAGGGTTGATGTAGGGTATCCTAATTAGGGTTTAGATTGTGTTTAGGTGATGAATTCCTTTCTTTGATTGAGTTTTGTCTTGATTTTTAGGTAGAGGCCTATGTAGATGTTATGAGTAGGTGTTGAGGACCCTTGTGAATAATTGTTAGATTTTTCCCCATTAGTTTAGTATTTTTAGGTATTTTCTGAAGTTGCCTATTGATTTTGTCTCCCCTGTGGGTTATCTGTTCATCTTTGGGGTTTATTTTGGGGGAATTGGTTGTGGGGCTTGTGTTGTCTTGAAGAGCTTGTTGGAGAGCATCATGAAGAGAAGATTGTAGATCAAGATTCAGAGACCCAGAGCTTGGCTTGTCCCCTGTCTGTGAGGTTTGAGATCCTGAAGTTTGAAGGAAGTTCATGGTACTTTCCTGAGGAAGGCACTATGAATGACTTTCATTCTTTCTTCTCACCTCTTTCTCAAGTGTCCAATGATGTTGGAGCCAACTTGTGAGTTTAATTTCTCCTGAGGAGGAATGTAAACTGATCACATGTTGTTGAGCCACATGGGATACAACTCCTAAGTGGAAGCCTCCCAGTACTTTCCTGAGGAAGGTCCTATGGGTCTATTCACTTAGTTCCATTAGTTTGTCTAGGATTTCTCAAGTATCCAGTGATGTTGGAGCCAACTTGTGAGTTTAATTTCTCCTGAGGAGGAATGTAAACTGATCACAGTTGTTGAGCCGCGTAGGATACAACTCCTAAGTGAAAGCCTCCTAGTACTTTCCTGAGGAAGGTCCTATGAGTCTGTTCATTTAGTTCCACTAGTTCAGATAGGATTTCCTAAATATCCAGTGATGTTGGAGCCTGCTTGTGAGTTTAATTTCTCCTGAGGAGGAATGTAAACTGATCACAGTGGTTGAGCCACATAGGGTATGACTCCTGAGTATACACCTCCTAGTGCTTTCCTGAGGAAGACACTATGAGCCTGCTTGCTTAGCTCCCTTTCTTTGGTAAGCTTGTTCTGAAGCTTGAAGACTGGGATTGATTTCTCTTGTTAGGGTCTTGCTTTAGTGCTTAGATTTGTTCAGATTCTGTGATTAGGGTTAGGATTAGAGAGTAGATGATTCTTTCTCAAGCATGTGTGTTTTGTTTGCCTGTTGGCACTTCATTTCCTTTATCTGTCTATTGCTTGATAGCGTGCTGTTTATTTTCAGTATGATTACTGTTATTTCATGACTGGCTTGAGGTCGAGACGAGCTTGTGGAGGCTGAAACCCCACACACATTTCCTCCCTCACTTGCATTGCATGCATTTTACTGTTAGAGCTGATGTTCTCGCCTGTGTTGGTATATCATTGATATGATCCCTTAGGACTCTCATTTCCTTTGATAAGGACTTGATGATAGACTTTTAGGTTGAAACCTATGCATGACAACTTCTAGGAGTTACCTGTTCAAACCTCAACCATAGGATGAATCCATGGCATGATAACAGTAGGACTTGATAGTCTCCCTCCTAGTTGAGCCATTTTTCCCGAACTACGTTTGCTCTGATCTTTCATACCAGATGAAAGTACGTAGGCATAGGATGCGATATCCTAGCGAGCAACCTTTCCCCCATAATCCTTCGTAGGCCGAACTACGTTGACTCTGATTTCTCATTCTCGGATGAGAATACGTAGGCATAAAGTGCGACGCTTTGCCGAGTCATTTTTCTTTTCTTTTTCAGCCAGCCTTGATAGGTAGATAGATTATAACCAACCCGTCCAAGTAAACAAACAAGCGAGGATCCCGTCGAGTACGACGGACGTGAGGGGTGCTAATACCTTCCCCTTGCGTAACCGACTCCCGAACCCAGACAATGGTTGCGATGACCTTGTCTTACCCTTTTTCGTCAGGTTTCTCCGATCGTTTCCTTTCCCGCTCTGAGGGATAAATAACGAAAGGTGGCGACTCTTCTGTCATGCCGGCACCTTATTTTCGCGCAAGCGACAGCTGGCGACTCTGCTGGGGACTTCTAGCATCTAGAGACTTTTCCCATCCCTTATGCTGGGACCGTTTCCCATCCCCTACGCGAGTCAATCCTATCGTTTGTGTGTTTGCTTGTTGGGTTGCGTTTATTTATCGCATTTTTACTTCCCGCACTTTACTTCCCGCACTTTACTTCCCGCATTTTATTTCCCGCATTTTATTTCCAGTTTGATATGATTATCTGTGCTGCTGTGGGAGAGGGATGCTACTGTGAGTGAAAAGCCGGACCTGGGCTTGAGTACACACCTAGATATAGTTGCGGAGAAGTAGTAGACGAACCTGTCTGCTGAGCAGGCACAGTTCCCTACGAAAATCTGCGCTCAGACGAGATTCTTGCAGAGGTGCTCCTTTCCGGTCCTGAGGATCTGAGGGGAGTCCAGACGTGAGGATTGTCGACTCTGGGGACCGATCATTTGGAAGTCAGCTAAGAGAGGCCTCTTCATGACTTGACGATGCCACTCCTTCTGGGAATCGTATTGTCACTCGTGAAAGTCTGTGACGCTGACGACCGCATAGGATGCCGTACCTTTGTCCGTGGATTAGGTCCATCATACCTGTGAGTGGGGTCGGGATATTGCAGGAAACTTTGACCTCCAGACTACCTGGTTTTCTCGACAGTGAATCAGTTATGTTGGGTTCTCAGTTGCAGATATGTTCTTGATAGAGCAAGGGTTTTGATCAGAGGATTTTATCATCGGGTGTTTGTTTGTTCTTGATAGAGCAGGCTTTGATCAGCGTATTATCGTCAGAGGTTTGTTCTGGATGGAGCAGATTTTTGAGTGGGGTCTGAGGATCTCATCAGCGGTTGTTATTTGTTCTTGATAGGGCAGATTTTGAGTGGGGTTTGAAGATCTCATCAGCAGCTGTGTATTTGTTCTAGAGAGGGCAGATCTCTGATTTGGGGTCTGAAGACTTCATCAACAGATATTCCTTGATCTTGCATCCGGGGTCTTTATTATCAGGCCTTCGTTCTTGTCAGAGCAGAATGTTGATCTCGATCCTACCAGATGGTTATTCACAGCAGATCAGATCAGTGGTTTTACACCGGGGTTTCCTTCTCATCAGTGACTGTTGACATCGAATCTCCACAGCAGCCACCCGGATATATTGTTGCATGCCTGCATTTTGCATTAGCTTGCATAATCATTCCATTAGCGTGTGTCTGTGACAGGTACCATTTCCCCGATCCAGGATCTCTCGCCTCTTATTGTGTTACTGCAGCCGTTCTCAGAAAGACTGTTGCGTACGAGTTCTCGGTCCTTGATGTGTCGAATCTGACTATTGCTATGTGAGGTTGCTGTTTCCATGATTGGGCCCAGATTCCTCTCCTTATTATTGTCAGCAGATGCCAGGATCGGGGGATAATCTCTCAAGCACACAGACTCACGCACGCATTTGCATGAAGCATTTTTGCATGACATGCATTCTGTTACCTTTTCCTAACCCTTGATGTTGACAGGTTTTTCAGGTACTCAGGTTCCGAGCTGCTTTCGATCTCCAGGATTGATCAAAGATTCATCCACCGCTACTCAACTCGCGCCAATCAAACGAGAATCATGGACCAGGTGCAGTCAGATGTTCAGGAGCTTCGTGAAAGGATGGATCGTTTTATGGAGCTGATGCAAGTAGTTGCGAACGGGCAAGATCAGCTTCGTACTTTGGTTCAACCTCTCATCTCCAGGGTTGATAGTAATGGAATACTTCACGGCGGGGCCGTGCCCACTCCTCCTCAAGGGGATACTCCACAGAACGTTGTTCCTGCTGCCGGAGGCAACGGTAGTGCTAACGGCAATCTTATGACTAATCTCGGACTTAATGCGGCGGGCGCCGTCAATGGTGGTTTGGGAGCCAATGTTAACATGGGGCCGGTCAACGGCAATGTTGGTGCAGGAAATATGGTGGTGCCTCAACCGTGGCTGGAGGACCATCAGGATGACATATTCTCTCAGAGAGGTGCAGAGGCTGAATTGACTGCTGAGGCTCGACTCAGGTTCAAGGCGCTGGAAGATAAAATGAGAGATATAGAAAATCAGAACACATTGGGCGTTGACATGTCCAAACTTGGGTTGATTGCTGACTTTAAAGTACCTCACAAGTTCAAGGTGCCTATCTTTGAGAAGTATAGGGGCACTACTTGTCCCCGTGTTCACCTCCGATCTTATTACAGAAAGATGTCCGCTTATTCTGATGATGAGAAGTTGCTGATGCACTTCTTTCAGGATAGTCTTTCGGGTCCATCGCTCGAATGGTATATGGGTTTGGAGCCCGCTGCTGTGCGCACGTGGAAAGATCTTGCAGAAGCGTTTGTCCTCCACTATCAATATAATAGCGACTTGGCTCCCAACCGAGTTCAGCTTCAGAATCTCTCGCAGCGGAGCAATGAGAGCTTCAAAGAGTACGCCCAGCGGTGGCGTGAATTGGCTGCTCGGGTTCAACCGCCGATGGTTGAGCGTGAGTTGGTACAAATGTTCGTGGCTACCCTTCCTGGAGTTTATTATGAGAAGCTGATCAGTGGCATGTCCGGAACATTCTCGGCTCTTATCACTTTGGGCGAGCATGTTGAAAATGGTATAAAGATCGGAAAGATTCAGGGCGAATCATCCTCATCTGGAGGAGCTAGCAAGAAACCTTATACTGGCAAGCGCCGAGAGGGAGATGCCAGTGCTGTCACTAATGCTAGGAGAAAGGGCAAGGGCCCTCAGTCTCAGATCGCTAGCATAAACATCCCAGCTGCACCCCCGCAGCCGCAGCAGCAGCCTCAGCAACAGAATAATCCGGGATATAAGAGATATCAGAATCGGGGTCCCCTGGCAAACCGTCATTTGGAAACTCCTCCTATGTCATATGCACAGCTTCTGCAAACGCTGCTTCAGCTCCAATTAGTTCAAAAGAGGACGTTGGCTCCCTTGACAGGGGCACCACCACCAGGGTATGATGCTAATGCTACTTGCGAATTTCATTCTGGGGCACCTGGCCATACAGTTGAGAATTGCAAAGCTTTTAAGCACAAAGTCCAGGACTTGGTGGACGCCAAGGTGATCAACTTTTCTGACAGCGTGCCCAACGTCACCAAGAATCCAATGCCTCATCATAGGGGAGGCGGAGTAAATGCTGTTATCACTGAAGAGAATTCAGACCTGCTGACTGATGTCAAAGATCTGAAGACGCCGTTGAGTTTCGTTAAGGCCAAGTTGCTAAAGAAAGGCTTCTTTCCCGGATGTGGAGAGTTTTGTATGGCATGTGCTACACTTCCTGATGGGTGTGAGCAGTTGATCGAAGGTATCCAAAGTCTGATGACCGAGGGTATTTTGCAGTTCAGTCGAAGCGTTGAGAATGCGTCAGGGGAAGTCGTGCTGAAGCAGGCGGACGAAGTTGCTACTATTACCATTCCTCGCCACCCTATCACTATTTCTGCGCCCCGACCGCCTACTATCACCATCACCAGGGCCGGACCGATCCCATTCGAGAGCACTAATGCCGTCCCATGGCATTATGGCGCCGAAGTGTATTGTAATGGTCAGAAGATAGAGCTGGAGCCGTCCAGATCGACTGCGCAGAATCTTGCTGAAGTCAGTGGTATCACCAGAAGTGGTAGAGTGTTCGCGCCGGCAGAGGTCGCAGCAGAGAAAGTGGTCCGGGCTGACGCTGTGGACAAAGGCAAAGGTAAAGCTGTTGAAGAGGTTCCTGCAGGGGCAGAGAAAGACTTATTGGTTAAAGATGCTGAAGAGTTCATGCGACTAATCAGGAAAAGTGACTACAAGATTGTAGATCATCTTCACCAGACTCCGTCGAAGATCTCGATTCTTAACCTGTTGCTGTGTTCTGAAGCGCACCGCAACGCGTTGCTGAAATTATTGAATGCTGCATACGTGCCGCAGGAGATATCAGTTAATCAACTCGAGGAAGTAGTAGCCCATGTTAACGCTGGTAATGGGCTGGGATTTACAGATCTGGAGCTGACTCCCAAGGGAAGAGATCACAACAATGCCTTACACGTCTCGATAGAGTGCAGGGGCACGATTATGTCACATGTCCTAGTAGATACGGGTTCCTCGCTAAACGTGCTTCCGAAGAAGGCACTGATGAAGTTGGATACCCGGGGACTGCTGTGCACGCCCAGTGATCTGGTCGTGAAGGCCTTTGACGGAACCAAGCGCCATGTCTTCGGAGAATTGACCCTGCCAATTCAAGTTGGTCCAGAGACGTTCAATGCGGTGTTCTATATCATGGATATCATTCCCGCCTATAGTTGCCTCTTAGGTCGGCCGTGGATCCATTCTGCTGGTGCCGTGACGTCCACGCTGCATCAGAAGCTTAAATATGCTGTTGGGGGCAGCATAGTGACAGTCTGTGGAGAGGAGGACATCATGGTAAGCCACCTGTCGTCCTTTAAATATGTCGAAATGGATGGTGAGATCCATGAGACTCTTTGCCAGGCTTTTGAAACCGTCAGGGTGAAGGAGGTAGCTCCCGTTGTTGCAGAGAAGCAAGAGTTGAACCTCTCCTCGTTTAAGGAAGCTAGGGCTGTTGTCGAAGCTGGTTCCACCCCAGGCTGGGGGCATGTCTTGGATATACCAATCAAACAGGATAAGTTTGGATTGGGGTATTCTCCTGAAGCTGAAGCTTCATCCTCTTCTGGTAGCTCGTCTCATGGGAAAGGGCCGATCTTATTCACCAAGGGAGGAGTAATCTTCGAGAGTATCAACGCTACGTCGGAGGACAGCGGGGACAGTGATTGTGATCTTGATGCCTGGATTCAACCGAGCAAGCCAGGCGAGCCCCTTCACAATTGGACCATCAAGGAGATTATCAAGCTGACAAGTGAAGAGTAATGATTTGCTTTTTACAATCTTTGTACAACCCTATGTCCTGCCCGGGGCATAGTGGTTTTACTGTCAGGGCCTTGTTGGATTATGTGTATGCATTTTGTTAATAAATAAAAAGGCGTTTTCTTCGTAATCAAATATTGTGTTCTCTGTTATTCATGCTTTATGTTTGTTTCGAAAAACAGCAAAATGGCAACGAGGTTCGTGCTAACCTGCATATTCTTGCTTTAAACTTAACCCTTGTTATTGCAGGATCCACGTAATAGATGACATCGACTCTGGACCCTCTACGGCTCACTACGACTTTGATTGCCCGATCTATCAAGCCGAGGATGAGATTGATGAAGATGAAGACCTTCCGGAAGAGTTGGCCCGCTTGTTGAGACAAGAGGAGAAGGTTATTCTGCCTCATGAAGAGGATATCGAGATCATAAATCTGGGTTCTGAGGAGCTTATCAGGAATGTCAGAGTTGGGGCTGCGCTGCAGAATGATGTCAAGCATAGACTGGTCGATATGCTTCGAGAGTATAGTGACGTCTTTGCTTGGTCATATGAGGATATGCCCGGACTTGACACAGATATCGTGGTTCATCGCTTGCCGTTGCGAGAAGATTGCCCTCCAGTCAAGCAGAAGCTCAGGAGGACGAGACCAGACATGGCTGTAAAAATCAAAGAAGAAGTCCAGAAGCAGTTGGACGCAGGATTTCTAGCCGTTACCACTTACCCTCCGTGGGTCGCCAACATAGTGCCTGTACCGAAGAAAGACGGTAAGGTACGCATGTGCGTCGATTATCGGGATTTGAATAGGGCGAGCCCTAAGGATGATTTCCCGTTGCCTCATATCGATGTGTTGGTCGACAATACAGCCCAGTTTTCCGTGTTTTCGTTCATGGATGGCTTCTCCGATTACAATCAGATTAAGATGGCGCCGAAGGACATGGAGAAAACGACGTTTATTACCCCCTGGGGCACGTTTTGCTACAAAGTAATGCCCTTCGGTCTGAAGAACGCAGGGGCCACTTACCAGCGAGCAATGGTAACTTTGTTTCATGATATGATTCATCATGAGATCGAGGTCTATGTTGATGACATGATTGCAAAATCCCAAACGGAGGAAGAGCATCTGGTCAATTTGCTGAAGCTGTTTGAAAGGCTTAGGAAGTTCAAGCTGAGGCTGAATCCTAACAAGTGCACTTTCGGAGTGCGGTCCGGAAAGTTATTGGGGTTTATCGTTAGTGAACGAGGTATTGAAGTTGATCCTGCGAAGATAAAAGCTATCCAAGAAATGCCAGCGCCGAAGACAGAAAAAGAAGTTCGTGGTTTCTTGGGCCGAATAAACTACATTGCAAGGTTTATCTCTCAGCTCACAGCCACTTGTGAACCGATGTTCAAGTTGTTAAAGAAAAATCAGGCGATTACTTGGAATGAGGATTGCCAGAAGGCATTCGATAAGATAAAGCAGTATCTTCAAGAACCTCCAATCTTGATACCCCCAGTGGCTGGACGGCCATTAATCATGTACTTGACAGTTCTGGAGAATAGTATGGGGTGTGTTCTCGGTCAACACGACGAGACGGGCAGAAAGGAGCATGCCATTTATTATTTGAGTAAAAAGTTCACTGAGTGTGAATCTCGATACTCGATGCTGGAGAAGACGTGTTGTGCATTAGCTTGGGCTGCCAAACGTCTACGACAGTATATGCTCAATCACACCACTATGCTGATTTCGAAGATGGATCCGATCAAGTACGTCTTCGAGAAGCAGGCTCTTTCGGGCAGGATTGCCAGATGGCAGATGGTGTTAACAGAATATGATATTCAGTACGTCTCTCAGAAAGCCATCAAGGGAAGCGTATTGTCTGATTACCTTGCCGAACAGCCGATCGAAGACTATCAGCCAATGAAGTTCGAATTCCCTGACGAGGACATTATGTTTCTCAAAACGAAGGATTGCGATGAGCCATTGCCCGGTGAGGGGCCAGATAGGAAGTCTCAGTGGAAGTTGATATTCGACGGAGCGGTTAATTCCTATGGAAGTGGTATCGGGGCTATCATCACGACTCCTCACGGATCCCACATCCCGTTTACTGCAAGACTGACGTTTTCAGTTACCAACAACGAAGCCGAGTATGAAGCATGTATCATGGGTCTAGAAGAGGCAATTGATTTGAGAATCAAGAATCTAGACATATATGGTGACTCAGCGCTTGTGATCAATCAGATTAAAGGGGAGTGGGAGACTCGTCAAGCGAATTTAGTACCGTACATGAATTATGCCAGGAGGCTGCTTCCGTTCTTCGACCGAGTAGAACTTCATCATGTGCCCCGGGCTGAAAATCAAATGGCTGATGCTTTAGCCACCCTGGCTTCAATGTATAAGGTCAATCTTTGGAATGAAGCTCCAAGCATTGTTCTTTCGCGTCTTGACAGACCAGCATATGTGTTCGCAATCGAGGATGCCACTGACGGCAAGCCATGGTTCCACGATATTCAGACCTTCCTTATGACTAAGGAGTATCCTGCGGGTGCGTCAACCCAGGATAAGAAGACTCTGAGGAGGCTATCTGGAAATTTTTACCTCAACCCTGATGGAGTACTGTACAAGAGAAACCACGATCTCGTGCTACTCAGATGTGTAGATGAGAAAGAGGCAAGTATGCTCATGGAAGAAATCCATGAGGGCACATTTGGTACGCACGCCGGCGGGCATGCCATGACGAGAAAGATCCTGAGAGCAGGATATTACTGGTTAACTATGGAGTCGGATTGCTTCAGATTCGCGAAGAAATGTCACAAATGCCAGATTTATGCTGATAAAGTTCATGTGCCGCCGTGCCCATTGAATGTCATGTCCTCCCCTTGGCCGTTCTCCATGTGGGGCATCGACATGATAGGCAAGATCGAGCCCACCGCATCCAATGGTCATCGTTTCATTCTGGTAGCTATCGACTACTTCACCAAGTGGGTGGAGGCAGCCTCGTACGCTAATGTGACCAAGCAGGTGGTAGCTAAGTTCATAAAGAGGGACATCATCTGTCGCTATGGAATTCCCGAGCGGATCATTACTGATAATGGTTCGAATTTGAATAACAAGATGATGAAGGAGCTGTGCCAGAGCTTCAAGATTGAACATCACAACTCATCTCCTTATCGGCCGAAGATGAACGGCGCTGTTGAAGCGGCCAACAAGAACATCAAAAAGATTGTTCAGAAGATGGTTGTGACGTACAAAGATTGGCACGAGATGCTGCCGTTTGCCCTGCACGGTTATCGTACCACGGTGCGTACGTCGACCGGGGCAACTCCTTTCTCCTTGGTGTACGGTATGGAAGCTGTCCTACCGCTAGAAGTGGAGATTCCCTCTTTGCGAGTTTTGGTTGATGTGAAACTTGATGAGGCCGAATGAGTTACGAACCGCTTGAACCAGCTCAGCCTGATGGACGAGAAGAGGTTAGCATCGATTGCATTTGGTCGCCTGTACCAAAGCCGAATGAAGAAAGCTTATGATAAGAAGGTGCGTCCCAGAAGCTTTCAGACGGGTGATCTCGTCCTGAAGAAGATTCTTCCGCCACACTCCGATCACCGGGGCAAGTGGACTCCGAATTACGAAGGGCCGTATGTCGTCAGCAAGGTCTTCTCAGGAGGAGCTTTGTTGTTATCCACGATGGATGGTGAAGATTTTGCATCCCCGGTGAACGCGGACGCAGTTAAAAAATACTTTGCTTGAAAGCGACCCGCTGGACAAAAAAGAAAGAGAGTCCAGGCAAAAAGGGGCATCCCGGCGAACCAAAAACAGAATAAAAGGTTCGGGCAAAAATTAGGGATATATTGAAAAAATGTACACCCGCGAAGTCAAAAACCTACACTGGGCGGCTTCGGCAAAAAAGGGTATCCCGGTGAACTGAAAACCCGTGAAGGGCGGTTCACGCAAAAGTTAGGGATTTGAATAAGCAAATGACTGCGTTCCGCGTATGGACTTTCATTGTTTAGTGGTTCGGAAGACCTGAGGGCCGTTTATCTGAATCAATCTCTTCCAAAGATGAAGCATCGGAGAAGTATCGAAGTCGAGTGGGTCTTAGAGGGATCAACTCATGGTGTTCGTCTACGCCTCGATTGCCGACATTTGTATATACTGATGTATATTTATGTTTTCTTTTTTGCGCGGCTTCCTCATTCCAGGAGCTTGCCTCTGTTGTAAAACATTTTTGCCCATTCAGGGGTTCACCATCAATAAAATGCACATTATTCAGCAATTCTACTCGTCTGTTTAGCATTTATCTGTTTTGTTTGCGAATGATAACGCCGATGTGTTTTTTTGATAAAATGCGCATACATAAACTTGCGGGCCTAAGCCCATTGATTGTTGAAACAACTAATTAACTGAACATTGTCACGAGATAATAACCTGGATAGGCCCCTTTGAGGAGGGTATCTTGGCTGTTTGTTTGTGTTGTTGCAGGTGTAGCACCTCGCCAGAAGATGTGTCGTGCGTATCCCCGAGGCAGGATGAGTCCTCCTTCCCCAGCAGAGTTCAGTAGTTTCTCTTCCGCAGAATCAGAATCAGATGGTGAGCATTGATATGTCTTCCCCAGGTAGAGGTGATTCTCTTCCCCAAGCAGACGCATCCTGAAGGAATGTCACCTCATCGGCTGAGTCAAGCACCGAAGAATGATGTCGTCTTCCCCAGCACCGGGTCACAAGTAGTGTTCGGGTGCCGAAGCTCGTGTTTTCCCCAGTAAGGTCGCTGAAGCAGGATTTCCCCCCGCACCGGGTCACAAGTGCAGGTTTCGCAAGAAGTTATTCGTACACCGGAATACGCAGTAACTGATGATGCCAGACTGAAGTCTCCAGCTGAATTGAGATTCCCCACCAGATCCGTATTCTCTCCTGAAGTTGGATGATTCCTTCTTCCCCAGTAGAGTGTTGGAACAGCTGATGTTGTATTCCCCGGCAGAGTTGTACTCTCCCCCGAAGTCAGATGATCCGGCGAAATTGAGTTTCCCCATCAGAGTTGCACTCTCCAGCAAAGTAGAATGATTTCTATCCCCGGCTGAGTCCGCAGAAAAGAAGAATCCTTGGGAGTTGATCAGATCATGATCAATTTTCCCCAGCAGAGCGTGGGGCAGCTAATGCTGTGTTTCCCCAGAGTCGCACTCTCTCCAAGCGAAGCAGAATGATTTCTCCTTCCCCAGCCGAGTGTGCAGATGCCCGAGATCCGAATCCTTGGAAGTTGTTCAGGTCATGATTGGTTTTTTCCCAGTGGAGTGTTAAGCAGCTGAAGTTGGTTCCCCACAGAGTGGTCATCCCCAGAAGAGTAGCCGAGACGGCCGCGCAGTTCATTCTCGCGATTGATATCAGCAGATCCAAGTTCTCGTAGAGCTTCATCCCCTGCAGCAGTCAGCTGAAGTTGTTCCCCTGCAGCAGTTCGCGGAAGATCAATTCCCCAGACGGAGCCTAATTGATATTGGCGTGTTCACGTTCTCCTCAGCAGGATGATTCCTCTACTTGAGTGGTTCTTTCTCCTTGACAGGAGGATTCCCCCCCCCCCCCCTTCGGCATTTATTTTGCTGATGGGATCGCATCATTGTGCATGATTGCATAGCATTATGCATGACTGCATAGCATTTAAACGCTGCATAGAATTATGCAGGATTGCATGGCATTTAGCATAAATGCATATCATTCCCACCGTGTGGGGCGTAGCGCAGAAGCATACGCATCATAAGCATGATCTAGGTCATCATCATCCTTGTTTTACAGGTATTCCACCAAGAGACCAGTTGCTCAGGACGATTCCTGATATTCTCTCCAACAAGGTCGATTTCTTTAGATGATTCTAAAAGACCCCGGTGTGATCCCCGCAGTCGCTCGCTCAAGATGATTTTTGAGACCCCCAGCGAAGTCTTCGGTTCGAGATGATTCTCAAATCCCTCAGCAGGGCCATTTGCTTGAGATGATTCTTAAGACCTCAGTGCAGCTTCCCGAGTTGTTTGCTTAGTATGATACTTGAGCTCCCCGGTAGCGTCCCCAGCAAGGTTTGCCCAGGAAGATTCCTGGAATACCCAACAGAATGTTTGCTCCAGAAAGGTTATCAGTTCAGGACGATTCTTGAAGATGCCCGACGGATCTGTTTGTTCAAGATGATTCTTGAAGTCCTCAGCAGCATGATATGTCTGCTCCCAACCACGATGTCTAATCTGAAGATGGATTTCGTAAGCGCCCGATGGCGATATCAGAAGGTTCCTGCAAGTCCAGATTTCCGTGTTGAAGAATCAACGGGTAGCTGAAGACAAGGTTCTGGAGTTGTAGATACAACAGAGTGATTCGTGTGAGTCTGAAGACCAAGTCAGTTGTCCTGAGGTGATGATTGATTGCGATCAAGTGAATAGTGTTTCTTCTGACTGAAGTCGAAGATGTTTCTCTAGCTGAAGCGGAGTTTTGCCTGAAGGCAAAGTGTTTGAATCCCCGTAGAGTCATGAATGGCTCAGGATACCATTTCTCTGACTGAAGTCATAGATTTCCCAAGCTGAAGCGAAGGTGCCTGAAGGCAAGGTTATCCCCAAGGTCATGAATGACCTCGGATTCATTTTTCGGACTGAAGGCCGAAGTATATCCCTGACTGAAGTCTCGGATGCTCTATAGCAGAGGTGGAGTTGCCTGAAGGCAGATTCATGTATCCTTGAAGGCCAAGGACCATTTCTTTAGACTGAAGTCAAAGATGCCTCCTGCAGAGTTGCCATCCTTGAAGGCCAAGGATGCTTATCTTCAGAAGTACTTGAAGATCTCTTCTAGCTGAAGCTGGAAGTGGCCAGGGGCCAGGGTTTCACATAGCTTTGATGTTGAAGTTCTACGGTGGGCAGTGTGCAGTAGTATTTGGATGTTCGTTATGGTTCTGAGGGTGAACCCCAGATCAGAGTGTGCTTGGTTGAGTCTCTCATCCCCAGCAGAGTAGCTCCAAATACGCAAGTGTACCTTTTGTTCCAGTTACCAGGGGTGAACCCCAGGGGCAGAATTGTTCAGTGTTGTAGTTCTCCAGCGGCGATGCGGAGTATTTTGATTGTTCGACGGCGATATCAGGTTTAGTCTTCCAGCGGTGATGCTGGGTGTCGTGGTTGTCTGAAGGCAATGTCAGAAGAAGTTAACGTGGATAACTAACGGCGATGTCAGATCAGTATCTCTCCAGCTAGCGGCCGTGCAGCTAGCATTGCAATATTCGAAGATTTGTTCCCCGCAGAGTACCGTGTGCTCGTGCAGTTGGCAAATTTTCGGGTTTACCGATATTCAACCGTCTCGTACCTTGATTGGTTGAGAGCCGTTCACTTCTCACCCAGTCAGGTTCAAGCCGTTTGAATAGGGGCAGCTGTTGCACCCCAAAATTTGACCAACAATTGTTTATCCATCTGAGTGTTTGAAAGTTGATATATTCATCAGAAAGTTCAAGAGATCCTCAGAGGAGTGGATTGAAACCAGGAGTGTGTGCTTCATAGCTTGAGAGTTGTGGGTGCCCCTCAGATGATTCTGAGACTTTGAGAATGGACTAGATGTTTTGAGAAAGCTTATGAGATGTCTTGATAGCCATCATGAAGTCCAAAGAGGTCATTATGCAAGAGTTCAGAAGATTCAACCATGAATGGTAGAATTAGGGTTTTGACTGGGTCAACCCTAGATCAGCTGAAAATTTGGAGAAGGTTAAGACTTAATCCAAGGGCCATGAGATCATGGAATGATGTATAGAGGTGTTATAAGGATGATTCCTAGACCAACTCATCATGATTGAAGAGTTTGAGCAGTTTTGAGTTAGGGTTTCTGAGGATTGTTAGTGAAAAAACCCTAATTTGATCCCTATCTTCCAGGCAGTTTTAGCTCTAGATGTGATTGATATCTCACCTTCCCCATAACATGAATGTTGTATATCTTGTTCTAAGCTTTAATTTGAGTTGTGGAAGTCCTTGATAGGAGTTACAGAGCTCAAGTTATGGTTTTGACAAATTACAGGTCAGCAGAGGTGTGTGAATCTGGGTCCTTGAAAGTCACCCAACTTGCAGACAACTTTTGCCCTAGTAGGAGGATTCCTATGATTTCTTGGTCAACATGAATGTTGGAGGTCATCTTCTTAGATTTAATTTGAGTGGTAGAAGTCCTTGATAGGATTTGTGGAACTCAACTTATGGTTTGAACAAGACAGGGGTATTTTGGTCATTTGTCAGTTATAGGTCATTTTAGCCAATGCCTAAAACTCCTATTTCCAAGCCTCAAATGGAAAAACTCAAAACATGAAAGTTGCTCAAAATGTGATTTTAAGTCTAGAAAGAAGGTCACAAATTGTTGGAAAAGCTCATAGCATGAGATTACATGATTGGTCCAAAATGAACTAAAAATGGCTTATAAACTTGAAAAGTTGAATTTGAAAAGTGATTTGGAAGATCCACAAATCCAAAATAGGTCATCCAATATATCATTTTGATTGGAAAAACCATTTTGAGAACATTGGTTTAGCCACATTTTTGAGTTAAGGTTTAAAAAATGGAGTTGCTTTGGAATTTAGTTACTTGCATAATAAGGCACCAAGGTGAAACTCAAGGGAAGTGAACATACAAGCTGGTTAAGCACTCCAACCCTTCCAAAAACTCATATGAGGAGATTTTCAAATGGAATTGAGGGGCTGTAACAAGGAAGAGTACATGATATGAGATGAATCCATATGTCATGACATGATAAATTCAAGTTCTCGTTAGATTGTTCTAGATGATTCTAGGGCTTTCTAAATCATTCTATATATTGAGAAGAGTATGCTGAGATAGAAGGTTGGTGAAGTTGGTGAAGAGAGTGAGAGGAGAGAGAGATATTCAAGGGTGGATTCCATTGCAAGCAAGCTTCGAATCTCATGCTACAAGCCTTCATCCTCCAAATTGTTGCAAACAGAACTCACACCAACACCTAAGGATCATTGTGAAGAGGCTGCAAGCATTGAATCAAGTCATAGCTACCTCTGCCATAGCCAAGAAACAGGTTGGCATTTTCATCTCTACACTCTTATTTATGTGTTAGTAGGTTGAATCTTTAGGTTAGAAATGTCAGGAATAAGTAGAGGATGATTTTCAGAGAGTTAGGGTTCATTTCATGAGGTTTGATAACAGGGTGTTGAAACTTTAATGACCAAGAAAATGTTGTGTGGTGAGCATTAATCCACATCCATTAGCATGTTAGAATCAGCATAGAATAAAGAGCATTTTAGTGTAGAAAGAATCAAGAATTGAGGGAGTGCATGTCAGGTGAAAACAAGTGTGCCCAGAACTCTCTCCTATCGGGTCTCATTATTGGTGGGGTTTTAAAGAAATCTATGGACATGGCGTTGTAGAGGGTGAGGAGAGGGTCAACTTTGGTCTTGGAGTCGTGGTGTTTGGTGGCCAGGTGAGTGAGATAGAGGAGCTCGAAGATTAGGGCATGGAGGAGAGGGTTCTGAAAACCCTAGTTTTGGTGGGGACGATGAAGGAGAGCCATTGGATTGGTCTCAAATTCTGACTTGTTATGTTAATCCAACGGCCACGGTTCAGTCTGAAGAATGGAGGGAAAGTTTAAATAATTGAAACGCGGCGTTTCATTTAAGCCAGCGTTCTGGGCCCAGCTTACTATTCGCCCCCCCCCCCCCCCCTTTTTGCTGGTCCATCTCATTTTAACTAGCGCGTGTGCTATTCCAACCCCCCCTCCCTTTATTTAATTTATATTCTTTTATATTGTTTAATATTTTTCTGTTTTGATAAATTCATTAAAAAATGGAAAATAACTCTTTTTTAATTCTTCTTTTTTCTATGAGTAGATAACTTTGTGTAGAAAATATTAAAAATAAAAATGGGATTTTATTTTTAAGTTTAGTATGTTAATAGATTTTTCTTTTAAAATAGCTTTTATAATGTTTAGTTTTGTATCATGATTTTGTAGGAATTGTTTTAGGACCTTCCCTTAGGGTTTTTTATCCATTCGTTTTTGTGTAATTAGATGATGAATCATAGTTCCCCATAGGATTTTTTCTAGAATTTTAGAATTAAGTTTTGATTAGTTTAATTAGGGTTGATGTAGGGTATCCTAATTAGGGTTTAGATTGTGTTTAGGTGATGAATTCCTTTCTTTGATTGAGTTTTGTCTTGATTTTTAGGTAGAGGCCTATGTAGATGTTATGAGTAGGTGTTGAGGACCCTTGTGAATAATTGTTAGATTTTTCCCCATTAGTTTAGTATTTTTAGGTATTTTCTGAAGTTGCCTATTGATTTTGTCTCCCCTGTGGGTTATCTGTTCATCTTTGGGGTTTATTTTGGGGGAATTGGTTGTGGGGCTTGTGTTGTCTTGAAGAGCTTGTTGGAGAGCATCATGAAGAGAAGATTGTAGATCAAGATTCAGAGACCCAGAGCTTGGCTTGTCCCCTGTCTGTGAGGTTTGAGATCCTGAAGTTTGAAGGAAGTTCATGGTACTTTCCTGAGGAAGGCACTATGAATGACTTTCATTCTTTCTTCTCACCTCTTTCTCAAGTGTCCAATGATGTTGGAGCCAACTTGTGAGTTTAATTTCTCCTGAGGAGGAATGTAAACTGATCACATGTTGTTGAGCCACATGGGATACAACTCCTAAGTGGAAGCCTCCCAGTACTTTCCTGAGGAAGGTCCTATGGGTCTATTCACTTAGTTCCATTAGTTTGTCTAGGATTTCTCAAGTATCTAGTGATGTTGGAGCCAACTTGTGAGTTTAATTTCTCCTGAGGAGGAATGTAAACTGATCACAGTTGTTGAGCCGCGTAGGATACAACTCCTAAGTGAAAGCCTCCTAGTACTTTCCTGAGGAAGGTCCTATGAGTCTGTTCATTTAGTTCCACTAGTTCAGATAGGATTTCCTAAATATCCAGTGATGTTGGAGCCTGCTTGTGAGTTTAATTTCTCCTGAGGAGGAATGTAAACTGATCACAGTGGTTGAGCCACATAGGGTATGACTCCTGAGTATACACCTCCTAGTGCTTTCCTGAGGAAGACACTATGAGCCTGCTTGCTTAGCTCCCTTTCTTTGGTAAGCTTGTTCTGAAGCTTGAAGACTGGGATTGATTTCTCTTGTTAGGGTCTTGCTTTAGTGCTTAGATTTGTTCAGATTCTGTGATTAGGGTTAGGATTAGAGAGTAGATGATTCTTTCTCAAGCATGTGTGTTTTGTTTGCCTGTTGGCACTTCATTTCCTTTATCTGTCTATTGCTTGATAGCGTGCTGTTTATTTTCAGTATGATTACTGTTATTTCATGACTGGCTTGAGGTCGAGACGAGCTTGTGGAGGCTGAAACCCCACACACATTTCCTCCCTCACTTGCATTGCATGCATTTTACTGTTAGAGCTGATGTTCTCGCCTGTGTTGGTATATCATTGATATGATCCCTTAGGACTCTCATTTCCTTTGATAAGGACTTGATGATAGACTTTTAGGTTGAAACCTATGCATGACAACTTCTAGGAGTTACCTGTTCAAACCTCAACCATAGGATGAATCCATGGCATGATAACAGTAGGACTTGATAGTCTCCCTCCTAGTTGAGCCATTTTTCCCGAACTACGTTTGCTCTGATCTTTCATACCAGATGAAAGTACGTAGGCATAGGATGCGATATCCTAGCGAGCAACCTTTCCCCCATAATCCTTCGTAGGCCGAACTACGTTGACTCTGATTTCTCATTCTCGGATGAGAATACGTAGGCATAAAGTGCGACGCTTTGCCGAGTCATTTTTCTTTTCTTTTTCAGCCAGCCTTGATAGGTAGATAGATTATAACCAACCCGTCCAAGTAAACAAACAAGCGAGGATCCCGTCGAGTACGACGGACGTGAGGGGTGCTAATACCTTCCCCTTGCGTAACCGACTCCCGAACCCAGACAATGGTTGCGATGACCTTGTCTTACCCTTTTTCGTCAGGTTTCTCCGATCGTTTCCTTTCCCGCTCTGAGGGATAAATAACGAAAGGTGGCGACTCTTCTGTCATGCCGGCACCTTATTTTCGCGCAAGCGACAGGTGTCATCACCTTGAACATAACCAATTGCTCTCAAACTCTCCAGAATCCATCCCCTAGTTGTCTCTAACCATTCTAACCTAACAATTTGACTTAACAATGCTTAAATTAAGGTGTATGGTGAAAGTTACAAACCTGGGATTTCTTGAATAACAGATGCACCAAATATTCACTTCAACACTTCAATCCTTCCAGAATCGTTCCTTGTATCAAGATATGGCTTCTGTTTGAAAAAGAATTGATGGAAGATGCTTGCAACTCCAAACCCGATAGTGACTTGCAGCAGGTGGAACTCAAAAGCTCATGCACGATTCAGCCATGTTCTTGCTCTCAATTTGCTATGGAATCACTCAGTAACTCATAAGGAAGAGATTGCAATAAAAAGAATCGATTGAAATGGTGTAGAAATGAAGAATGGATTTCAATTTGCAATGAACAAATTCTGAATCCCAACTCTCTCTCCTTCCTCAACTCTCACCAACCTCTTCCATGGACCTCTTCTAAACCATATATAGAATGATTCAGAACCCTCTAGCACCTTCTGGAATCATCCAAGGAGATTTTGAAAATCTCATGTCATGGTTTCTCATTTCAAGCCATTCTCACACCAGTCCATGTTTCCCTTGTTTTCAGATCCAATTCTGAATTGAAAATCTCCTTAGATGAGATGTATGAGATGTTAGGATGCTTGGATAACTTGTACATTGATCTCTCTTATGTTTTGCAAGTGTAACTTAGATTACAAGTCCCTTAATTTGACCTCAAATAAAAATTTTAATAATGCCATTGTATCTAAAATGATTTTTCCATTCAAATTGGTAGGTCACTTGCATTGTTTTGGTTGTATATTGAAAATTCCCAAAAATAGGTCACTTTAATACATTAAATCCTCCTTTATTTTGACCACTTTGACAAGTATGAGCTACAAGCATTTCCAACATCTCATGACCTTCTTACTATCCTTAAAACATCATTTTAAGCAAGTTTTATGTTGAAGATTTTTCCATTTGGAGCTTGGAAATAGGAGTTATGGCCTTGTGCTTGAAATGACCTGTAATCTCCAAATGACCAAAATGCCCTTGACTTGTCAAAGCCATAACTTGAGTTCTACAAATCCTATCAAGGACTTCTAGTACTCTCTAGAAAGCTAAGAAGATAAGGAACAACATTCATGTTGACCAAAATTTCATAGGTATCATCCTTCTTGGGCAAAGGTTGGACGCAAGTTGGGTGACTTTCAAGGCCCTAGATTCACATACCTCAGATGACCTGTAACTTGTCAAAGTCATAACTTGAGTTCTACAAATCCTATCAAGGACTTCTAGTACTCAAATTAAAGCTAAGAAGAAGCTCTACAACATTCATGTTGGGGGCAAGATGAGATGACAATCAAATCCTGAGCTAAACCTCCTTGAAGATAGGGATCAAACTAGGGGATTTTACACTGTCAAGTCTTAGAAACCCTAGCCTGAAACTTCTCAAACTCTTCAATCATGATGAGTTGACCTTGGAATCATCCTTATAACATCTCAATACATCAATCCATGATCACATGGCCTTTGAATTAGGTCTCAACCTTGTTCAAATCATCAGTTGACCTAGGGTTGACTCAGTCAAACCCTAATAATACCACTCATGGCTAGGTCCTCTTAATCTTGCACCATGACCTATCTAGGCCTCATGATGGCTTTCAAGACATCTCATGAGCTCTTTCAAGACCTCAAGTCCTTCTTCATGGCTTCAGAATCATCTGAGGTCTTCCCACAACTCTCATGTTAGGAGGCACACAACCTTGGTTTCAACCATTTATCTCTGAGAATCTTCTGACTTCTCTGACAAAGGTATCAACCCTTGAAGACTTGAATGACTTTCTTGGTTAGCTTCAAACTCTTGTGTAGATCTTGATTGGTACTCATACCTCTTGATCTCCTGCATACATGTCAATGAAATGCAGATGATAATGCTAATGTGAATGAGATGCAACACAAGCTGGGTAAAGAAATGTTGGTCAAATTTTGGGGTGCAACACCCCTCTCCTCGAACTACTAGGTGTCGCCCTCGTTTGGAGCAACCACATTCGTTGGCTTTCCAGAAGCGAGGCATGTCGCCTCCCTAGAAGGAGCAACGCTCCCCAATTCAGAAGAAGAAGAAAACCCAAGGGGGTGCCTCCAAACGAAGAGCCCGACCGAAGAGTCCTTCTCGACGGAACAGAAACAACAAGGGATTAGTCTCCCGTTAGGAGTGACGAAGACGTCCAACGCTCGCCATTATTGTTGTATCCCAAAATTTGGTCAACCGTTTCTCGTTATTTGGCTTATGTTTCATTTCATTTGCATTTGCATACCGCATACAATTCATTTTTCAACCGGATTGTCTTTATCGGGATTGCAACCCTCTTCTCGCGCTTCAGGCGATTCGAACCGGTTCGAATAAGGAGTATTATTTTGGAAGTGGTGCTCTTCCCGGTGTTTTCGGTCTATGCTTTTGTTTTGGGGATATTTCGGTGTCCGCCGTTTTACCGTTTATTTTGCCGCATTCCCGCATTTTATATTCACCGATTAAATTGATTTTCATTGTTTTTTCCTCATAGGATTATTAGCAATTTTCTATATTTTATTTCTCTTTTTTTAGCATAGAAATTAGATTCTAAGTAGGTTTTTATCTTTTAGTTTTCTAGTTTTAGAATATTAATTGTTTTAGAATATTAGATTCTTTTAATAGATTTTTAGGTAGATTTTTAGATTTAATTTCTATTAGAGTTTTAATAGATTTTAAATGGCATTTTCTGGTTTAGGGTTTTTCTAGATATTATTTGTTTTTTAGAATATATTAGGTTTTATTAATTCCTTTAGTCTAGATTAATTTGATTAGAAATCTAGATTTAATTAGGACATTAATTGGATTTACTTTAGTTAAATGATCTTAGTTTAATTCAAGTTTGCATTAATTGTCGTTTATTAAGCCATCTTTAGTTGTTCAACATTGGATTAAGTAGTCAGCTTTTATTAATTGTCATTTGCTTTTAATTCCATTAATTAGTGCCAGTTTTAATCATTTTTGTTTAGCATTAATTAGTCATTATTTGAGTCCATTAATCAGCATTTCCACGGGCCACTTGTCCAGTAATCAGGCCCAGTCCATGCAGCCCATGCCACTTGTCAGCTATATAAGGCATGCAGTACTCTCTCTCCCCTCTGGTTGTCATGTTTCCCATGACCCCACATACACCCTGCATGCGCGCCATGTCACCTTCTCTCTCCCTCCTGCGATGACACCTCGCCGCCCCATGCAAACCACCGGAAGCTTCGGCGGAGAAATCACATGGCAGCTCACGACCGGAAACTCTCTCCGGAATCTTCATCCACCTTCACCGTGTTCATCAGTTTTCTCCAGAAACCTTCATCTTTTCCACCATGGTCATCAAGCATTCATCCGTTTTCCACCATGTTCATCGCGTTCCCCAGATTTCTTTGAATCTTCATCTTACTCATGAAGATCTTGATCTTTAAACACGCGAACCAACAATCCATAAGTTCATCAACACCTTCAAGAAAACTCCGTCAATCTTCATCCGTTGTTTCCAGAGGTTTCATCCTAAAGAACACCTTCAATCTTCATCAAGGTTCAAAGTCTCAACGAACAATAATCGACATGCAAACAGATCTCAGGATCCGAAACTCTCCAACAAGTCTTCAAATCATCTCCAAACTTCATGTAGATTAGCCCGTGTTCTTCAGATCTCCGTCATTCTCACAAACTTGTTCCAGGTAAACACTATAACCTTCATCTAAATATTCAAGATCTTCAACCACCTTCCACGTAAAATCAACAAAACCTTCTTTAAAGCTTCATCTAACTCCAACGATCCTCCATCTCCAAATCAAACTTCATCACTCACCGCAGATAAGCTTCAATTACCACCACAACAACGAAGTTTCATGCCCCAAGATCCTTCGCTGTTCTTGCAGATCATCATTTTTGAGCATCCATACGAACAAGCAACAAGGGCAATCAACATAGCATCCCAGTTTCGGTTAAGTTTATCTGTTTTCCATCTGGTCGAGTTTCGTAACAGAAGAAGAAAAAAAAGATGGAGATCGGAGAAGGGAGATTTGAGACAGCAAGGTGACGGGGACGGCGGCGGAGGTTGAGAGAGAGAGAACCTAGGGTTTCTGCTTAAGCGAAATGAAGAAGATGGTGAAAGTGTTTATGGATCCGTTGATTGGTTAGTGGGCCTTGGGTGTAACACCCATTTTAATTATTTAGCCTTTTTGGTGTTATTTGATTGTGGTGTGTCCTTATGTGGGAGTGTGCCTGAGTGCGTTGGTGGGTGTCCTTAATTTATGGAGATTATTTAATAAATATGGAGTTTAATATTAAGATAATATAATTAATAAGGATGATAATTTAATAAATAGTAGTAATATTATTATTATTATTATTATTATTATTATTATTATTATTATTATTATTATTATTAATTGTATTATTATGATATTAAATAAATAAAAGGAGGATTAAGAGATATAAGAGGGGTTTTGGGGGTAAAGAGAAGAAAAACACGATAACTTGTGGAGAGAGAGCAGATTGAGGAGGAAGAACAAAGGGAAGAGAAGCAAGGCTAGGGCTACCCAACCTTCAGAGTTCTTCAACAATCTGAGCAATCAATCGAGGTAAGGGGGAAAAAACTGATTGGGATTGGTATTTTATATGAATTGGGTAGAGGGGATTCCTTAACCCCATAGGGATTTGATGAATATGATTGGTATGTTGATGATTGTTGCTGCCATGGATGACTTTGTGCATATATTGTTATGAAATTGGTGAAACTCTGTGATTCCCTCCTTGCATGTGAATATGTAGGGATTGTTTGGATGGTTTGGGTGATTTTGTGTAGTTTACCATTTTAGGTCGAAAATGATTTAATTGATAGAATTGATGTTTTATCGGGTAAAATCTGGAATAAGTCGTGTAGTTTAGTCGTAGAATGTTAGGATAAGACTACAGGTACTGGTTTGGTGAAACTCGGGTGATCTATGAGCTTCTGATGATTTTGGGACAGTTGAGGATTTTGAGTATGCAGACGCTTGCTAGCAGGTTCGCTAGGTGAGCAGGGTAGCGAGCATTCGCTAAGGACTTGCTAGGCGAGCTAGGTAGCGAATACTTCTAGTAGCCACTGTCTGCCTTCGCTAGTATATTTGCTAGGCGAGCTAGTAGCGAGCGTTCGCTGAGGCCTCGCTAGGCGAGTGGGCCAGGGAGCATGACAGAACTTGTTTTATTTTGTTGTTTCCATGCAACGTTGATCTTGTGGTGTAGGACCCCTTTTGGTCATGATGAGTATTGAGATGGTGTTTAATGGTGAAGAGTGTATACTTGGTATGAAAATGTGAATTTCCCTATTATTGAATGTAATTAACATGATTAATTGGAGAGTAATATATATATATATATATATATATATATATATATATATATATATATATATATATATATATATATATATATATATATATATATATATATATATATATATATATATATATATATATATATATATATATATATATATATATATATATATATATATATATATATATATATATATATATATATATATATATATATATATATATATATATATATATATATATATATATATATATATATATATATATATATATATATATATATATATATATATATATATATATATATATATATATATATATATATGATGTATGGTGATGTGATCAGGAGGATCGTGTGCACTTAGTGTGCTTGAGTTTAATTGTTGTACTTTTGGTGTGTAATATATATGATGTATGGTGATGTGATCAGGAGGATCGTGTGCACTTAGTGTGCTTGAGTTTATTTTTTGTGCATTTGGTGTCGTGATATCATTGTGTCTTGGTGGGATGGATCGTTGCTCAGGAGGAGTGTATGCGATCCATCCGTACTCCTTTGTGGAGAATGGTGGGATGAATCATTACTCAGGAGGAGTGTATGCGATTCATCCGTACTAATGGTGGGGATATATCATTGCCAAAGAGGGGTGTATGTGATCTATCCTGGGTTCGATTGAATGAACCAATGAGTCGGTACCGCATGCATGGTGTTGAGTTGCATATTTGCATTTTTGTGTGTTATGTTTGATGATTGAACAGTAGGTCGTGGTTGGTGTATGTTGGGTGATATTTGATATGATTGCTACCTTTATTTCATGTATCTTATTACCGATAATTTTGATCATGTTTTCTCACCCCTTTGTTGTTGTTGTGGTCTGTGCTTCTTCGGAGGTACAGATAATCCAGGTACTTAGCTAGCTTGGGTAGTGGTGTGCGAGTCGAGTCTTAGGATACTCTGATACGTAGCACGGGACTTGGGTGTTTATTTGTTTTATGTTGAACTTACTTTACTTTTGTGACGTATCATGTTTGGTGAACTTATTAATGAATAATTTTATGTAAATTGGGCGGATGGCCGAGAATATTGGATTAATGATTATTTCTGTTTTTTTATTTTAAAAACCAACTAATGAAGATGTATGTTGAACCTTTTGATGTGATATCCCACTTGTGAAGGGAAACTCTTATGTTTATATGAAATAATTGTGTTTTATTTGAATTTTGGGAAGTGGGGTGTTACAATTGGTATCAGAGCAGGTCGGCCCGTCCAGCCAGTGTAGTTGTTGAGTCTGTCCTTAGGATAGAGATTGTATACCTTTTAACCTGGTTTTGTTATTGTTAAGCAGTATGGCAGGAAGGAACGATGCTGCTTTGGCTGCTGCTATGCAAGCGATGGCACAGGTGGTTGCTATTCAGAACCAAGCAGCGGGTGCGCAATTCTGAGATTTGACACAGTTTCGGAGTAACAAGCCACCGACGTTTGAAGGAGGAATTTTGGACCCTGAAGCTGCACAGAAGTGGGTGAAGCCAATTGAGAAAATTTTCAGAACAATGGGTTGTAGTGATAAGTGAAGTTTGGTACTCACATGCTGGAAGGTGAAGCTGAGGCTTGGTGGGACAACAGTCGCCAAAGATTGGAGACTGCAGGAACTGCAATTACTTGGGATGTGGTTCGAACTGGTTTTTTGGAAAAGTATTTTCCAGAAGATATACGAAGTGCTAAGGAGATAGAGTTTCTGGAGCTGAGGCAGGTTAATCTGACTGTAGCAGAGTATGCTGCTAAGTTTGAAGAGCTGGTGCAGTATTGTCCTCATTACAATACTGAGACGACAATGACCTCCAAGTGTTTGAAGTTTGAGAATGAGTTGGCGGTGGTGAATGAATTTCCCGAAGTGTTCCCTGATGATATTATAGAATTACCTCCGACGAGAGAAGTTGAATTTAGCATTGATCTTGTTCCTAGTACGAGACCTATATCTATGGTGCCGTACAGGATGTCGGCAGTGGAATTGGTTGAATTGAAATCTCAGATTGGAGAATTGTTGGATAGAAAGTTTATCAGACCGAGTGTGTCACCATGGGGAGCTCCAGTGCTGTTGGTAAAGAAGAAGGATGGTAGTATGCGCCTGTGCATCGATTACCGTCAGTTGAATAAAGTGACCATAAAA
>OZ012735.1:774601339-774890106 GCA_963859935.3 Lathyrus sativus
CATGAGAGCCCCACTTTGGAAGAAGAGACTGTAGAAGAGCTCTCTTTAGGAAATGCTGTTTATGAGATCATCTATCCACCTTGACTCATCGGGTGTGTCCTTTCCTATCTCTCATCACTCTTATTTTATATTTATGTTCTTTCATTGATGATAATGTATGTTTTAAATGTGGGGGAGGGAACCATTTCTTTGTTTTGTTTTCTTTCAGTTTTCTTTGTTTTGTTCTATTTTCTTTAAGTGAAAAAGAAAATTTAATTTTTTTTTACTTAGAAACACAATGCATCTTTTGAAATTTTTATGCTATAGATTAATTTGAGGTTAGATTGTGGAGACTTGAGAAAAATTCATAAGATTGGTACTGTTTTCACACCTTAAGTCTCCCGAATATGGAAACTGATTTAAATACTTGTTATGATATAGCCTTGAGTTCTCATCCTTTAATAACTCTTAAGTAGTTTATCCAGTAGTCAACACCATCTAGAAATCACAAACTAAGTAATTAAGCTGATGAAAATAAGTGAATGATCATGTGCTTAATAAGAAATCTAAATAGGAATCCGCCTTTTAAGTTAGGTGACCCTCACCCGGTCACTTAGAATAACAGATGTGGAACCTTTAAAAAATGAAAAAATATATTGTTGTTAAAGTGGTTAATTTTGAATTGTTGACAAGATATGGATCATAGTCACTAACAAGATTATTTATCATTTTTGTGAATAAATATCGAGCTTAATGTGATTGCATTAGAATGAAAGAGAGCAAAAAGAAGGATGAGTAAGTTAGGCTTATGCATAATAGCATGATTCAGATTGGTTTGTATAGGAGGGCGGTTTATAACCGTACAATTACAGATTTGTGTTCTTACGATATCTTTAGTGTGCAAAATTAGTACCTATCGATACAATCTTGACCGAAGAAGAGTTTCTAGCCTAGAATGAGTTTTCAAATGCTATTGTTTTTCAGGAGTCTTGGTACTATTTTGCTCGGAGTGCAAAAGTTCAAGTGTGAGGGAATTTGATCAGTGCATTTTAATGCACATTCTCTTATGTTTGTACTTAGGCATTTCATTAGTTTGTCTTGTTTATTTTACTGTTTTATTATATTTTTATGATTAAGTCTTTGTTTACTGTTAATCTATTTTTGCAGCTTATTTTCAACTTTAGTAGTTATTTGATACTTGTCCACTGTTCAGATCATAACTGGAGGTACGTGAATCAGACTTATGCTTTCTACTAGGCGTTGGAAAGCTAAGACAAAGAGCTACAACTTTCATGTTGCATGAAAAAGCTGATTTGGAGCTAGAAGGCCAGAACAATTCGTTGAATTAAGGACCCGAATTCTGCCTTTAGGAATATTTATTTTTGGGCCAGGTTTTTTTATGTTTTTCGACCCAGTTGGGTTATAACCGGATTTTGTTATGCTTCCTTATACCTAGTAGCAGCTGTACTACTATTCGACATGATTTTTCACTATTCACAATTTTAGTTTTTGCTTTTGTACGATTGAATGAAGAACTAATTCCAAGGATTAATCTGCTGTAATCGGTTTCCGCCGACACTTTGAGGTTCTTTAATTTCCATAAAATCTACTTCCTTTTAATCCTTCTCTGTGATATCTTGTTTTCTTTATTCGATTTATCTTACGGTTTATTGATTTATTTCGATGATTGCATGTTCTTATAATTTAATCGCATTTGCTTAATTCGCGTATGTTTCTCGTGTTTGCTTAATTCACGGTTGCTAAATCTCATTAGTTTGCTTAATTTGGAAATTAGGAACATGTATCATATAATATCAATTGCGCTTGTTTGGTTGTTATTATAATTGAAAAAGGGATAGAATCCTCTTAGGAATTGGGAGTTATTGGATCGATGATAAGTTGGGAATTTAAAACATCAAATTAATTGTTTTAGCTTATTTTGATAATCACTTATTTGCACTATTTTTCTTTTAATCGAAATTCAAAACCCCCCTTAAACTGTTACTGTGTTGGTTAATAATTTTATAAGAATCCTTGTGAGAATGATACTCGAGTTGTCGTTACCGTTATTACTATTTTAAAAAATACTCGTTTTTTATCCGTGCGCGACAACAAATCACTAACCCACACTCCAAACCATATTTAATTCCAAACCTAAACCATACTTAGATCAATTTGCTACAAACCTCTCATTACTCTCACTCATTTTCTGATTTTTCTACACATCTTACTTCAATTCTCTCAACTTTTCTCTCATTTTCAAAACCCTCACAAAAGCTCCATAGACAAAAGCTTCATAAATTGTACATTACAATTTGTGAATTCTTAAGCTAAACCTCCATTGCATCGTCATCCTTGGTTCAATTCTAGTTTTGCAGCTCATTTGGATCTTGAATTAAGTTGGTGGAATCACTTCTTGAAGAGCTTTTGCTTATTTGTGGATTATTGCTTGGATCTTTAAGTTTTCTTTCTAGAGCTTCATAGATCCTTGAATTTCTTTCTTGGATCTGTTAATTGCAACTTAACAACACTCACCAAAGCAAATCTCAGCTTTGTAGGTTGGTAAATTCTAGATCTAGCTCTGATTTTGCTTAATCTTGCATTTCAAAATGTAGATCCTTGGCTTTTTGGTGATATTTGATCCATTGCTTGTTTTGATTATTGATTTTGGTGTTTATTGGATCCAATTGGTGTTCGATTGCTGTGATTTGACTTAATTTTCGTGCATAATTGATTGCTTATTCATTTGGATGATTAGATAAGTGATTTGCTGCTGAAAGTGCTTTTGAAAAGTTGAATTGCTGTCACAGTCACAGTGGTAATCGATTACCACAACATGGGTAATCGATTACCACTGTGACATGATGTCTTTTCCTTGCATTTTCAAGTTTGTTTGGGTTTCTTTTCATTCTTAAACCTCATGGATTGATACGATGCATATTTATGGATTGTTTTTTAGTTGTTTCATCATACTTGATAGCATGTTTATGATTCTTTGACACACGACTTTTGGTTTTTATTGATGAACATTTATGATTATTGTGTTGCATTCTTGGTGTGTTGATCATGTTACATAATCACTTGCACAATATTGATTGTTGGCTCTTGATGGTTATCTTGCTGGATTTGTATCACATGCTTAGGTTTGTTTTTGTTTTCGTGAACGCATGATTGTTTGAATTGATTAATTAGTGTTGAATGCATGATGTTCTTGTTTGAATGTTTAATTGTGAAATCTTGTTGAGTACTTGTGTTTAATTTTAATACATGTTACATGCCTTTGTTGAATCGTGAATGCATAATCATGTGTTGTTCTTGAATGCACAGATGAATTGTATCATAAGCAACAAACACTTGGAAGAATAGTAATGCCTGAAGCACAAGCTGAATTCACAACTTGATCTTTTGCAATATAACCCAATGCTTTGCAACTCAGTCCACATATACCTTGCCTTCATGACCAATGATCTCAACACAAGAATAATTCCCTAAGGAGACCTTGAAGATAAAGGTGAGGCATGAAGTGCAGAAGTAAACATGATTACCAAAACATCCTTGACATGAAACCCTAGCCACCCTGATGATAATGAATTGACTTCAGCTATCAATGCAAAAACTTTAAGCATCTGATACTCTAGAGAGATCTTGAAGAAGATGACAATATATCCTGATAAGTCTTGAGTGAAGATACTCATAATGATAAGGATTCAACCCTTGCCTCAACTTGCATGAAAGAGCCTCAAAATAAATAGGAAACCTTGATTCAGAGAAATGATGTAATCCCCTGTCTTGAAGACCAATGAAATACATGATTATGAGGTTATGACCTAATGAAGATGCAGATGAATGTGAAATAAAATCCAGTTAAGGTTAAAAGAGAGAGGAAAATTTTGGGGTGCAACAATTACACATTATGAACTTAAAAACAATAACATTTTTCAACTAAGAAAAATTAGATTGAAGAAAGATGAGTTTTAGATGTTAATGAGAAATAGGTAAAAGGGTATTTGTAATTTTGAGAAATAGAACATGAAACACTAATATAAAATATATCAATCTAAGTAATAGGTAATATTTAGGCGCCTGTGTTTTTTATTTTATTAAAAGATTTTTCACTGCGGTCCATAGTAATAACTGCAGTGATATTTAAAGGCTTACAGACTTTAAGTCTTAGCACCAACATTTTTCCATTTTTATCTATAAAAAAAGGATGTGTCCCTTAATTTATATAGTTATGTGAAAATTAAAAAACTTTTAGCCACAGTTGGTTTTTTCAACTGTGGTTATATGTTTATTATATTTCGATATTGTTGGCCTTTTCAACCATGGTGAAATGTGCTCCTTTTAAATTTAAACATGCCAGACTTTGTTTATTTCCTTCACAAAGCCAGTTCCCTAGCGAATGAACAGATGAAGTGATAGCGAAACAGACGAAATCGAGTCCAAAACTAATCACCTTTATCATATCTTGGATCATACAAACTTCATCACCTCTCATTCATTTCGTCTAACGTCCAAACTTTAAGAAGCTAGTGCACAAGAAAATCACTTATTGGTCTTTTCTTCTTCTTCAATTTACAGGGTGGTCTCTCTTTAATCACATTTATCATAATTCATATTGAGTTTTAAGTTTTGATTATGTTAAATGTTATATTGTTGTGAATGAAAATCGATAACAAAAATCTTTATCACCATTCACCATTCTCAATTGGTGTGTATGAACCTCTAGTATGTTGAGGAATGTAGATAGCTGTAAGCATGTGTGAGAGTGTTGTTATATATAATCATATTAGTATGTTGTGTATGTAACATTAATGTTCCATTCGCATTACTCTTGTTGTGATTGAGTGATATTAAGTATACGACAACAATTTTCTTTAGAAGAATTAAGAATAATAACTTATGTGGGTGTTTCTCATGTCTAAAAAGGAATAGAAAAGTTTATGTGAGTGTTTTCATGGTATCAAAGTTTCCCAAGGTTACCTATAAATCATCAAGAAACTTGCATCAATGAGAGATCTCAAGTTAATTGGCTCAAAATCTCATGATTTTCATATCTTGATGCAACAAAATCTACTAGTGGCTATCTGTGGTAGCCTATTAAAAAATGTAAGGATAACTATAACCAAATTGTACTTATTTTTCAATTTCATATGTAATAAAGTTATTGATTTCAAAATATTAGATGAATTAGAAGATGAGACTACAATAATCTTGTGTCAATTTGAGATGTATTTTCCTCCATTATTTTTTGACATTATGGTTAACGTAATTGTTCATCTATTCAGAGAAATCAGATTTTATGGTTCATTTTATTTAAGGTGGATGTATCCAATAGAGCGATATATAAATATCTTTAAAGGATATACAATGAATTATCACCGACCAGAAGCTTCGATTATTGAAAGGTACCTTACAAAAGAAGCTTTTGACTTCTGTTTAAACTATTTGTTAGAAGTAGAGTCTATAGGAATTCCAAAGTCTCGTAATGTTGACATATAAGGCGGTACAAGTACTCAAGGTTTAAATGTTGTGTCAATGCCTCGAGATATAGTTCTTCAAGCACATTTGTTTATATTGAATAATGTTGATGAAGTTCAACCTTACTAATCTACTCACAAAAGACTTATCAAAGAAAAATATCCTCGAATGAGTGGCAAGTGGTTGTTGAAAAATCATATTAAAAATTTCATAAGTTGGTTTAATGAAAGGATTTCTAATGATGATAGTGCATCTGAGATAATTAAATTGACGTCAGACATGCCAAAATTTAATGTAGTAACTTTTGACTATATACGATATTACTATTTTTTCCTTTTATACAAAATCAAAAGATGATCGTAGTACAATGTAAAATAGTAATGTTATGGTTGAGGCCAAATCTATGTATTTCTCTAGTTCGAAAGATAAGAATCCTATATTAGCATCTAGAGCGCACTTTGAGATCATTGAAGAGATTTGGAATATTGATTATGTTTTATTTAAAGTTCCTTTATTTAAATGAGAGTGGGTTGACAATAAAATTGGTGTACAAAATAATGAGTTAAGATTACACGAGTTGACCTTGGCAATAAAACTTATATGAACAAACCATTAATCATGGTTAACCAAGCAAAACAAGTGTTTTATATGAGGCTGACCCTTTTGACAAATGATGCTCAATCGTTATCCACGGAAAACAAATTCCTTATAGTAATGAAAATCATAATTTAAATTTTGATACTTCTTCTACTCCCTGTTATGAAACATAAATGCCTAATTCATACGAAGAAGTTGATATAGATGATGTGCATACTATTCGTAATGATTATGAATAAGGCATATGGAAAAATAACAAGTAAATTTTTTTATTGTTTATTCATAATTTATTGTATGTAATAATTTCTAAGGTTATTTACTAACAAGTATTATTATTTAAAACTACAGGTGTTTGAAGTCAAGACACTAAGAGACAAGAGACGTTTCCGACATTGTAGATATTATTTGATGTAATGATGTTTGAATTGTATGTTGTTTTGTGTCATTTTGGTTTTGATGTAATAGTACAAGTTTTGGTTCTTAATGTGATTTTTTATTTTTATGTAATACAATTTTTTAGCTATATCAGTTGCCAAATATGGGTGTGATTCACAAATGGTTTGTGTTGTTGTTTCTTTTCTATTTACAATTTAAATGAATACGGGTTAAAAAAGTGTGAATTTTATAAAACTAAAAAATTAATATTTAAAAAAACACAAATTATTTCACCATGTTGGGTTATATGAACAGTGGTTATATGTAGCATGCTATCCAAATTAATAAACGCCAAAAATGACATTGCTGGGTATCGAACCCATAACCTTTTAGTTTTTCATTATGCTTGTTTATTACAACAATGGTGATATATAGTGCGCTTTTCCATTTATTACCATGATTAATAGACCATGGTGATAAGTAGCTCACTTACTACCACACGCTACTTTACCACAAGCCATCAACCGTGATTATACCTCTTTGTCCAACTGTTGTGAAATATGTTATTCATATAGTAAAACCTACTTTAAAATATAATTTTTTACCAACATGAATAAATTTAAAGCATACTTGAATCAATTGAAAGTATTTAAATATTATACCCAGGATCATTGTTGAATTTATTCATTAAATGGAAGAATCTATTAAAGAAATTCGGTTGCAAAACTAGATATGAAAAAATCAGGCTTGAATTGATTCAAATATTGTTTGAATTGGTTCGAGGTTATTTTCAGAGAAATTGTGAAAAAACACCTAAGTAATGTTTGAATTTACTCAAACACCTCATGAATCAATTCGTAACATATTTCTAATTTTGAACAAAGTTATTAGACTTTATTTCAAATGGTTCAAAGCTTCTACCATTGAATTCAAACATTGTTAAATATGAGTTTTTAATTTATAAATTTTAATACATGTTTGTGCTTGATAAAAATGCTTATTTACCCTCATTTTTTTTTCAAAACTTTAAGATGGATATGAGATCAACAAAAACTTAAAACACATATTTTAGCTTATAAAATGACTATCATAAAAGCTTAAGCACAACTATTCTGCTAATCCTAAAAGACATCCATTAAAATATAATATTTGTACAAAAGACTATATCAGACAAATCATGTTTATAGCCATCTATAATGATCTGCAATATGAGCATTTAATTAAACTTGTGTGCATGGTGTTTCCTTTTATTATATTATAAAATGTGAACTGTTTATTTTGAAAGAGATAATAAATTAACAAACTATCAATCTGTAGTACAATAGTCTTTGTTGTTACAACCTTTGACTATAAGATATGTTATGCGGCATCCTAAGTTCAAACTCTGATCACCCAATTTTCTCTTTCTGCAAGTATTTGTTTGAATGTGTTGACCATTACGCCAATAAAAAAAATACAATAAACATAAGTCTAATAATAAGTTGGAAATCAAAATCCAAGGTAAATGGAAACAAAAATACTTTTGTTTTTTAGAAAAAAAAACTTTATTTTAGGGTTCTGACCCACTTTTCAAAGCTAGCGCCATCTTCTTTGATAATCTTTTTCCCAGGCTTCAAATCAATGGACAATTTGGAAGAGTTCCTTGGATATGATAACAAACATATAGTTGCCACAACTTCAACCCATGAACAATCATCCAAAAACCAAATGGTAATATTCTCTATAACTCCGCCATTTATTATTAAGTACTTAACAAATTCAACTTCAAAATCTCCACCTTTGTATCCCTTTATACAAAAGGACTTTAGATTGTGGCTGACACACTCACATGACTCTCTTTTTGGCCAAAACAAACCTATGGGGTAATAAAGAGAATCAATGCCATTCTGATCATCCATTCCATCTGTGTAATTCCAATTGACCTAGATTATATATGAGAAACCAAAAAGTCATAAAACATGATTACACATACTTTAAGTTAAAGTATTAATACCATCATAGAATGGTCAAATATGACTAACTTTACTATAATATTAGTCACACTAACATAATTATAAAAAAAAAATCTCTATGCTGTAATCATAATTGACACTAGATATCATTTTTAAAATTAGAATAATTGAAAACGTGTAAATAAAATAAATCTAGTTGAAATCATATTGGTAAAGTAATTCCAAGGTAAAATTAGAATAATTGAAAACATGTAAATAAAATAAATCTAGTTGAAATCATATTGGTAAAGTAATTCTAAGCTTACCTGGTTATTTATTTGAAGATTCTTTAGTTGAACGCAGTACTTGAGGGCAAAAGAAATAGCTATGGTGTTTCTATTGTTATTCAAATCTAAATCAAGGCAAAGAGTAGTCAAATTCCTCAATATAGTTCCCATGCTTGAACTTTGGCGACCCTAAGACAATAAAAAAGAGATGGTTATAAAACAGATAGATATGAATGTAAAAAAATGTTGTAATATTAAATTATGAGAATGTGGTTAAAGCTTAAATTATGGGTTGTTTTAAATTTTAATTAGATTTACTCATCAATATAAATAATAAAGACCTACATGAAGTCAAAAGCTATAATATTATTATTATAATTTGCATAACATTTTTCTAAGCAACCTAGTCAAATTAGATAAAGTTTTTGTTTTCCTATAGGTATTAATGGTATACTAGATTACTAAATATTAAATAAAGAGAAATGATAACAAGTGTCTTAAGGGCATACTCTTAAAATATATAAAATAATTGATTTTATGTATATTTGTGTATTCAATGCATTAACAAGACCTATAAAAAGATTGTAACATTTAATTGTAATTGAATATAGACCATATAATTAGTTGTATAAATCCTTAGAAAAAATATGATGAAAATACCATTCAAAACACCATATTATATCTCTATTAACTACAAAGAAATATAATGTACCCATGAAACAAAAACAAATCATTGACATTGATTAAGTTCTCAAATGAAATATATTAGAGAGTAAAAAAAAGTCTTACCAAAGTCCTACTGCAAACAATAAGAATATCCCTTGATGTCAAAAGTCTACCTCCATATGTAGAGAAGTTTTGCTCAATCCTTTGTGTATCATAGTAAGCACACAAAACATGAAGTTTTGGGGTATTGAAAACTAGATCTTTATAATTACAAATAATAGAGTCAATCTCCATGACTTCTGCATTAATGGCAGAAACCAAAATTATATGTGCCTTCAAATGACAAATTTTAATATATTTGAGACTTTGACTTACAATTTTAATCTTATCTCTTATGAAAATGCATTTCTCAAGGGTAAGGTTTTCAAGAGAAAAACAATGAGAGAGAATTTTATGAAATTTTGATATAATACACACTTTATTAAGGATCAGAGTTTTTAAAATCTGTTGGGGATTAGGTGAGGGTAGAGTTTTAAAAACATAGTTCTTCAACTCAAAAACTTTAAAACTAGAGAAAACATTAAAAGGCAAATAAAGGTTCCCAGAAATATCCCTTGAAATCATATTTGTTATTTTATGAAGATAATTCATAGATTCACATTCCAGTGAAACTTTAACAGCCCCTTTCTCCAATAATTTCTTCAGCCACCCTACAACATCCCTATTTTTACAACTCTCAGGTAAGTGTTGAATGCTACAACTTTTTAAAGGACCAATGTGATTGTCCATGATTGATTTAATCAACATGGAAGCTTCTGCAATTGTATCTAAGATTTCATCCTCTTCAGTACTTATCTGTCAAGCACAAATTCTAATAATCAATATCATATCTCAACACTCAAAAAATATCAAATCATAAACCATTAGTACTTCATAAAGAGTTAGATAATATGCCATATACCACAATCGTAAAACCAAAATCTTATAATAAAAAGGATCATACAAACAAGTTTTTTAATGGCCTTGTCGAAGAAATCTAAAAGTATAAATAATTTCTTAAACAAAGTTCTAAGGGATTTTCCTAATTAAAACATAAATGATTTAACATGATATCGCTAAAAATGTACCTTATGATTCATAATCATTTCATGACGCTTTTTTTTGTCAGGATTTTGAATGTGTTCTTCGATCAAAGACTTTAGTATTTGAAATTGGTTAAAACTAAGGTGAGAAGAGTACTTCCATAATGATTCCCAACGCTTGGAAAGAACACTTGTTCTCACACCTTCCATGCCCGGGAGCAAAGAAATGATGGAAATTAGAAGTACATCAGGAAGACTGTTGATCAAATCGACTTCTTTCTCCATAACTTTCACTTTTTTTGATTTTCCTTCACTCATTCTTCCTTCTTCTATCGAGCTTAGTCTAGAATAGTGTCTTAAATATAAGTTTTTTTTAGAGTGAATCGTGTTTAACGATAAATGACAACTCATATTTTAACTATTTTTCTCGATTACTTTTAATATTTTAGAAACCACATCTTATTTTAATAAGTGAAACCACATATTGTAGTCAAAACCGTAATAAATATCACAATTTATTATTATTATTTGGTCAAATAAGTTAGCTGTTAGTTTAGAGATTCAATTAATAAGTATATTATGTATTTCAAATATAATTTTTTTATAATAATCAAACATTATTTTTTGACGAAATATTACTTTAACATTATTACTTAAAAAAATATTATACTATTACTACTATTACTATTATTTGGTCAAACAAATTCGTAATTAATTTTAAATTTTAATTAATAATATGTGTATAAATTTAAAATTTAATTTCATAACTTGATAATAGTTTATAATTAGTAGTATTATTATATGTTAGATTTATATTTGTGTTGGCTGGGAATTTCGACGCCAGATGTTTTGCTTAAAGGCGTTAAGTGAAAATCAAGCTTTTTGATTTTTTTTCTAACTTCGACAGGAAATTATGTTAGAAGTTTGGTCGAAGTAGTCTTCATAAAGGAGACATGTCCGAGAAATCATTAGAAATATTTTCTAAGTATGTAAAACCAACTTTGACGAAGGATGTTTAGAGCTTTTCTTCAACAGAAATTTGAAATTCAAAATACAGATGAGTAACTGTTTTTTGTCCTTATCCATTTTCTAGAGGAGACGTGTAGAAAGTTGTGGCGAAGTGAAAGCATGCATGGGTGAAACGTGTCAATTTTTAGAGAATTGTCCATTGAAGGCAGTTATTTAGACTTGTTATATATAGGAGTCTTAGCGTTGATAAAAGAGTTTGTCATTGAGAAATGTATGTTGAAACACCATTTTTATTTCAATAGAAATTTACTTTCAATCTACCATTTATTTCTTTATTGCACTTTTACTTTAAAGTTGCATCTTTAGTGTATTTCCTTTACATTCCTGCAAAAGTTTATCTTTTCAAAACATTTGATCAACCTTTTCAAATTATGAATGTTGCCGAAGTGTTCTTGACATTTTTAGAAATTGTATTAACAATGCAATGTCCTAAGGGTTCACCGATGATCCTACAAATAAACCAATTTTATTTTGGAAGACCAACGATTGTTTACCAATTTTAACAGTAAATAAATTGGCACGCCCATTGAGACCAGTGCTATTGTTTTTCAATTTTATCTTTTTGAAAATTTTCCTTTTATAAGTTCTTTATTTTTATTATCTCCCTAGACTTCATTGCATGAGACTTAAGAGTGGTAAAATAACTACAAACAACAAAGAGAGACCAAGGAGAAGATACATAAGAAGAATGGTGAATCAAAATCCACTAAATAACCAAAATCCATCAGACAATGAAGAACCACCCCCTTCGTCTTTGACAGGGGGAACTACGGTTCTAACATCAGTTTCAGAACCAGTGCAATCCATGGCATCTACCACGCCTATGTAATCAATTGCGCAAAATAGACACATACTATCCCATATGGGAACCTAAGATCCACCATTAACTCCCCCTCTAGTGGGGAGTAACTTATTCAAGTCATATGTGGCTGGGTTTTCGATGCCTCCAATAGGGCGTGAACAACCTTATGGCATGCCTACGCCGGTAATGGCGAGTTTACACAATTCATCATCAATGTTCCCAGACCCAGTGATGAATGCAACTTTGCCATTGCAAGGATCGGGTTCACACATTAATAACATGGGTCAAATTGGGCAACCCTTATGAACATGATTTCCTACCTAAATGCCTAATATCACCAACAATTCTGCAGCGGTGATAAGGCAACAAATGGACGAAAGCAACCATGAAATGGTCCATATGCTTGCCCAACAGACGGGGGTTATATTTAATCCTTTAATCCAAAATACAACCCAAATAAACAAACAATTAGCAGTGCAAATGACGCACATTACTGATTTCTTTGGTGTCCCTCACTCTTCTCGACAGCCTCAAAGAGGATGGGTAAGGGAAAACTCAGGGTTAGTTTTAGAAAAAGATCTCACAATTAACCAAGTTCAATAAAATAGACTCCAGGAAAACGTGGGAAACCAGGGAGTAGGAGTCGAATCGCCCATTGTCGAACTCCCTAGAATTGAGCAACCACTCCCAATAAAACCAATGGCAGTAATGGTGAATAGAAACTAAAATGCTGATGAAGTTATAAATCAGGTTCGAGGTGATGATGTGGCAGCAGATAATAATCTGGCAGCCATGGTCAAAAGAATTATGGCTAGGAATGGGGTGAATATTGGCCTTCATAGGCCAAATTATACTTCATTATTATCTGAATACATTTTACCCGTCAGATTTACCCCTAGATGGAAAGTCCCTAAATTTACTAAGTTTTCTAGGGTTATTAGTGAGTCCACAGTCGAACATGTGGTAAGATACCTGATAGAGGCAGGCAAAATCGCTAACAATGAAAACCTAAGAATAAAATATTTCCCATGTTCACTTACAAAAAATGCCTTTACTTGGTTTACCACACTGCCAGCAAACTCGATCCATAATTGGACTCAATTGGAGAGATTGTTCCATGAACAATTCTATATGGGACAATCGAAGATAAGTTTGAAAGAATTGGCTAGTATTATGAGGAAATTCTCTGAGCCAATAGACGATTACTTGAATAGGTTTCGACTGCTTAAGGCTAGGTGTTTTACACAAGTGCCTGAGCATGAGTTAGTTGAAATGGCCGCTGGTGACCTTGACTACTCAATTAGGAAGAAGTTGGATACCCAATATCTGAGAGATACAACCCAATTGGCAGACAAAGTTCGACAGGTAGAACGCCTGAAGGCTGAGAAGGCTAGGGCAAACAAGAATAGAAAAACTCCAGTCGAATCAGAGAAAACTGACAAGTTCCCTAAAAGAACCTACCCCTTCTATGTCACTAAGTGTAATGAAATATTTTATTTATTAGTTAAGTATGACCAAATGATAGTACCTCCTTGTGCTAAAATTCCACCTTTAGAACAAAGAAAGAAGAGATATTTTTGCAAATACCATAATTTTTTGGGTCATAAAACTTCTCAATGTTTCGTTTTCAAGGACTTGTTCAAAATGCCATCAAGGAGGGGATACTCAGGTTTGCTGATAAGTCAAAAAAATCAGATGAAGATCGACGTTGACCCTCTCCCTGTAGCAAATGCACATTATACTGAACCTTCGATGGTTAACATGGTAGAAGTTGCTGAAGACTTCACCGATGATGATGTGATGGTCGAAGTCATTGATGGCTTCGACGTTGGGGTCACTAAGAATTCCAGCAAAGAAACTAATGAGGGTTTTGCCTAAGAAGTTACTGAGAACTTCAACCAAGAGGTTACTGATGGCCTCAACAAGGAAGCTACTTAAAGCTTATACAAAAGGACTACTGAAGGTTCCAATCAAACAATTATAATTCATGAGACTACTGAGGGTTTCATGCAACTTAAAAACGAAACTAAGGTTACTGAAAGCCTTAGGATTAAGTTTCAAGAGTTTGGCATTACTGAAGGTGCTAATCTCAGGGTAAACATGGTCGAAATGACCCAAGGATCTGCGATGGAGGTAGACGAATCCAGCCTCAAGCAGGAAGATTACGTTAAGGTGGCTTATCCTAAACAAGAGGAGAATTTGGCTGATTTCCTCCAGAGGTGCCAAAAAAATAATTCTTAAGTAATTTTGTACCCTAGGTGCATCGCAGTCTTCGGCAGGAAGGTTGCGGAGAATATTCAGGGAGTTCGACGAGCAAAGGCCAAGAATAACTTGAGGGATTATAGAAACCACTGTGCCTTCGATAGGAGAGGAGCACCTAGGAGACATGATCGAAATGAACAAAGGCTTCATGGAAACAAGCCTTCCACATTCAAACCCACTGCAAACGCCCATAGGGACGAGTGGGTAAAACCGGTTGAAGAGAGGAAACAAGGCCAGAAAAAGTGGCAGAACTTCAAAGTCAAACGAGGTTCGTCAATAGCCTACCGAAGAGAGTTTCAAGCCTCTAAAAAATCAACATGGCGCTCAAAGAATTACAAAGGTAAAAATCCCATGTCGAGATCCCAGTGGAGACGACAACAGAGAAAGCGCAAAGGTGAAAAAGAGGCAGTAGAGAGATTAAAAGTAGAATCTAGCAGCAATATGCCTACCGGAAAAGACAGGAGCAGTGATAAAAAAGCCTTTCGGGGGGAGGTTATTCACTAATAAAGAGAAATATGTGGCAAAGAGATCAAACCAAGTTGTTGTGAAAGATGATATGCTCAGAGTTAACTTTGACTCTGGGTCAGAGTCGTTGTTAGACATTGTCTGCTATGTAGTTTCTGTCTTACCTAAAGAGTATTGTGAGAGCAAGGTGTCTCAATCCTTATTTTAATGATGTCAAAACGTGTCTAGTTAGTACTTTGTATTTTGGATGGTATCATCGAGTCTTATCTGCATTCGTAGTTCTCTAGTGCATGAAATTATTTCAAAAACATGAGTCTATTCATATAGAAGAGCTTCATATATGTTTTATGTGTATTTGATCCTTTTGAGAGACTTAGGTGTGTTTAAGTATTGTTTAGGTAGACCAAAACATGCTCAAAAAGTTATTTTTGGAAGTTTCGAAGGCTTGAGTCGACTCAAAGCCCTGCTTAGGTCGACTCATGTAATGTGAATTTTGAGCTTTTGCTCCCAGGTGTGCTCGCGTCGACCCTTCGGTCAACTCATACTGTTAACATTTGAATTTTTCAGTTTTGGGCGAGTTTGCATCGACTCATAGACCTGTTCTGGTCGATGCATAGACTCAATTTTTGCACATTTCTGAAATCGGGTGCGCTCAGGTCGACCCCCTCTCTTCTTAAGTCAACCGTTCGCTCGAATCACTCTATTTTTATGATATGTTTGATTTTCAAATTGCTGTTACAGTTGTTACTTGGTCTTAGCTTCATATATATTCTTTTTGGCTCATCATAACACAACATAACAAGAAAATTAAAACATTGACACTGATTTTCTCTCATCATCTTCATCCTCATTCTTGCATTTTCTCAACAACTACACATAATAATTTTTGTTGATCATTCTGCATCATTGAGGTGATAACATCCAAACATAGGATATTGTATCGGGTTTGGGTTGAAAGATCGGTGAGTTTTTCTTGAATAAAACCGTTAGGGTTTTGTCCTCCATGAATCTTGAGGTTTTAGGGGTTTTTGCACAAATAATTTCTTCATAGATTCAGCCAAGCGAATGTGATTGAAGAATGGGTGGTTCGTTAAATCTAGTAGTGGTAACCAGAGGATTATGGAAGAAAAATTTGGGTTCAAATTATGTGTGATTGAAATCATTCGGGCTAAAGATTTGAAGACCGCTGGGTTGTTCAGACAAGTAGCTGGAATTGGAGGTTTATTCAACACATTCAAGGCGCTTGATTCGACTTGAATCAAGGGGAGAGAAGACATAGTTTCAACATCAATAAATAGGCTTGAGTGTGTGATTACTATTGCTTCTCTTGTACAAACTTTTGCAACAGGTTAATATAGATCTCAATTCTATTTCTAGAATTGAGGGCAGACGTACGCCAACCGAGGACGAAAGGGGAACTGCCTCAACAAATTTGGTGTTGTTCTTTCTTTCACTATTTTCTATTTCTGAATTGTTAATGTTTGTGAACAATCAATTGCTCGATAAAAATTCTGGTATGGTGTAGTGTTGAAAAGTGTTTTAAGAACTCATTACAATCATTTTGATTGTAATTGGAAAGTTACGCATTACCATTACTTAGAGAATTTCACTTAGGGTGTTTTGCACATCAAGTGTTCGACAAATTGATCGCACACAAACCATTTGTGCTTTTGTCAATTTGAGTTTAATTTTTACAAGCCATTCTAAATTGCACAATCTTAAGTGACTCTAATTGTATTGATTAACATTCAAATATTGATTTGTTTTCTCATTGGATTCAATATTTCATCTTGACTTATCGCATATCTGATCTTTTCAGTAACGTTCATTTAGATGACCTTCGTTCCTCGGTCGCTTCCGCATAAATTTTAAAAACCAAATTTCTTTTAAGCGCCGACTCTGTTTAGGAATTAGTGATCTATTCAACCCCTTCTAGATTATTGAAGTCGTCTAACAAATGGTATTAAGAGCACCGGTTCATTCCGTGCATCGCATATAACTTTTAAGGATATGGAAAACGAACCAAAATGGGCTTACACTAGAGCACCCATTTTTAACGGTGAGAACTATAGTTATTGGAAATAATGTATGCACGTACATATCAATTCCATTGATAGAAAGGTATGGAACGTTATACAAAATGGTCCCATAGAAATTACTGTGACCAATGTGAATAATGTTGTTGTGCCTAAACTAGAAGAACAATGGAATGAAGAAGATGAGAAAAAGTATAACTACAATTGGAAATCTAGAAATATTCTGATCTCCTCTTTGGGAGTTGATGAGTATTATAGAGTTTCACATTGTACGACTGCTGTAACACCCTTTTCTACCCCACAAATATAATGGCAAATCAATCACATTTATCAAAGTAAAATATTAAACACAATAAAAATCAAATCAAAGGGCGTACATTTCTCAATAGCTCAAATAAAAGTCAATGCTCCACAAGTAACAGGTTTTCCAAAAATTACTCAAAAATGGCTCAAAAGGCAGCGAAGCTCAAAAAGGAAAAAATCCAAAGTTTTCCTTACACAGCAACGTAATGAAAATAACAATAATCAATAAAACATGGTTTAAATCAAAGACCCTAACCCTATGTTATACTATTAGAGCAAGACCCTCTAAGTCAACCAAAAGTCGAAAACTCCAAAAAGTACTCGACGACATCCACGACTAAACCTGGTCATCTGCACGTTACCCACATGGAGGCAACATTCAAATAGGCAGGGTGAGTAAAACGATTCATAATAATCAATATGGGAATCAATATATAAAATATCATCATTTTCGTATTCAACATCATCATAATCATCAAGGAAACATCAAAAAGAAATAATATCATAAATTACACCAAATTGTCACATAAATGCAAATGGAACAAGACTCATGCATGTGGTACCAATTCATCAAAGTTCGATGGACACTGGGCCATCAACCCTTCATAGATCCCCATAAATAAGATCGATTCTACATAAGAACCGGAGCACAAAAAAATACTTCACATCCGCACAATGGTACTGAAGCCACAAGAATCAAACACTAGACCGAAGTCCGAAATGCTTATGAATGCATGATGCACACGTCAATATCATCCTTATAACAAACTCATTAGGTGCATCATCCTTCCTCAAAATCATAATAATAATCATGTCATCATAAATCATCAAAAACTCATGGAATCAACATCATTACTCATAGGAATCATCATACAATCATGTATTAATCACATATAAATCACAGTCATACTCAAGGTAATTCATCCAGAAAATCACAGCATCAAAGCATCAAGACAACACTGCACAAGAACACAATTCGCGAAACTATGCTATGTGCACTGGACAGTTCACCATGCGAAGGATTGTTCACTGTGCGAACTCGCGATTATAGCAAAACACTGTTACGCACCAGTAGCAAAACCAGCTCAAAAGTCCCTACGATTTCCTTCCCCAATGCCCCAAAAACATCCCTAAATCATTCCTAAGGTATTACGACGATAAAGGCACAAAATCTACGACTTATTAGGCCAATCCTGTATCCTATTTACGCCTCCAATTCCCATAATTTCTTACAAATACCCCACAGTCATTAAAGTTCTCACAATCACTTACCCTATACGGTTAATCAACCTCAACAACAGATTTGGCCACGAAGGCCTAATTTCCTCATACTCAAAAACCTCCTAAATCCTTAAATCAACTTTAAATACAGTGAAAACAATGAAGGTAATATTCCCTATACTTAAACAACCTCAAAAACAGATTTGGCCACGAAGGCCTAATTTCCTCAAACTCAAAAACCTCCTAAATCCTTAAATCGGCTTTAAATATATTGAATCATATATTGAAAACAATGAAGGTAATACTCCCCATACCTTAATTGCCGACTATAAGCCTTTCTCCTTGATTCTTGGAAACCTCGCGAAGCTTTTTCCTCAATCCTCTTCCTCAGAGCTCTGGCCTCTATTTCTTCCCTTTTCATGGTCTAACAAGAATGAATGCTAATTCCCTCAAAATTCCTTTTTGTTAAACCTAACTTTGGGCCTTTAAAATGGGCTTTCCAATTTCACCCTCACTAACTCCTCCTCAAATGTCCACTTTGCCCTTAAATTAACTTATATTTATTTAAATTAATAATAATACCAAATATATTCATATTATATACTATTATTTAAATAAATAACTCAAAACTCCATAATTTCCAATATTCACACCAACCACCAAAAATACAAATATTCATATTTAAATAAATTAAATAAATATTCCCAGAATTTGGTGTGTTAGAACTCTCCCCCACTTAAAAGAATTTTCGCCCTCGAAAATTAACTCAAGAAAACAGAGTCGGATACGAGTCTCTCATATGATCCTCACGCTCCCAAGTCATGCTCCCTTCAGCTGGTCCTTCCCAAACTACCTTTACCAAGGAAATCTCTTTATCCCGCAACTGTTTCACCTCTCAATTCTCTATATGTGTGGGTGATGCTGCCATAGTCAAGTTATCTCTCACCTGCACATCATCCACTTGGATCACATGAGATGGATCCAGAATGTGTCTCCTCAACTGAGACACATGAAATACATCATGAAGATTAGTAAAACACGACGACAAAGAAATCCGATAGGCTACCTCTCCTATCCTCTGTAAAATCTGGTAGGGACCAATAAAACGTGGTGTGAGCTTTTGATACTTCAAATCTCGACCAACACCAGTTACCAACGTAACTCTCAAAAACACATGATCTCCTTCTTGAAACTCAAGTGCTTTCCTCCTCTTGTCATGGCAACTCTTCTGACGACTCTGCGAAACTTTCATCTTTTCTTGGATCCTCTTGATCTTTTTAGTCGTCTGGTGAACAATCTAAGGTCCGAGCATAACACTCTCGCCTGACTCATACCAACACAAAGGATTCCTACATCTCCTACCATATAATGCCTCATACGGTGCCATTTCAATACTAGAATGATAATTGTTATTGTAGGTAAACTCAATCAACAACAAATGATTATCCCACGATCCACCTTGATCCAACACACAAGCTCTCAACAAATCCTCTAAAGACTAAATAGTTCTCTCTATCTGCCCATCCGTCTATGGATGATAGGAAGAACCCAATCTCAATATGGTACCCAAAGCGTCTTGCAAACTCTTCCAGAATCTCGACGTAAATCTCGGATCTCCATCTGACACAATACTCGACGGTATCCCATGCAACTTCACAATTTCCTCAATATACATTTCATCTAGCTTCAGCATAAAACGATTAATCCTCATTGGTAAGAAATGAGCTGATTTTGTCAATCTATCCACAATCACCCAATTAGAATCATTCCCTCTCACAGCCTTCGGAAAATCCGACACAAAATCCATGGAAATACTATCCATTTCCATTCTGGAATATTCAACGGTTACATCAGACCAACAGTCTTTGATGTTCAATCTTCAACTTCTGACAAGTCTAACCAGCATACACAAACTCAACCACTTCTTTCTTCATCCCTGGCCACCAAAACAATTTCCTCAAATCATGGTACCTCTTCGTAGTACCGGGATGAATATCTACTTCGATGTCCTTCCTCAATGTTGCACCCCAAATTTTGACCCCTTAGATATTCATCATCATTTTAAGATCATATTCATTTGGTTATCTAACCTTAACTTATTTCAAGTTTGTCTTTGTCAAGATACAGGTGAATTAGGGTTCCACACAGTCAAGAATCAAAGTTTTGATGGTTTGATAAGTCAACGTCTTGGATTGATTCTCCATGAAACAAGTATATACATCATCAAAGATACTCTACTGGGTCAAGTATGAATCCAATTTGAGGTTGTCACCCAAAGATCAAGAATAGTGCAGTTCAGGATCCCCGATTAGGGTTTCTGATCAGGAAAAGTCAACTATAGTTTGACTTTTGATTTAAAAGGTATTCCAATGATAGAATTATGGTACATGAATCTCATATGGCTTAGTGAAGTCCACTAAAGAAGTTTCAAGACCTCAGAAGACCCAGAACATCAACAGGTGATCCGGTAGTTATCGATCGATCATTCATTTGATCGAAAAGTCAACTCCTTGACCATAAGGAATTTGACCTCAAAGTTTGAAGAAAATATGTTCCTAATAAAATATTACACCTATCCATGAAGTTTCATGACCATTGGATCAAGGATTGAGGAGTAATCGAAAAAGTCGAGAATTAGGGTTTTGAAAGGGGCAAGCCATAACTTCCTAACCACACATCCAAATGAGGTGGTTCAAAACTTGTTGGAAAGGTCAAGCAAGCTCTACAAAAGTGTAAAACTGACCTATGGGCAAAAAATTCATAGATTTTGAGTTATAGTCAAAATCATCACAAGAGGGAGAAAACACTTAGAAAATTTCTAAGTTTCTGGCCTTTTTAGGCATGTTTTCAGCCAACTTCAAGGGTGTTTTTGACCTAGTGTTGTACCCCAAAATTTGCCCAACCTTTTCTTTACTTGGCTTATGTTTTCATTGCATTGTTATAGCATTTGCATTGCATATCATTATTCATTTGCAGGGGATCAAGAGGTGTGCATAGAAAGAGAAGGTTTGTCAAGGTTTCCAAGCAAGCATGAGTACTCATCAAGTCATCAGAAGCTGGTCAGAGCTCTTTGAGAAAGTGAATGGATGTATATTTCTTATCTCCTATTTTGGAGGCCAATTGAGTATCATCGAAGGATCACAAATTCATGGATATGGATATGAGATGTTGTGGAGCTCATTGAGTGCTTTGAGAGCCATTGTGGAGCTTATGCAAATTGTTATTTCATGTGCAAGAGGTTGCAGTCAAAGGATTGTAAACCTAGGATTTCATATGTCTAGTGCAAGATCCACTAAGGGTTTGAAGGAGATTAAGACTTAGTTCTAAGTGTTTGGAGTCATGGAAAGTTGTATTGAGGCATTGTTGCACCCCAAAATTTATCTTTCCGTTTTAGCAGCATCTGGCTTTTGTTTCTTTGCATTTTTGCATTTCTGCATTTGCGTAGCATTCGTTCTTGAGATAAGGGATCAAGGTTTTCCCGTGGCTCAGTTTTCATTCTCAGGGCATGAACCTGAACAGGAAGCATCAGAGGCTCTGGGATTTATTTTGCCCAGTGGTCGGGAGACCGATTTTATTTTATTTTGCAGGGTATTTTCAGCTTAGAAAGTAGCATTCAGGCTATTGCAAGCATTTTAATGGTTATGATATTCAAAAGCAAGTTTCAGAAGTTGAACAGAGCTCATAACGACAAGAAACGGGCAAACGAGCATATTTCCCTCCAAAAGGCGCCAAAATTCAAATTTTGAAGGTGTTAACCGATTAACCAATATGGTTAATAGATTAACCAAGTCAAAATCAGGTCAAATCTAAAGTTTTAAAGGTGTTAACTGATTAACCTATATGGTTAATCGATTAACCAGTGCAGATTTTTCCTCTGCACGTGAATTTTCAATGCAAGCCATTTTGGGGTCCAATTTTGGTCATGTGCAAATATGATTTTTACTTTAGGAAGGATCTAGAACATATTTGAATTGTGGTTAATTTCATTTTCCCTCCAAATGCCCATTCCTCATTCCAAACCAAATTTCACAAACTATATTCCAAACCATACATTTGGATCCAAGCCTAAGTGATATTTAAGTGATCCACTTCAAACCAAAGCAATCTAATCTCTCATAATTCACTCTCATTTTTAGAATTCATCTCAATTCTCTCAAATTCTGTCTCAATTTTCCAACTCCAAAACCCTCACCAAAGCTCTTCTCATTGAAATCATTTATTCTTCATTGGATTCCTTGATTTCTAAGAGCTAAGCCTTCATCCATTCTCTCCATTGAATCAATTTCTTTATCCAATTTTCGTGCAAAATTGGATATGAACTTGGAAGTGATTTTAGAAGTGATTATTTGGCTTATTTTGGCTTGATCTTGGTGAATCCTCACTCCTACAACAAGACATACTTGGATCTCGAAGAATCTACGGTTTTCTTACTTCGATCTGCTTATTTCCAGCGAATCAACACTAACCAGAGCAAATCTCCGCTTCGTATGTTGGAAATTCATGACCGGAATCTGTTTTTAGCTTATTTGCATAATCATGTAGATTTTCATTGAGTTTTGATGGATTTGATCCGTTTGATCCATTATCATGTTGTGCTAATCTGTTCATATGTTGTTTGAATCATGGTTTGCTGGTTTAATTTCGTGATTAAGTGATTATGCGATCATCCGGTTGATCGGATAAGTGCTTATTTGCTGAAAATGTTGTTCTGTTGTTTTTTTTAGTGTTGGCACAGTGTTAATCGGTTAACACATTTGGTTATCCGATTAACCATCACAGATATTCAAAATTTTCAAAGTTTTCATGGTGTTAATCGGTTAACGCCTGGTGTTAACCGATTAACAGGGACAAATTTCATGATTTTCAAACATTTTCCACAGGTTAACCGATTAACCTCCAGTGTTAACTGATTAACACTGTTCCAGCAGGTCTGTTTTGCTATTTTTCTTGTTTGTTTAAGTACCGTTTTACATCGGATCATCGTAGATCAATAGGATGCATCAGGAATGAAATTTTTTTGGACATTTTGTCGCTGTTTTGATTGGTTAATTGGGACTTTGTTGACACGCATTCATTTTTCGCTTGGATACACATGTTTGTATGTGTTGTTCAAAGTGATGATGTGCTTGCATGTTCATGGTCTCTTGCTCTTATTGCGTTTCTCTTTTGCATTTTCATACGCATGCTTGAGGTCGAGACGCGCTTGTGGCGGCTGCTGCCCCACACTACTTTCCTCCCTCACTTTCATTCTAATTGTGCATTACATGTTTGCATACTTGCATTTTCTTTTGCTTATTTGTCTTCCTTTGCCATGTTCCCCTTAGGATCTTTAATCTCTTTGAGATTATGATAGACCTTAGGATTTAACCCATGCATGATAACATTAGGTAGCATTCCCTTTTACCTCAACTATAGGTATACTTTGCATGACAACTACTAGGTTTGAGTTAGTCTCCCTTTAGTGTGTCCTTTCTCTTCTCATCTTCAAACAATTTCAAAACATTTAATAAAGGTTAATGAATATTGTACACTACGAGCCTTAAGTACTTGGGAAATGATGATTGGGTGGTTGCCTCTCAATTTTCTAGAATGTTAGCATATGTCCTTTGGACGATATGCGACGCATTCGCTCCTAGGTCATAGTCTTTAGTGCAACATGAGTTACAAATCAAACTCAAAACACTTCTTCTCTAAAAGACTTCACAAACAAAGTTCAAACCTTTTTCATCCTTCAGGATTTTAATAATGGAAAATCTTTTCATAAAAAGAGAGTTTTGTTAACTCTTGGTTCCACCGCAAACAGGTAACGCCTAAGTCTCCAATGGTCGAGCTGCATACACCTAAGTGCTGGAACTATGTTTTAACCCCACTCGGATAAAAAAATTTGAACCAACCGGTGTTCTTGTTAGCCCGAACTATGTTTGCTCTGATTTCTCATACCAGATGAGAATACATAGGCACAGGACGGTGATGTCTTGGCGATCAACCTTCCCCCACCTTTCAGCCGTAGTTAGCTGAATTACGTTGACTCTGACTTTCCCATTGCACGAGGGAATACGTAGGCACAAAGCGGCGATGCTCTACCGAGTCTCTTTTCTTTTCTTTTGTCCTTGAGACCTTTAGCGTAGATAGATTAAACACACCCTTAGATAGACAACGAGCGTAGATCTCGTCGAGTACGACGGACGTGAGGGATGCTCATACCTTCCCCTTGCGTAACCGACTCCCGAACCCAGAACTTGGTTGCGATGAACTTGTCTCTTCCTTTTTCGTTAGGTTTTTTCTGATCGTTTCCTTTCCCTCTCTTTGGGATAAATAACGAAAGGTGGCGACTCTTCTATTTTCCGCCGGGTGTTTTTTGGAGTTGCGGCAGTTGGCGACTCTGTTGGGGACATGAACATCCCCTATGCGAGTCAATCCTAGCGCTTGGTTGTTTATTTTAGGTGTATGTATATATGTGTTGTACATTACTTTCCCGCATTTACTTTCAATATTGTATATATCATATTGTTGTGCTGTTGGGGGGAAATGTTCCACTGAGAGATAAGCCGGACCCGAGCTTTAGTACAAACATAACATTAGAAGTGGAAAGTAGCGGTGAACCTGTATGTTACGCATGCACTAGTTCCCACGAAATTCGCGTTCAGACGAGATTCTCTTTGATGACTTTTTTTCAAGCCCAGTGGGGCCTTGAGAGGATTTCAGATCTGAGGCTTGTCGACTCTGGGGGAACGATCATTTGTGATTCAGCTAAGTGAGGCCTCTTCGGGAGATTATGATGCCAAACCAGAAATTATGAACGTATCATCGTTTCTCGAAAGTCTGTGACGCTGATGAACGCATAGGATGCCGAACCTTATCAGTGGATAGGTCCATACCTGTGAGAGGGATTAGGTTATGCAGAAAACCTTGACTTTCAGACTACCCGGTTTTCTTTGCAGTGTGAATCTGTGTTCTTGATACAAGGGGTTCCTATCAGTGACAGTGTTATGTTATTGCCAAAGCGGAGTGCTGGTTCTTCTCAATCGGCAGCACAATAATCTTGATCCTTTGTTACATCTTTAAATTTGAATTTGCATTATCATATTGCATTTCATTGTTGCGTATCCATCCTCAGCCGGAGCAGAGAGCTTACCTCTCTTTTGTCCAACCAGCTTTGTAAATGATTTCCCGACACTCGTATTGGACTTGAATCAGCTCTTGGAAGGATCATGAACTCAAGAGAGCAGAATTTGGTTATTACAAGGGCAGAGTTTGAATTGATGAAGAATCAATTAGATCAGCTCATGGAAGCCATCATAGCTATGACTAGAGGAAAGGCTAATATTCAGAGGGCTCCAGTGAATAATGTTGCCCAAGCTCAGCCTGTGTAGATTCCTGTCAAAGAGCATACTATTGCCAGAGATAGAGATTCATCTTCTCTCCATGACACAGACTATCATAATTTCACTTTCCCTGTGCCCGATCCCCAAGGGGTCGTTCCGAAGATTAATGCTAAGAGCCCACAGACTGTTGAGTTTCTGAGTAGATGTCACTTGTTGGAGGAAAAGCTTGACGCCTTGATGTGTCGTGATAATCTGAATGCTTCGAGCATGTGTTTGGTACCAGGCCTTGTGATGCCTGCGAAGTTTAAGATGCCAAAATTTGAGAAATACAAGGGGGACAGTTGTCCGAAGCAGCATTTGGTGATGTTCTGCAGAAGAATGACCTCACATGTCCATAATGACAAGCTTACGATTCACTGTTTCCAGGACAGCCTGAGTGGAGCATCGTTGGGTTGGTACATGTAGTTGGAGAGGGGTTGCATCCAATCATGGTCAGATCTAGCAAATGCCTTTGTGAAGCAGTACAACTACAATCTCGACATGGCTCCCAGCCGTATGCAGTTGCAAGAATTATCTCAGGAGGACAATGAATCCTTCAGAGGGTATGTGCAGAGATGGAGAGAATTAGCATCTCACTTTCGACCACCACTACTGGACAGAGAATTGGTTGGCATGTTCATGGATACTTTGCAAGGCCATTACTTTGATAAGATGATCAGTAGTGGAGCAGCAAACTTTGCTGACATGATGATAATGGGGGAACACATTGAGAGCGGAATCAAGAGTCGGAGAACTCAAGACACCTCAGATATCTCAGTTTATGAAAGTGAATCAGTTGTCAGTGCACAAGAGGAATGGGAGAAGGAAAGTAATTCCATCCCAGAATCACCGGTACCTCAGATTCAATTTTCAGACATTTCGAGTGTCCAGAGTCAACAGTCATACCGTCATCAACCGCGTCAGCATGCTCGACAAAGACCAAGGAGGCCAGCGAGGTATTTTACTCAGTTGCCGATGTCGTACAGTCAGCTGTTGCCGGACTTGATCAGGGGTGGATTGATAGTGCCAAAGAAGATTAATCCAGAGATTCCTCCATATCCGCCAGGTTTCGATGTCCACGCCCATTGTGAGTACCATGCTGGGGTATAGGGGCATTCAACCGAACACTGTAAGGTGCTTAGGATCAAGGTGCAAACTCTGCTGGACTCCAATATATTCTCAATCACGCCTCAGGGTATTCAGATTAATGATCTTTCTTCATCCAGCCATGTGGGCGTATCAGTTTATGGTATGGAGGAGTTCACTGAGAGTAGATGTTCAGAAGAGTCTCAGACTGATTTCGACAAGCAATTCTAAAGAGGGCTAGTTCAGCAACAAAGCAGATTTAAAAGCCCAGTTCCCGGAAGCTGGAAATCTTTTTATCATGTCATTTCTTTGCATTTGTAGTTTCTTTTCTGTTTAAGTGCAAATCTCATTTGTAAAACTTTTTGTTTTCAATTGACAATGATAATGAAATGAATATGCATGTTTTTGATTAAATCCATTTGTGTTCACTCTATGTTTTTATTGATGTCAAATGCTTGTTTAATTGGAATTCGGGGAGGATGACGAAATTGAAAGACGCAAGCTTCCGATTGTATGCTTTTGAATAAAACCTGCTGATGATGTACAGGCATTGTTTCAAATTCCTAAACACCGGAGATATAAGAAATATAATCCCTTGTTAACCCCTTTGAGCTTAGTAGTAGGAGTTTCTTTATGAAAATGAAAAACCCTCAATCATAACCTGGGGCAGGGTAGGTGTCAGTTAATTTGACTGAGCGTCCAAATTGTAGAAGGAGTGTTCCCGTTCCAGGACTAATCACACCTCCATAGGTCGTACCTAAAAAACCACAGTGGTTAAATCTCACCAACCAAGGAGTGAAACAATCACGATCCCTTCAACAAGTCAGACAAACCGGTGTCACACGATTTGTTAAAAAAAAGAGAGAGAGAAAATAAAGAAAAGAATTAAAAAAAGAAGCCCGCTAAGTCGAATCTTGAGAACAAGCGACTTAGGAAAAAATGAGGGCATCCCGCTGGACTTCGAAAAGAAGATATACTCAAAATAGTTAGTCCAGACAAAAATAGGGAAATTAGAAAAAGCCTCGAAAAAACAAATCGTGTGACTCCAGGCACCAAAGACGGAAAGCGAGTGACTGTCACTCCCAAACACTTGTGGTTTCTTGAACCATCACTCCTGTCATTCAACCTTTGAAAGGTGAGCGCTAGTGTCGAATTAGCTGACTATAGGATTGGAGAACATCAAGGAGAATGGGTGGGTTAAAATAACCTTTGAGCCAAAAATTCTTTTTTCTAAAAAGTGAACCTGGCCATGTTACAACCTTCAGAAGTCCTAATTGAAGCAGGTTTATTTCGAAAGCATACTTCGGTAAAGATCGCATCGAAACTGACTCCTAAAAGGATTCTGCTTAACTTGCAGGTTTTAATGTTGACATTTTGATAAGTGATTCATTCACTATATGTCACAATTTATTTTTTCTAGTGAAAATACTTGGATTTCAAAACGTCATATGCATTGCACTAGTATATCTTTTGTGTAGAACAATTTCTTTTACTTTCGAGTAAGCACTTGAATAAGGAGAGTTTCTACAGTGGAAAGATTGATCGAGATAAGATGCAGAACGCCCGGGTACTCCGTGGAGCAGGGGCAAGCTATATCAAATGATCATATCATGGGAGTCAGCCATCCAAAAGTCGGCAAATCTGGGGCAATCAAGTTGAGAGTCAGCAAATATTTTTGAAGATCAATCAGACAGGGGCAAAGCTACTTCGAAGGCTCATTTTGAAATAGATCATTTCAAGAACACGAAGTCCCCCAACAAGCCAGCATATATGGTCATCTCCCCAACAGAAAAGTGAAGTTGGCATTATCCTCTAATGGAATGGGTGTTATCTTGGGTTATTACTTTTCTCTCCCCACTGAAGTCGCAAGAAATAGTTGGTTTCCCCAGTGTTGCTACTACGAAAATCGGCGCCGGCTGAACAGAAGAGTCGCCACCGTGCGTTATTTATCCCAAAGGAGGGAAAGGAAACGCTCATAGTAAACCTACCGCAAAACGGGAAAGGAATGGTCATCGCAACCAAATCTTGGATTCGGGAGTCGGTTACGCAAGGGGAAGGTATTAGCACCCCTCACGTCCGTCGTACTCGATGGGATCCACGCTTGTTTTCTATCTAAGGGTGTGTTATTCTATATACTCTACAGGTCTGGGTTAAAAGAAAATAAAATGACTCGGCAAAATATCGCACTTTATGCCTACGTATTCCCGTCTGGAACGAGAAATCAGAGTCAACGTAGTTCGCCTACCTACGGGAGAGTAGGGGAAGGTTGCTCGCTAGGATACGGCATCCTATGCCTATGTACTTTCATACAGCATGAAAGATCAGAGCAAACGTAGTTCGGGCCACGGAAGACACATATTTGTCTGACTGTTTTTTAGATCTTTCTGAAAAAGGTTTTCTCCTGGTTAAGAGTCCAAGCGGACAAAAATGACACTTTGATGTTTGTTTTCAGTCTTTTACGCAAGAGCTATTTTTTAGGATGTTTGCAATCTCTGACGCATTAGAGACTATGATTTGAGAGTGACTACGTCGTATGTCACCCTAGGGGTAACACACTAAGCAGTCAGATTACTAAAGAGTGACCCTCCAGCAATCCTCTCTCAAATGGCTTAAGGCTCGTAGCGTACGACATCGATTGTCCTTATTACGGTGTTTTGAATTGTTCTGAGATACAAGAGAAAGAAATTCTAAAAAACCTAGGGTTTAAAATGGGAATCAAAACTACCCTAATGTTGTCATGCATGGATTAACACCTAATGTCTGTCATAATTCCCTCCTGCACAGAGGAAATCAGAGATCCTAGGGGATAAATGGAAAAGAAACAGATATACAGTAAACAGTAAAATACATGATATGCAGCAATACAAGAGAGGCAAGGGAGTCCCACTCAACCTCGAACCTGGGGAAAACAATAGGCAAAGTGAAACAGCTTCACTTCAAACCTAAGGGGCAAGCTGAACAAGCCAACAAACAATACAGAAAAAAGAAAATACAACCCAACACCAGCTCTAACAGCAATACCAGCTCCTACAGTAACAGCTCTGGCAGCTACAGTTGATCAACAGCAACAAGGGCTGACAGTAACAACTTCAAGAAAGATCCCATCTTTACTCTCCACTGATCTTCAAGTTTTAGATAAGCTCCTAACTCCAAAAATCTCCAAGCTCTGGCAAGTAATGAACCCCAACAAGTAGACAGCTTCAATCAGCAGCAAAACCCTAGTCTTTAACAGATACCCAGCTTTGACAGGCACAAGCTTCATCTTCACCACTCTTCAACACACTTCATTCTCCAATAAGTTCCCTTTTCCAATGCAAACACTCACAGGAGAGAATCAATCTAATAGATGAAGTTGGAATGTTAAGAAGCTTAATGATAACCTAGGGAAATCACTAAGATCTTATCATAGCAAGTGAAAGGTATCCTCAAGGTTCTACCCAATCAAAGCATGCTCTACATCCCTCCTAAGGAGAGATGGAACTTCTTTGGGGGACCTTGTGTCATAGGATGGAATAGAGGCACAAGAAGCTCTCTATGTTTGAAAGAAGAAATCAGTCTAATATGAAGCTCTCCCTATATCTCCTATCTCCTAAGTCTTCAACAGCAACCTTCAAGGATGAGAATCTTCATGCTCCAAGCTCCATCCTTTGTCTCCCATCATATCCAAAGCCTTCATTATCTCCAATAAACCAAGCCCAAGCCCAACACTCAATTGAAATGCCCAAAACCCAACAAACACAACAACATCCCAAGAGGGAAACACACCAATAACCACCAATTTGCAAAAATCAAAGAAAATAGTAATACTCATCCTAAAATTCTAGATTAATTTCTAAGGGAACCTAACTATGTACCCTATACCCCACATAAACCCCAAGGCCTAAGTCAAACCCTAAGTCTCCAAACTATGCCCTAAACTACACCCAAGTGTTGTAAAACCCTAATCCTAGCACCCTAAAGTTCCTCATTCAAAGCTAGCCTAAATTTCATCATAAAAATATGAGAAAAATCTCTAAGGGAGCATGTACCTCTAATCTAATCAATCCAACAAGAATCAACTCAAAAACACTCACCAATCTCTCAGACTAAATTCAACAAAATAAGGTATCAAACAAATGCAAAATAAAATCAATAAAATGGTAGAATATGCCAAAAATACAAAATGCAAGGAATTAATATTTTTATTGTTTTATTAAATTCTAGAAACCCTAAGGAAAACAAGGAAAAAATTCCCATCCAAAAATGATCTTTTTTCAATTTATTATGAATTTTCTAATTAACCTAAAATGAATGTGAAAATAAAAAGAAAATATAAGAAAATAGAAAAGAGACGTGACAAATAGCAATCAGAACCAGTTCACTACGCCAGTTGGGCCCATGGTGGGGTGTTAATAGTCAGCGCGCATTAGGCCCAACACCAGTTCAGAAAATCAAATGAGAATAGAAAGAAAAAATGGAAAAAAGTTGGTACGAATAGCAAGGATTTCACGTGTAAATCTCAATTGGGCCTCAGAAAGGGGTGTTGGTAGCAAATTCTCACTTAAGCCCATGCCAACTCATTAAGTGAAACGACGCGTTTCACTCTCCTCTTAGAATTCCTTCACAACCTTAGATTCACTCGTGGCCGTTGGATGATGGCTTCAGTCAAAGGTCTTGCACGATCCTATGGTGATCCTATCATCTTCTCCATTTGAAAGCTTGGAGGGAAAAACGCCATGGCTGATTAGAGCTTCAAGTCTTCATCTTCTCCAAACGCAGCTCCATTAATCTTTACCAAAACTTAACCCTAATAACCTCATCTGGATCGTTTTTCACAAGGAATTCACTCATGCTATCCATTATCATTGAAACCTTCTCCTTCTCAAAACACGAATGCATCTTCAGAAATTGCTCAAACAAGAATCATCACCAAACTCAAAATTGAATAGCCTAGATTCATCACCACTTCAAACTGAGTAAAATCCACCATCAAACTAGGTTTAAACCTCCAAGAATCATCAGATACGAGCCTCAACAGAAAATGTGATCAACCTAATTTTGTCTCTAAATCATGCCAATTGTTACCAGAATCCACCTAGCCATGTTCTACAATGCTTACCACTATCTAAAACCTAAAGAAACTTCATGAATCGAGCCATAGAAAGAATTTTACATACCTGCAAATCTTGGATGAACAAAGTGGTAAAACCTCCAAATCAAGCTCTAAGATCTTCCAAACACGTTCTATGATGTATGATCAAGCTTCTGTATGCAACAAATTGGATTGAAACCTCTTGAATCCTTGAATCCGATTCTGACTTGCAAGAGATGAATCCAAAATGCTCTCTCACGATTTTGCACCAATCTTGCCTTGAATTGTATCTGGAATCACTCACCAACACCAAAGGAAGCTATTGAACACAAAAGAAAGGATTCAAATGGATCAAATGGTTGTAACCGATTCTGTTATGCAAACTGAAAACTCAATGTTCAATCTCTCCAATCTCCCTCAATCTGCACCAACCCATGCTTTGAACCTCTTCTAATCCTTATATAGGACATGAATGAAAGCCCTAGAAACTTCTGGATTGATCCAATGAGAAGTTCCACATCTCTTGCATTTGAAAATGTCATGAGAAATTCACATATGGCAGCTGAGTTTCAAGCTTGTATTTGCACCTCATTCTGATCCAAATTCTCACCACATGACATATTGAATGTGTTAGGATTCATTAGAGCCTTGGTTATGCCTTGAAGAATGGTTTTGCATATGTGGCTTATGATGTAAGTAACCATTTTACAAAGCAAGTCATAGAATTATCCCTCAACTCAAAAATGTGGCAATGTCAATGTTTTCAAAATATGTTTTCCAATCAATTTGGTATGTCATATGGCTAGGTTTGGACTCATAGCTCAAAAATCCCAATTTTCATCCTTGGTTCATTTAAAATTCACCCTTATTTTAGGCCATTTTTGCAATTTTGTGATACAAGCCCTTCCAATCACCCATGACCTCTTAACTAGCCTAAAAACACCATTATAAACACATCTCATGTTGAACATTTTTTCATTTGAGGAGTGGAAGATGGAGATTTTGACCTATGTTGAAAAATGACCTGTAATCATCAATACCCAAAATACCCCTGGGTTGCCAAGACCATAACTTGAGTTCCACAAATCTTCTTGAGGACTTCTATTACTCAAATTAAATCTATGGTCAAGCCCTACAATTCTTATTTTGGCCAAGAATCCATTTGAAAACTCTTTAATGGGCAAAAGTCGCTTGGAAGTCAAGTGACTTTCACAGATAAATTTCAGTGTCCTCTGGGGACCCATAACTTGCAAGAAGCATAACTTGAGTTCTACAAATCTTCTTGAAGACTTCTAGTACTCAAATTAAAGATATTGAGAATCTCTACAAGTTTCATGCTGGCCAAGAATCCATTTTAAACTTGCATTTTGACGTATCTGTCTTGGAAGTTAGGCCTAAATTAGGGGATTTTACACTGAAACCCTAATTTGGTAACCCCTCCTACTCTTGATTCTATTTGATTTATCCTTGGCACAACACCACACATGTATTAACATATCAATTCATGAATCCCACAAACTCCAATTAAGCCTTGATGCTCTGGAATCCCTCAGTTGACCTAGGGTTGACCCAGATGAAACCCTAGTTGACTGCACTTCAACTGTGGCTCTTGTACTTGAATCAATGACTTGTCTCATCTTCAATATGACCCTCTAGGAATTTTATAAGCTTTGTACACATTCCATACCCTCAATTCATAGCCCATACCCCCATTGATGACCCTCAAAACACCTCAAATTAGGAGAGAAATCCATTGGTTGACCCTCAAACTTCTCAAAGCTCCAAACATTTCTTGATGACTTGGATGGTCTTAATCTTGAATAAAACCCTTGATGTGCCTCTTTAGATAAGAATGGCACTTGATCCCTTGTTGGATGCCTTGCTATGCTATGCTATGCAAATGATTAGTTTATGTACATGATGTACCTATGCAAATGATAATGCAATTGAAACATAAACCAGGTGAAATAGGTTGAGCAAATTTTAGGGTGCAACAACTGCCCCTATTCAAATGGCTGGGACCCGACTGGGTGAAGAGCGAACGACCTTCAAACAATCGAGGTACGAGACGGTTGAATACTAAGAACCCGGAAATTTGCCAACCGCAGAAATAAACTGCACAATTGCTTAGAAGACAACATCCGCCGACTGGATTCGGTTGTTACGGCAACAAACTGATCAATTAGCGACCGTGCTGGGGAAGATTTTCATCAGCCCAAAAAAAGATTCTATCATCACGGGGATAGAACTTTATCCACATTCTGTCCACACAGCAACATCCTGACGACTTCGCTGGGGAAACAATTCTGTCTGAACATTCATTCGCCTGCTTCATACGGGAAAAATCGTCTGAGTACTGTTTCTCTGCCTACCTCTGCAGTAGCTAGCTCCGTTGGCTCCATCCCACAAACGACTCTGAAGAAGACTCTACTGGGGACAGTACCATGAGGAAATCACGGCGACTTCCTTGGGGAAAAACTTGTGTCAAATATCGGAACACAACTCACATACTCTATCTATCCTGGAAGAATCATCTATCTGGATACCGAAAAGTTCATCCGCCTGCTTCATACGGGAAACTCCATTTTCTTGATTCAAACCGGAAAACACATCTGCCTGATTCATACAGGAAAGTTTATCCGCCTGATTCTTACGGGAAAAGATAACACATCTGCCTGATACATACAGGAAAGTTCTTCTGCCTGCTTCATACGGGAAAAGATAACACATCTTCCTGATACATACAGGAAAGTTCTTTCGCCTGCTTCATACAGGAAAAGATAACACATCTGCCTGATACATACAGGAAAGTTCTTCCGCCTGATTCATACGGGAAAATACAACACATCTGCCTGATACATACAGGAAAGTTCTTCCGCCTGATTCCTACGGGAAAAGATAACACATCTGCCTGATACATACAGGAAAGTTCTTCCGCCTGCTTCTTACGGGAAAATACAACACATCTGCCTGATACATACAGGAAAGTTCTTCCGCCTGATTCTTGCGGGAAAATCATAACACATCTGCCTGATACATATAGGAAAGTTCATCCGCCTGATTCTTACGGGAAAAGATAACACATTTGCCTGATACATACAGGAAAGTTCTTCCGCCTGCTTCATATGGGAAAAGATAACACATCTGCCTGATACATACAAGAAAGTTCTTCCGCCTGATTCTTACGGGAAAAGATAACACATCTGCCTGATACATACAGGAAATTTCTTCCGCCTGCTTCATACGGGAAAAGATAACACATCTGCCTGATACATACAAGAAAGTTCTTCCGCCTGATTCTTACGGGAAAAGATAACCTTGGATATAGCTTCCTAGCCTGTTCTTGGTAGTAGCTAACTCCACCGGGGGTATTCTAAAAATAACTGCCCGACACCCGTTTCGACAATGAGTGACCTCTTCTGAAATTCTGATTCATGAAACCCTGAAATGCTGCCGCAACAGCAAACCTGAAGAAAACCCTCAGTTGGTCGGATAAGAGAAACTTCAGTCAGTAACTCTATGGGGGATTAATAACAAGAACTGCATCATCACATGTCTCACGGCGAGACCTCGATCGTCTGGTAATAGATCTGAGCTATAACTTCATACTCCTGCTGAGAAACATACCTGAAAGCAAAAGGTTAACCAACCTGATTTATGTTTCAAAATGCGTATGTTTGGCAATGGCGTAATGCTCCATACGGCATGGAAATGCTACGCGTTTTTGGGTAGATGCAAACATGATAATGTATGCAAATGCAAATGCAGGTTCAGGCTGCTGAGAAGCTCTGACAAGCTTGCTTCAACACGGTTGTTGAGAGCAAATACCACCCTGTTGGGGGATGAATGGGTATCGCAAAGTACTCTGGCAAAATAAATGCCGAAAATACAACCAACTCTGTCGGGGAGAGATTACACATCGATTTCCACTGGGAGGAAAGAATAACACCTGCTGGGAAGATTAACTCAGCTGGGGGGAAGCAACCCTTCTGGGGGGCAACCGTCTGGGTACAGTTTACAAACTCGGAACTATCACTCCGCTGGGGATAATCATCCTGAAGAAGGCATGACGACCTGCGGAGAGAAAGAAAACCATCCTCGGTAAGGATAATCCTTCTGAACTTACTATCTTGGTTATGTGCCATGGAGATCCTCCCAGCTGGGGATTGAACGCGCACATCTTCGACTCTCTGGGGAGTATAACCTCTGCATGGGATACTGATCTCGACTTGCAGGGGATACCCTATGGAAAACTTCCACTTTTGGGGAAACTAATCCGTCCTTCGGTAAGGGAAAATCATCGTCTCAATGTCTGGGGACGAGGTGCGACCTGCGTGGGGATTAGCGTCAAACAACGTCAAGTCTTTCACCCTGAGCCTCTGGCTGGGGCCACAAGTTTCTGATTGTCCGCTTCAAGGGCGAGAACCCTGCAAAACGCAAACGAGACAAAACAAATCTATACAACTAAATCTATTCGGGTTAGTGTCCGTGACATTACTTCAGTCAATTCGAAGTTTTAGCAATCATTGGCAAGGGCCAGCAAAGTTATGCACATGCAAGTTCATCGGAACATTGGCGTTTTCCACATACAAAACAGTAAAGCACAAACATCGAATACTAAATAACATGTTTTATTAATAACAGGCCTCTGAATAGGCAAAGTTTTGTACACCGGATGCAACTCCTGAAAAGAGGAAGTTACGCACACACCCATACATATATGCACAAAAACACAAATACAAATCGAATTGGTACGCATGTCGGCAACATGGTGCAGACAAACATCGTGAGCTGATCCTCCTATGACTCGCCCGACTCTGGCGCTTTCCCGGTATTCAACTTTCGGAAGAGATTGTGTCGGATAAACGAACCCTCAGGTGCTCCCCAAACCACTAAGCAAGGTTGTATCAGATCCGGACCGCAGTCGTTTGCTTTTTCAATCCCTAACTTTTGCGTGAATCGCCCTTTGCGGGTTTTCAATTCACCGGGATACCCTTTTTTGCCGAAGTCGCCCAATGCAGGTTTTCGACTTTGCGGGTGTACATCTTTTCAATTTTATCCCTAACATTTTTCCCGAACCTTTTATTCATTTTTTACGGTTCGCCAGGATGCCCCATTTTTGCCTGGACTCTCTTTTTACTGTCCAGCGGGTCACTTTCAAGCAAAGTATTTTTTAACTGCGTCCAAATTCACAGGAGACGTAAAGTCTTCACCATCCATGGTAGATAGTAGCAAGGCTCCTCCAGAGAAGACTTTTCTGACAACGTAGGGCCCTTCGTAATTAGGGGTCCACTTGCCCCTGTGATCTGTTTGTGGCGGGAGAATCCTCTTCAGCACAAGGCCGCCCGTCTGAAAGCTTCGCGGACATATCTTCTTATCATACGCTTTCTTCATCCAGCTCTAGTACAACCGACCGTATGCTAGAGAAGCTAGCCTCTTCTCATCCATTAAACTCAACTGATTCAACCTGTCTTTAACCCATTCTGCCTCGTCAAGTTGGATATCTCATAAAACCCTCAGGGAAGGAATTTCAACCTCCAATGGTAACACTGCCTCCATTCCGTATACCAACGAAAAAGGGGTTGCCCCGGTTGATGTGCGTACCGTCGTACGATAACCGTGCAAAGCGAAATGTAGCATCTCGTGCCAGTCCTTGTACGTTACAACCATCTTCTGAACAATCTTCTTTATGTTCTTATTGGCCGCTTCAACAGCGCCATTCATCTTGGGTCGGTAAGGAGAAGAGTTGTGATGCTCAATCTTAAAACTCTGGCACAACTCTTTCATCATCTTGTTATTCAAATTCGAACCGTTGTCGGTGATAATCCGTTCAGGGATTCCATATCTACAGATAATATCTCGTTTGATAAATCTGGTGACCACTTGTTTGGTGACATTGGCATATGATGCTGCTTCCACCCACTTGGTGAAGTAATCAATTGCCACCAAAATGAACCGGTGTCCGTTGGATGTCGTAGACTCAATCTTCCCAATCATATCAATTCCCCACATCGAGAACGGCCACGGTGATGACATCACATTCAGAGGACTTGGGGGTACATGGACCTTGTCTGCATAAATTTGGCATTTATGACACCTCTTTGCAAACTTGAAACAGTCTGTTTCCATAGTTAGCCAATAATAACCTGCCCGCAGCAATTTTCTCGTCATAGCATGCCCACCAGCATGTGTACCAAACGTACCCTCATGTATCTCTTCCATGAGCAACTTCGCCTCTTTCTCGTCTACACAGCGTAGCAACACCAAGTCGTGGTTTCTCTTATATAGGACGCCGTCCGGGTTCAGATAAAAATTTCTAGCCAATCTCCTAAGAGTCTTATGATCTCGACTGGATGCCCCAGCCGGATACTCCTTGTTCTTCAGGAAATTTTGGATGTCAAAGTACCAGGGTTGACCATCGAGAGCCTCGTCAATGACAAATATGAATGCAGGCCTATCAAGCCGAGAGATAACAATTCGGGGAGCCTCGTTCCAGAAGTTAACTTTATACATGGAAGACAATGTCGCCAAGGCGTCAGCCATTTGATTTTCTGCTCGCGGCACATGATGAAATTCCACTTTGTCAAAGAAAGGCAACAATCTCCTTGCATAATTCATATATGGTATCAAATTGGGCTGACGTGTCTCCCATTCTCCTTTAATCTGATTCACCACTAGAGCCGAGTCTCCGTATACGTCCAGATGTTTGATTCGCAAATCCATAGCCTCTTCCAGACCCATGATGCAAGCCTCGTATTCAGCCTCATTATTGGTAACGGGAAAGGTCAATCGGGCAGTAAAGGGGATGTGCGACCCCTGAGGAGTAGTGATAATTGCACCTATTCCGCGACCATAGGAATTTACAACTCCGTCAAATATCAACTGCCATTTGGAACCCAACTCTTGTCCTTCGTCCGGCAACGGTTCTTCACAATCTTTCATCTTCAGGTACATGATATCCTCGTCAGAAAAATCAAACCTCATCGATTGGTAGTCCTCAACAGGCTGCTCCGAAAGGTATTCTGACAAAACGCTACCTTTAATAGCCTTTTGCGAGACATACTGAATGTCGTATTCGGTTAACACCATCTGCCATCGGGAAATTCTTCCGGAGAGTGCTTGCTTCTCAAACACGTATTTGATTGGATCCATCTTTGAAATGAGCAGGGTTGTATGATTTAGCATGTATTGCCTCAAACGTTTGGCGGCTCAGGCTAGCGCACAACATGTTTTCTCGAGCATTGAGTATCTGGACTCACAGTCGGTAAACTTCTTACTCAAATAGTATATCGCATGCTCTTTACGTCCCGTCTCGTCGTGTTGACCGAGAACACAACCCATACTTTCCTCAAGAACCGTCAAATACATAATCAACGGTCTCCCGGCCACTGGGGGTATCAACATAGGAGGTTCCTGCAAGTATTCTTTTATCTTGTCGGACGCCTTTTGACAATTTTCATTCCAGGTCACAACCTGGTCCTTTTTCAACAACTTGAATAACGGTTCGCATGTCGCAGTTAGGTGAGATATGAACCGAGCGATGTAGTTCAACCTCCCTAAAAACCCACACACTTCTTTTTCTGTTTTAGGCGTCGGCATTTCTTGTATCGCTTTTATTTTCGCAGGACCAACCTTTATTCCCTTTTCGCTCACAATAAACCCCAGCAGTTTACCCGATCTCACCCCGAAGGTGCACTTGTTAGGGTTCAGTCTCAACCTGAACTTCCTAAGCCTCTTGAACAGTTTCAGCAGATTAACCAAATGCTCCTCCTCCGTCTGGGATTTGGCAATCATATCATCAACATAAACCTCGATCTCTTTATGCATCATGTCATGAAAGAGAGTCGTCATAGCACGTTGACATGTTGCCCCAGCGTTCTTCAGTCCGAAGGGCATCACTTTGTAACAAAATGTTCCCCAGGGAGTAATGAAAGTAGTCTTCTACATGTCTTCTGGCGCCATTTTAATCTAATTATAGCCCGAGAAGCCATCCATGAAGGAGAATACAGAGAACTGAGCAGTGTTATCAACCAACACATCGATGTGAGGAAGTGGAAAGTCATCTTTCGGGCTCGCCCTATTCAAATCACGGTAGTCTACGCACATTCGTACTTTACCGTCTTTCTTTGGTACTGGAACGATATTAGCGACCCATGAGGGATATTTTGTAACAGCTAGGAAACCAGCATCCCACTATTTTTGAACTTCCTCCTTAATCTTCACAGCCATGTCCGGTCTGGTTCTTCGGAGTTTCTGCTTAACAGGCGGACATTCCTCCCGCAGCGGCAGATGGTGAACAACCATATCCGTATCCAACCCAGGCATATCCTCATACGACCAAGCAAATATATCACTGTACTCTTTGAGCATCTCAACCAATCTTTGCTTGATGTCGCTCTGCAGTGCAGCCCCTATACGGATGTTTCTCACAACCTCTTCTGACCCCAAATTGATAATCTCGATGATTTCCTCATGAGGCAGAATGATTCTTTCCTCTTGTTTCAATAACCAGGTCAACTCTTCTAGCACGTCGCCATCTTCAACAATCTCTTCCTTAGCCTGAAATACCGGGTGCTCGAAGTCGAAGTGAGTCATAGGCGGTTCATGGATGTCATCTGAAATAGTAATCTTGCAAAGGAAATGGTTAAATGCTTCAAAACGCATACAAAGCAAATAACCATGTTGCCATTTTATTGTAAAAGATAAAAACAGGGATCACAACATTTGTATATGAAAAACGCCTTTATTTCATGATTAAACAATGTAATGTACATAACCAAATGGCCCTAAGCAAAATCACTATGCCCCTGGGTAGGACATAGGATTATTCAACAATTAAGAAAATAAATCATTACTGTTTAGTTGTCACAGGAACAGTTTCCCGGATAGACCAATTGCAGAGACTTTGTCCTGGCACGCTTGGCTTGATCCATGCATCCATATCACAGTCGATATCTCCGTCTTCAGAATCGGAAACAACGTTGATAGTCTCGAAGCGCACCCCGCTTGGCGTAATGGTTATCGGCCCTCTGAACTTGGGCGTTCCTGAAGATGATGCTGATGACGAAGGATGATATCCAAGCCCGAACTTGTCATTCTTCACGGGAATCTCCAACACCTGACCCCAGCCCTTGGTTTTGCCTGCCTGCACTAGAGCCTGAGCCTCTTTGTAGGATAACACATCCACATCTGATATCTTACTTGGCACCAGAGCTTTGTCCTTAATTCGCAACCCCTCGAAGGCTTGACACTGTGCTTCATGTATTTCGCCGTCGACCTCCACATATTTAAACGAAGACAAATGGCTAACCAAAATATATTCCTCTCCACAAACAGTGACGACACTATCCCCAACCATATACTTCAGCTTTTGGTGTCACGTGGATGTGACTGCCCCGGCAGCATGGATCCATGGGCGCCCAAGAAGACAATTATACGCTGGCTGGATGTCCATTATATAGAATTCAGTTTCAAATATTTCAGGCCCCACCTGCAACAGTAATGTTATTGATCCGAAAACCGACCTCCTCGTTCCATCGAACGCTCTCACCACTAAGTCTTTGGGCGTGCAGATAATCCCTCTGATATCTAACTTCATCAAGGCTTTCTTCGGTAGCACGTTCAGGGAAGATCCAGTGTCTACTAAAACATGGGACATGACCGTGCCCCGACATTCTACCGACACATGCAATGCCATATTGTGCTCTCGCCCTCTCGAAGTTAAATCAAAATCTGTGAAGCCCAAACTGTGCCCCGCGTTGACATGCGCCATCACCCCTTCTAACTGATTAACAGAAACCTCTTGAGGAACGAACGACGTGTCTAGAATCTTCAGCAAAGCATTCCGATGAGCCTCGGAACATAACAGCAATGATAGGATGGAAATTTTTGACGGCGTTTGTTGGAGGTGCTCCACGATTTTGTAATCACTTTTATGAATGAGCCTCAAAAACTCTTCCACATCTTTAAGTGACGTTTCCTTTTCATTCGACTGAGAAGGACCACTCTCGGTTACCTTGGCTTTACCCTTGGCTAACCTTTCAGCCTCTACCTCGGGTGACGTGAAGATTCTTCCGCTTCTGGTCATACCCCCTGTTCCGACAACATTATCTACAACCCCAACTGGTTGTCCATTGACTTCAATTTTCTCACCATCGCAATATACCTCCAACCCGTAAGTCCACGACACTGCTTTAGTACTCTCAAAAGGAATTGGTCCTGCCTTGGTAATTGTGATCGTCGGCCGCCTGGCGGGCGCCGTTATCGTTATTGTTTTTCTCGGAATCATCATCGTAGCAACATCATTCAGCTCATCACGCAACGCCTCTACAGGCTCTTCAACCGCGGTTTTATCAAATTGCAAGGTACCTTCATCCATCATAGCCTGAATACCATGCTTCAACTCATTACAACCTTCTGGCTATATCCAACAATCCAAGAAAAATTCATCACACCCCGGGAATACACCCCCTTTTAACAACCTGCTTTTAATCTCACCCAACGGTGTCTTCAGCTCCTTGACATCCGTCACTAGATTCAACTCCTCTTCTGTCAGGATGGCGTTTGCCCCATGATTGGGCATAGGCTGTTGTACTATATTTGGACCCGCCTGTCCAAAGTTAATAGCTTTGCTATCCAATAAATCTTGAACTTTATGTTTAAATGCCTGACAAGATTCTATATCATGCCCGGGTGTCCCGGAATGAAATTCGCAATGCTTGTTGGCATCGTATCCGTAAGGAAATACTGCCCCAGTAGGTGGTGCCAAAGTCCTCTTTTCAACCAAGTTCAAACCTAGTAGGGTCTGGAGGAGTTCGGCATACGTGGAAGGAGGTGCTTCAAATACTCTTTTCGCTCTCGCGTTCTGTACCCTTCTCTGGCCAGGATTCTGTCCTTGCTGTTGCTGCGGTTGTTGTTGTTGTGGCTGTCTTTGTTGAGGAAGCGGGATAGTGACGCTAGCTATCTATTGCGACTGAACATACTGATTTCTTCCTCTGCCCCTGCCCCTGCCACCAAACACGGCACTGGTATCACCTTGCCGTCTACCCCCAAATGCTTTTCTGGCACCTCCTGTTGAAGTAGACTCACTTGCTTGGAACCTTCCAACTTTAATCCCGTTTTCAATCATCTCCCCCATCAGAATCAAATCTGAGAAACTGCTCAACGACACACTAAACAATTTTTCATAGAACACCCCCGTAAATGTCCCAATGAACATATCATTCATCTCCCTTTCAATTAAAGGAGGATGCACCCTTGCTGCCATGTCGCGCCACCTTTGTGCATACTCTTTAAAGCTTTCACCGTTCTTCTGTGACAATCCCTGCAATTGGACCCGGTTCGGTGCTAGATCGCTGTTGTATTTGTAATGTGTCACGAAAGCATCAACCAATTGCTTCCAGGTTTTAATCTGCGTGGGCTCCAACCCCATATACCATTCAAGCGAAGGCCCGGATAAGCTGTCCTGAAAGAAATGCATGAGCATCCTTTCATCGTCTGAATACACGAACATCCTTCTATAGTAAGAGCGGACATGGACCTTAAGGCAGGTATCCCCTTTGTACTTGTCAAACGTGGGAGCCTTGAATTTCAACGGCACCCTCAACCCTGGTACCAAGCCCATTGTAGTCATATCCAAACCGGTGGAGTTCTGATTCACTACCCCCTTCATCTGTTCTTCAAGCATCTTGATCCTTTGCACAGGATCAACAGGTCCTTCAAATCCCATGCCTCTTCCAGAAAAGGCGTCCTCCTGGCAGTCTTCGCCCCAATTCACATTTCCATTTCCATACCCGTCGTAACCAGTGTTGCGACCAAACCCTTGCTGATTGATCATGGGACCTCTTCCCCCGGCACCGAAACCCTGGTTGACCCTAACAGGTCCGAACCCAGTGTTGACAGGAATCACCCCAGCACCATTCATATTACCGAATCCACCATACCCCTGGTTAGCGTTACCAAAACCATCATAACCGAAACCCTGAGTGTTGTTGAAGCTGAATTTCCCGTCCTGATTGACGTAATCAAATCCTTGATCATTGTAGCCAAAACCATTGTTGCCGAAACCATTACCGCCATTGTTGTTACCACCGCCTTGGTTGGCGTCCCCAAATCCAACATTGTTAGCAACAGTCCCATTTCCATTCCCTGTGTTACCATTGCCAGCGCCAGCGCCCTCGTTTACGACCACAACAGGTGGGGTTACTACAGGGGGAACCACAAGTGTAGGGGGTCCATCCTATGGAATAGTTTCAACGTATGCAGAATTGTGGTCATTGTTGCCGTTCCCATTAGCCTGCGTCAGCAGCGACTGTACCAAAGTCTGGAGGCTCTCCTGGCCCTTAGCGATGTTCTCCATGGCCTGCATAAACAGATTCAACTTCTCGCGGATTTCCTGCATCTCCACTTGGACTTGATCCATGATTCTCTTGTAGTTATTTCGGGTTGAGTAGCGGTGAACTCTTTGTTCATCAATCCTGAAAAGACCTGAAGATGCAGGAAATAAGATACAGATTCAAGAATATGGGTCATGCAATATGAATGCAGATGCAATTGTGTAAATATGCTACAGGTTATATTCCCCCCGATTCTAGTTTCGAAGAGAAGGCCATCACGACAATGGAGTCTCTATCAAGCAAGCAAGAAATCAGAAAAAACCCTTATATACAAGCAAGTGCCAAGAGGCTGAGTACAAGAGCACAACTGAATACAACTGAATAGACCTCGACCAACAAGCCTGGTGATGGTCAAAAATACAAGTACAATCAACAGCAAGGCAAAGGTAAATCAGGCCAAATGGCGTGCTCTGACATCTTCCAATATCCTCAACGTCTCCGAATGCCCTAGTCGGGAGATCAGCTCCTGTATCAGTAAGGCATGCCGCTCGGTGGTGGATCTCACCTTTTTGGCGTCGTCCTGGCAGGTTCCTTCGCCAGAACTCTCGTCAAGTCTGTACCTCTTGGAACCGGCCTTCACTTCATAACCTATTGGCTTCTCGTCAAGGTTACTTACTCTAAGCTCAACAGCGCTCCTAAGTGATGTCTCTTCAGCAATCTTTGCGTCTTGGCCTCTAATCTATGCCTCTAGCATGGCAATCTGCAGCTTCAGTTCGTCTTCACGCTCCTTCCGCTTGGTAAGCGTGGTATTCCACAAAGCTTCCCACTTGCTGAGACGGGAATAAGCTTTGCTTAAAAGTTCCTTCTTAGAAGTAAGCACCTTTCTGACACCGTTCAAGGCTATCCCCACTTTTTCCTTCTTGTTGGTCTCTTCCGTCAGCTCCGAACCCAACCTGTTAATCAATTCAGTCTGTTCCTTCACAGTGAAGGTGGCTTCGTTCTTATCACGACGCAACTGGAAGATCTCTTTTTCTAGCTCATCATTGGCTTTCTTCAATTCTTCGTTTTCAGCCAACAATTTGTTATATTTCTCACTTTCTTCTGAAGTAGGAACCTCAATCATGGGAAGATACAGGGGTTCCGCAGCAGGATAAGGCATCAAGGAAGTACTAGCTCTCTCGCGAATCCAAGCCAAATAAGGGTCATAAGCCTTGTTGTTGCTCTTACCGAGCAAAGCTTTCCCTCTCCTATGGACGTTAGCCCATGCATGTCTCAATCTGATTAAAACAGCCGTGTCTAATAAGCACGTGAGATACAGAGATTCCTGTATCTCCTTCTCAATAGAAGCGTCCCTCAAAGCGTAACCGAACTGTCTTACCAGCAGCGAAGGGTTATAGTTGATACAGCCTTTCCGTCCAATCAAGGGGACATTTGGAAAGCCACTGCAACTATATATAATATCTAGGCCAAGCATGCTCCGATCAAACCAAATGATGGTCTCAGCAGACAGCCCCATCAACCGGGAAGACCAATCCAAAGTATCAACAGCATCAACGAAAGGCCCTATCTTCGGCAGATGCCTCTAGAACCACCTGTACAGGAGAGGAAGACAACAGGAAACATTCTTGCCACGACGTTTCTCATTCTTGTAGTGAATGGAATGATAAACATCGCCCAAGAGAGTAGGAACTGGATTCTTTGAAGCAAGAATCCAGAAGGCATCTGAGTCGACAAAATTCGGCACAGTAGGGAACAAGACAATCCCGTAGATGCAGACAGCTAGAATGGCGCTGAAGGCAACCCAACATCCACTCTTTGCGCACTGTGTAGCCTTCTCAACCAGGACAGATAGGTGAAAACCATAAGCTCCGTTCAGCTTGACCAAGCCTCCGGGGAACTCAGAAGCGTCCAGACTGACAATCTCAGCGAGCGTAGCTAACTCAGGCTCAACATCAACATGTATGAAGGGCATCTGGTCTAACACAGGGACTCCCAACATAGCAGAATACTCCTCCAAAGTGGGTGCAAGAATATAGTCGGGAAATAAGAAACATCTCAGCTGCGACTCATAAAACTGCATCAAAGTATACACCCCAGTCGTCTCAAATGCTGAAGGTCTGTACAACAAACTAAGCAATCTCCCATAGGATACTCTGAACTCATCCCTCACTCTCTCATCTGCTAGAACAACTAATCCCAGCAAGGAACTGATATCTGGTGAATGCAACCGGTAAGCAACTGTCCTCTTCAGGGACTCTATGTCTGGCTAGAAGATATACTAGAATCAGAGGGGAATGATCACCTGCAACATAAATACATGTTAATGAAATGCAGTCATGCAAATGCACATGCATATGCAAACAAGGGATCAAGTACAATGCTGGTGAACTGTGCTGCTCTGTACTGAAGCTTGAGGACCATCAAATCTTCATCTCAAACAAACCACTCAAATGAACCCTATAACCACACCTCACTGACAGAGATAAACCAGGTATTCTGAGGTCAAAGGTTTCCTACAAACAACCCTACCTACCCCTCACAGGTATGTACTTAACTCGCAGATGAGGTACGGCATCCTATGCGGGTTCAACGTCACATACTTTCAAGAGCGATGATACGATACCCAGAAGGTGTGGCATCATCATCCCTTGAAGCGGCCTCACTTAGTTGAATCCCAATTGATAGGTCCCCAGAGTCGACAATCCTCGGGTCAGACAACTTGTCGAGCCCTAAGAGCCAGGCAAGAAGCATCAAAGAGAATCTCGTCCGAGCGTAAATTTCGCGGCTAGCTGGTGCGAGCTAAGCAAGCAGGCTAACCACTACTCTCTACTTCTAAGTCTATGTGTTACCTCAAGCCCAGGTCCGGCTTATCTCTCAACAGATCAACCCCTTCCCACAACAGCAATAACAATATAAAGCTGATAATAAAATGCGGAAAGTAAAGACAGGGAAGTAAATCTATACAACACCCACAACGGGAAAACAAGCGCTAGGATTGACTCGCATAGGGGATATTCCTATCCCCAGCAGAGTCGCCAGCTGTCGCTACTGCGAAAATTGGCGCTGGCTGAACAGAAGAGTCGCCACCGTGCGTTATTTATCCCAAAGGAGGGAAAGGAAACGCTTAGAGTAAACCTACCGCAAAACGGGAAAGGAATGGTCATCGCAACCAAATCCTGGATTCGGTAGTCGGTTACGCAAGGGGAAGGTATTAGCACCCCTCACGTCCGTCATACTCGACGGGATCCACGCTTGTTTTCTATCTAAGGGTGTGTTATTCTATCTACTCTACAGGTATGGGTTAAAATAAAATAAAATGAATCGGCAAAGTATCACACTTTATGCCTACGTATTCCCGTCTGGAACGAGAAATCAGAGTCAACATAGTTCGCCTACCTACAGGAGAGGAGGGGAAGGTTGCTCGCTAGGATACGACATCCTATGCCTACGTACTTTCATACAGCATGAAAGATCAGAGCAAACGTAATTCGGGCCACGGAAGACACAGATTTGTCTGACTGTTTTTTAGATCTTTCTGAAAAAGGTTTTCTCCTGGTTAAGAGTCCAAGCGGACAAAAATGACACTTTGATATTTGTTTTCAGTCTTTTATGCAAGAACTGTTTTTTAGGATGTTTGCAATCTCTGACGCACTAGAGACTATGATTTGAGAGTGACTACGTCGTATGTCACCCTAGGGGTAACACACTAAGCAGTCAGATTACTCAAGAGTGACCCTCCAACAATCCTCTCTCAAATGGCTTAAGGCTCATAGCGTACGACATCGATTGTCCTTATTACGGTGTTTTGAATTGTTCTGAGATAGAAGAGAAAGAAATTCTAAAAAACCTAGGGTTTGAAATGGGAATCAAAACTACCCTAATGTTGTCATGCATGGATTAACACCTAATGTCTGTCATAATTCCCTCCTGCACAGAGGAAATCAGAGATCCTAGGGGATAAACGGAAAAGAAACAGATATACAGTAAACAGTAAAATACATGAGATGCAGCAATACAAGCGAGGCAAGGGAGTCCCACTCAACCTCGAACCTGGGGAAAACAATAGGCAAAGTGAAACAGCTTCACTTCAAACCTAAGGGGCAAGCTGAACAAGCCAACAAACAATACAGAAAAAAGAAAATACAACCCAACACCAGCTCTAACAGCAACACCAGCTCCTACAGTAACAGCTCTGGCAGCTACAGTTGATCGATAGCAACAAGGGCTGACAGTAACAACTTCAAGCAAGATCCCATCTTTACTCTCCACTGATCTTCAAGTTTTAGATAAGCTCCTAACTCCAAAAATCTCCAAGCTCTGGCAAGTAATGAACCCCAACAAGTAGACAGCTTCAATCAGCAGCAAAACCCTAGTCTTTAACAGATACCCAGCTTTGACAGGCACAAGCTTCATCTTCACCACTCTTCAACACACTTCATTCTCCAATAAGTTCCCTTTTCCAATGCAAACACTCACACGAGAGAATCAATCTAATAGATGAAGTTGTAATGTTAAGAAGCTTAATGATAACCCAGGGAAATCACTAAGTGTTACACCCTAAACTTTGCTCAACCTACTTCACTTGGTTTATGTTTCAATTGCATTGTCATTTGCATAAAAAGTCATGTACATAGTCTAATCATTTGCATAGCATAACATAACAAGTCATCTGACAAGGGATCAAGTGCTATTTTTCATCTCAAGGAATGTATTCAAGAGGCTCTTATCAAGATTCAAGCCTATTCAAATCACCAAGAAAGAAATTGAAGCTTTGGGAAGTTTAAAGGCCAAGCAGTGGGTTTCTCTCCTATCTTGAGGGTATGTGAAGATCATCAGAGAAGTTATGGGTTATGAATTGAGGGTCATTTTGAAAGTGAGACAAGTCATTGATGTGATTACAAGAGCTGCAGTTGAAGACAATCAACTAGGGTTTCATCTGGGTCAACCCTGGGTCAACCCTAGGTCAAATGCTTGATTGAAGGGCATCAAGGCCTGTTTGAGAGATGTGGGATGCCTCATTTGACATGTGGATATGGATTTAGTGTTGTGCCAAGGAGAAATCAAGAGAAGTCAAGAAGAAGAGAAGTTTCTGAATTAGGGTTTCTGAGTAAAATCCCCTGATTTAGGGCAAACTTCCAAGCCAGATAATTCAAAATGCAAGTCTCAAATGGATCATTGGCCAACATGAAACTTGTAGATTATCTCAATACCTTTAATTTGAGTGGTGGAAGGAATCAAGGAGATTTATAGAACTCAAGTTATGGTTCTTGCAAGTTACAGGTCATCAGAGGGCACTGAAATTTGTCTGTGAAAGTTACTTGACTTCCAAGCAACTTTTACCCCACAAGGAATTTTCAAATGGATTTCTGGCCAACATGAAAGTTGTTCCTAATGATCTTAGATTTCTATAAAGGTATAGTATGCCTTCATCTGATTTGTATAACTCTACTTATGGTCTTGGCAAGCCAGGGGTATTTTGGGAAAGTGGAATTACAGGTCATTTCAAGCATATGCCCAAAACTCCTATTTCCAAATTTCAAATGAAGAAATGTTCAACATAAAACTTGCTCCAAATGACATTTTGAGTCTAGAAAAGTGGTTGTGGAAAGTTGGAAATGCTCATAGCTTAGAATTGCAAAATTGACCAATTATAAAGGGAAAAGTACCTTTTTAAATGACCAAAATTGTGATTTTTTGATACAAAGGCAAAACAAAGCATATGACCAACCAATTTGAAGGTAAATTGCATTTTAAGATCATTGGCAATAGTACTTTTTTGGTTTGAGGTCAATAAATTGGAGTTATCATAAGTTGCTTGTAAGAGAAGATACACTTGCCAAATCAAGCTAGGACCAATGCACAAGGCAAGTAAGCATCCACACACTCTCTAATTGTCATGAAAAGAGAAATTCAAGGGGTTTTGAGGGGCTGTAACAAGGCAATGCAGAACTGGTTTTGCAACTTGGCCAATTTCATTTTCTCATGCAATGATATAAACAATTTCTCATGGGATCAATCTAGCAAGTTCTAGAACTTTCCATCATCATCTATATATTCATTCCCGCTGATCCAGAAGAAGGTTGAACTTCATTTTGATCAAAAACTCATAGTACCATTTCATTTTGCTCTCTTGCAATTACCTTCGAATTCTCTCAATTCTTCACTATCTCTTCAATTTTGTGATTCAATTCCATTCAATAATCACCACTGAGTAGATTACAAGCAAGATTTGAAGAGGAAACTGCAAGAATCGTGTTCTGAGATTGTCATTTCTTCATCTGCAAGAAGAATTCTGTTACAAGGATCCAGGTGGTTTGAGCTCGAATTATTGCAAACAGAAGAAAGAGTATAGTCCATTGGTGGATCTTGGAGCATTGTAGGCTTTGAAGTGAAGAAAATCACCATCTGTTTTCAACTTCTTACCAGGTTAGTGTTTCTCACAATTTGGCTTGATCTAGATAGCATTAGGTAGAATTGCTAGGTTAAGCATGATTTAGGTGGTTAGATGATTGATTTTGGAGACTTTAGCAAGATTTGGTGAAGGTTGATGGATGTACATGAAATCTGTTTTGACATAGAACGTGATGATTAAGTTGTTAGAATCTTAGATAATTGGCTAGTCTTAATCAGTATAGCATGAGGATTATTGTTGTGCAAAGATTGGTGAGTTTGGTGATGATCAAAACCTGATGAAATTTTGAGATTGCAAGGTTATACTGTTCGGTTGGCATGATTTAGGGTGTTTCAATACAAACCAACACCATGGTTGTATTCTACGCGAAAAATAGAACACATTTGGTTTTTGTATCGAGGCATTTGGTGAAGGAACGAAGGCGTACGAATGAGTGTAAGTTTCATGCATGGAGCTGTTTTCAAAGGTTTATGAAAACCCTAATTGTCTTGAGGAAGAAGACGACTTCATCGCCGTTGGATGCGCATAAGACTTGTTGACTGGAGAATGATCTAGTGGCTGAGATTCAAACGAATTTGGAGGGAGTTCTGGGCGTGTAGAACGCAGCGTTTCATTAAAACGCTGGTGTGGGCTTTTAATGAGTTTTGCTATCCACCCCCCCCCCCCCCATGCAGGCCCAATCCACTTTTGTACTATGACTTTCTGCTATTTACACCGCGTTCTCGTTTTTTTTTCTAGCATTTATTTTGATTTTCTGAATCATAGCTGGGCCCAGGCGCTATGATATGCGCACCCCCATATCTGGGCCCAAAGCACCAAACTAATTGCATTTAATTTCTGTTCATACCCCCCTGCATCCTTTTACATTAAAATTTCCTCCAAATTTCATTTAACTTTAAAAATTCATATAAAAATGAAAAATCACTATTTTTCAATGGGATTTTTTTCCCATTTTCTATTTTCTGTCAAGAAAAATATGAAATCATAAAAATTCCATTTCACTTCATTTTTACATTTTTTTGCATATTTTTACATTTAATTGCTCTTTTAAATTCTTTTAGTTGATACTATCATTTGTTGAATTTAGTATGAGAGTTTCCTTTAGGATTTTCACCCCATTCTTTTTAGTACAACTAGATAGGGATATTAGGTGCCCCTGGTTTTTATACCACAATTTCTAGGACTTCATTTTAGGTAGTTTAGTTAGAAACTATTAGACTAGTTAATTAGGGTTTTAAACCTAACATAGGTGTATTGAAACAATTTTCTTTTGGGTTTTTAGATTGAATTAGGACCTGGGCCTATAGGGGTATTAAGGGTAAGCATAATAGATCCCCTAGAAAGGATATTAACATTTTCCCCATGGTATTAATATTTTTAGTATATTTTTGTATTTGATTGATTGAATGGTGTGCCCTTTCTAGGGTTATTGTTTGATTGTGTGGGGTATTGGGTTTACTTGGGGTATGGGTTTGAGTGAAGACTTTGCTGATGAAGCCCATTGAAGACAAAAGGAATGAAGTTCAATTTCAAGAGTGGATGAAGAGTATGTCTTGCTTGCAGCTGTTGAAGATTATAGGAACTAGGAGCTAGGTAGAGCTTAGAGTAGAAACTTGCTTCATAAACATGGAAGGTCTTGTTTGCCTCCATTCTTTCTCTATGATTCAAAGTCTCTTTTAAATACCCACCTCCTTCCTTTGGAAGGATTAGTGAATGTATTTAAAAGATAGAACTTTTGAGAGGAAGCTGTCTATATCATGTTAACAGTCAGTAGGCCACCCTTGGTAGGCAACTGACTGCTTAACATCCAATTCATCTTGTTAACTGCTATTCATCTTGGAGAATGGGACTTGAAGAAAAGCCATGAAAGGTTGAAGATAGAGACCTTGCTTGAAGATGAAGACTGATGCTTGCTTGAAGCTTGTAGATGTTTTGAAGATGACTTGAAGATAGAATATGATGGAGCTTGCTGTGCAGGGTTGCTGTTTGCTGTTTATTTTTGCTGCTTATAAGTCTTTGATGTATTGCTTGAGTTTCCCTGACTGTATTGTTTGCCAATTAACCTGTTAGGTTGAAGTGAAGTTATTTCACTTTGCCTGTTGTTTTCTAGGTTCGAGGTTGAGTGGGACTCCCTTGCCTCGCTTGTATTGTTGCATTCATGCATATTTTACTGTTTTATTGTATCTGTTGTTTCTGTTTCCGTTTATCCCTTTAGGATCTCTGTTTCTCTCCGTGCAAGAGAGGAATATGATAGACATTAGGTCTTAACCCTTGCATGACAACATTAGGTTAGTTTGATTCCCTTTTAAACCATAGGTTAGAGTTCTGTCTCTTCTTTCTCAAAACAAACAGAAAAACACAATAAGATTTCAAATTCAATAAAAACACTTCTTCCGTAAAGGAATGTGAACCAATCAAACGTCAATTTTTGTCCGCTTGGACCAGTAATCAGAAAAACCCTTTTTCAGAAGGAGTAAAAACAACCAAGACAGACTTGTGTCGTGCGTGGCCCGAACTACGTTTGCTCTGATCTTTCATGCTGTTTGAAAGTACGTAGGCATAAGATGCGATATCCTAGCGAGCAACCTTCCCCTCCTTTCCCGTAGGTAGGCGAACTACGTTGACTCTGATTTCTCGTTCCAGACGGGAATACGTAGGCATAAAGTGCGACACTTTGCCGAGTCATTTTATTTTCTTTTAACCCTAGACCTGTAGAGTAGATAGAATAACAATCCGTACTAGAGAACAAGCGTGGATCCCGTCGAGTACGACGGACGTGAGGGGTGCTAATACCTTCCCCTTGCGTAACCGACTCCCGAATCCAGGATTTGGTTGCGATGACCATTCCTTTCCCGTCTTTGCGTTAGGTTTACTTCGAGCGTTTCCTTTCCCTCCGTTGGGATAAATAACGCACGGTGGCGACTCTTCTGTTCAGCCGGCGCCGATTTTCGCATTAGCGACACTAAGATCTTATCATAGCAAGTGAAAGGTATCCTCAAGGTTCTACCCAATCAAAGCATGCTCTACATCCCTCCTAAGGAGAGATGGAACTTCTTTGGGGGACCTTGTGTCATAGGATGGAATAGAGGCACAAGAAGCTCTCTATGTTTGAAAGAAGAAATCAGTCTAATCTGAAGCTCTCCCTATATCTCCTATCTCCTAAGTCTTCAACAGCAACCTTCAAGGATGAGAATCTTCATGCTCCAAGCTCCATCCTTTGTCTCCCATCATCTCCAAATCCTTCATTAGCTCCAAAAAACCAAGCCCAAGCCCAACACTCAATTGAAATGCCCAAAACCCAACAAACACAACAACATCCCAAGAGGGAAACACACCAATAACCACCAATTTGCAAAAATCAAAGAAAATAGTAATACTCATCCTAAAATCCTATATTAATTTCTAAGAGAACCTAACTATGTACCCTATACCCCATATAAACCCCAAGGCCTAAATCAAACCCTAAGTCTCCAAACTATGCCCTAAACTACACCTAAGTGTTGTAAAACCCTAATCCTAGCACCCTAAAGTTCCTCATTCAAAGCTAGCCTAAATTTCATCATAAAAATATTAGAAAAATCTCTAAGGGAGCATGTACCTCTAATATAATCCATCCATCAAGAATCAAATAAAAAACACTCACCAATCTCTCATACTAAATTCAGCAAAATAAGGTATCAAACAAATGCAAAATAAAATCAATAAAATGGTAGAATATGCCAAAAATACAAAATGCAAGGAATTAATATTTTTATTGTTTTATTAAATTCTATAAACCCTAAGCAAAACAAGGAAAAAATTCCCATCCAAAAATGATCTTTTTTCAATTTATTATGAATTTTCTAATTAACCTAAAATGAATGTGAAAATAAAAAGAAAATATAAGAAAATAGAAAAGAGACGTGACAAATAGCAATCAGAACCAGTTCACTACGCCAGTTAGGCCCATGGTGGGGTGTTAATAGTCAGCGTGCACTAGGCCCAACACCAGTTCAAAAAATCAAATGAAAATAGAAAGAAAAAATGGAAAAAAGTTGGTACGAATAGCAAGGATTTCACGTGTAAATCTCAATTGGGCCTCAGAAAGGGGTGTTGGTAGCAAATTCTCACTTAAGCCCATGCCAACTCATTAAGTGAAACGACACGTTTCACTCTCCTCTCAGAATTCCTTCACAACCTTAGATTCACTCGTGGCCGTTGGATGATGGCTTCAGTCAAAGGTCTTGCACGATCCTATGGTGATCCTATCATCTTCTCCATTTGAAAGCTTGGAGGGAAAAACGCCATGGATGATCAGAGCTTCAAGTCTTCATCTTCTCCAAACGCAGCTCCATTAATCTTTACCAAAACTTAACCCTAATAACCTCATCTGGCTCGTTTTTTCACAAGGAATTCACTCATGCTATCCATTATCATTGAAACCTTCTCCTTCTCAAAACACGAATGCATCTTCAGAAATTGCTTAAACAAGAATCATCACCAAACTCAAAATTGAATAGCCTAGATTCATCACCACTTCAAACTGAGTAAAATCCACCATCAAACTAGGTTTAAACCTCCAAGAATCATCAGATACGAGCCTCAACAGAAAATGTGATCAACCTAATTTTGTCTCTAAATCATGCCAATTGTTATCAGAGTCCACCTAGACATGTTCTACAATGCTTACCACTATCTAAAACCTAAAGAAACTTCATAAATCGAGCCATAGAAAGAATTTTACATACCTGCAAATCTTGGATGAACAGAGTGGTAAAACCTCCAAATCAAGCTCCAAGATCTTCGAAACACGTTCTATGATGTATGATCAAGCTTCTGTATGCAACAAATTGGATTGAAACCTCTTGAATCCTTGAATCCGATTCTGACTTGCAAGAGATGAATCCAAAATGCTCTCTCATGATTTTGCACCAATCTTGCCTTGAATTGTATCTGGAATCACTCACCAACACCAAAGGAAGCTATTGAACACAAAAGAATGGATTGAAATGGATCAAATGGTTGTAACCGATTCTGTTATGCAAACTGAAAACATGTTCAATCTCTCCAATCTCCCTCAATCTTCACCAACCCATGCTTTGAACCTCTTCTAATCCTTATATAGAACATGAATGAAAGCCCTAGAAACTTCTGGATTGATCCAATGAGAAGTTCCACATCTCTTGCATTTGAAAATGTCATGAGAAATTCACATATGGTAGCTGAGTTTCAAGCTTGTATTTGCACCTCATTCTGATCCAAATTCTCACCACATGACATATTGAATGTGTTAGGATTCATTAGAGCCTTGGTTATGCCTTGAAGAATGGTTTTGCATATGTGGCTTATGATGTAAGTAACCATTTTACAAAGCAAGTCATAGAATTATCCCTCAACTCAAAAATGTGGCAATGTCAATGTTTTCAAAATATGTTTTCCAATTAATTTGGTATGTCATATGGCTAGGTTTGGACCCATAGCTCAAAAATCCCAATTTTCATCCTTGGTTCATTTAAAATTCACCCTTATTTTAGGCCATTTTTACAATTTTGTGATACAAGCCCTTCCAATCACCCATGACCTCTTAACTAGCCTAAAAACACCATTATAAACACATCTCATGTTGAACATTTTTCATTTGAGGAGTGGAAGGTGGAGATTTTGACCTATGTTGAAAAATGATCTGTAATCATCAATACCCAAAATACCTATGGGTTGCCAAGACCATAACTTGAGTTCCACAAATCTTCTTGAGGACTTCTAGTACTCAAATTAAAGCTATGGTCAAGACCTACAATTTTTATGTTGTCCAAGAATCCATTTGAAAACTCCTTGATGGGCAAACGTTGCTTGGAAGTCAAGTGACTTTCACAGATAAATTTCAGTGTCCTCTGGGGACCCATAACTTGCAAGAACCATAACTTGAGTTCTACAAATCTTATTGAAGACTTCTAGTACTCAAATTAAAGCTATTGAGAAGCTCTACAAGTTTCATGTTGGCCAAGAATCCATTTGAAACTTTCATTTTGACTTATCTGTCTTGGAAGTTAGGCCTAAATTAGGGGATTTTACACTGAAACCCTAATTTGGTAACCCCTCCTACTCTTGATTCTCTTTGATTTATCCTTGGCACAACACCACACATGTATCAACATATCAATTCATGAATCCTAAAACCTCCAATTAAGCCTTGATGCTCTTCAATCCCTCAGTTGACCTAGGGTTGACCTTGGGTTGACCCAGATGAAGTCCTAGTTGACTGCACTTCAACTGTGGCTCTTGTACTTGAATCAATGACTTGTCTCATCTTCAATATGACCCTCTAGGCATTTTATAAGCTTTGTACAGATTCCATACCCTCAATTCATAGCCCATACCACCATTGATGACCCTCAATACACCTTAAATTAGGAGAGAAATCCACTGGTTGACCCTCAAACTTCTCAAAGCTCCAAACATTTCTTGATGACTTGGATGGTCTTAATCTTGAATAAAACCCTTGATGTGCTTCTTTAGATAAGAATGGCACTTGATCCCTTGTTTGATGCCTTGCTATGCTATGCTATGCAAATGATTAGTTTATGTACATGATGTACCTATGCAAATGATAATGCAATTGAAACATAAACCAGGTGAAATAGGTTGAGCAAATTTTAGGGTGCAACACCCAGCAAGTCACAACCTAATCGTCCTTGGTGTTTCCTCAGCAAAGGTAATTCCTCATGGAGAGACAGAAGATTAAATCTCAGTGATCTTCCTCAGAAGTCGTCTGTTGTTCCTTCAGTCTCGCAGAATGAGAGTTTGGTTGGGATATTGAGTAGGGTTGTGATCCCAGAGACATTTCAGTTTGTCATCCCCAGCAGAGTTGGCTTCGTCTCTTCAGCATTTATTTTGCTGGAGTGGTTCTTTTGTGTCCAGCTTACCCCAGCAGCCCAAACCTGCATCTGCATTTTTATATATAGCTATCATATTTGCATTGCATCTTCAAATGCGTAGAATTTCCATTTTGTATGGAGCATTACGTCATTTCAAACATGTGCATGCGAAGCATAAGCCAATTTTTGTTGGCCTTGCATGGCAACCTGAATCACTCTTCAATCAAGACAGTGGTATGTCTCCAGCAACCTGGTTCAGTCAACTCATCTGCCTGCTTACTCTTGGATTCCAGATCATACGTCAGTCATACTTTGTCCATCAGCCCTTTGATGATGACATCCCCTAGCAGATTTTCCTTCTGTCAATTCCTATTGACGAAGTGATATTTTGGATATGGATATGATTTTCCTTCTGTCAATTCCTATTGACGAAGTGATATTTTAGATATGGATATGGTTTTCCTTCTATCAATTCCTATTGACGAAGTGATATTTTGGATATGGATATGGTTTTCCTTCTGTCAATTCCTATTGACGAAGTGATATTTTGGATATGGATTTGGTTCTTCTTCTGTCAATTCCTATTGACGAAGTGACATTATGTATGATTTTCCTTCTGTCAATTCCTATTGACGAAGGCATTCTGAGGTGTTCTGGATGATTTTCCTTCTGTTGATTCCTATTGACGAAGGGGTTCTGAGGTTCGCCGAGGTATTTTGGATATGGATGGTTTTCCTTCTGTCAATTCCTATTGACGAAGTGATATTTTAGACATGGTTTTCCTTCTGTCGATTCCTATTGACGAAGGAGTTCTGAGGTTCGATGAGGGGTTCTGGATGATTTTCTTTCCGTCGATTCCTATTGACGAAAATATTCTGAAGTTCTTTGACGTGATCTGTGGATTTGGGATTTCTTTCTGTCAGTTCCTATTGACGAAAGAGTTCTAAAGTTTGCTGATGTGATTGTTTCGGATATGATGTTTGCTTTCTGTTTACCATTAAACGAGGTGATATTCTGGATGATTTTCTTTCCGTCAATTCCTATTGACGATAGGATCTCCGAATGGTATTGGTTTTCTGTCTGTTAATTCCTATTGACGATGTGAGTTGTGGACTATGGTTTTTCGTCTGTCAATTCCTATTGACGATGTGAGTTGTAGATCATGGTTTTCCGTATGTCAATTCCTATTGATGATGTGCGTTGTGAACTTTGGATATGTCTTCTTGTCTACCATTAGACGATGTGAGTTTCAGGTATTTTTCTTTTCGCCGATTCCTATTGACGAAAGGATTTTGAAATTTGACGATGGGTTTACTTTGGGTATGTTTTCTTTCTGACGACGTGTGGCCGGGCTCCAATTGCATGCATCCCAATCAGACTGCAAATTTTTGGGTTCTTTTTGTATTCAATCACCTTCTACCTTGAATGTTTGAAAGTCGTTCGCTTTTCATCCCTTCAGGTCCAAGTCGATTGAATAGGGGCAGCTGTTGCACCCCAAAATTTGTCTTTCCGTTTTAGCAGCATCTGGCTTTTGTTTCTTTGAATTTTTTCATTTCTGCATTTGCATAGCATTCTTTCTTGAGACAGGGGATCAAAGTTTTCCCGTGGCTCAGTTTTCATTCTCTGGGCATGAACCTGAACAGCAAGCATCAGAGGCTCTGGCATTTATTTTGCCCAGCGGTCGGGCGACCGATTTTATTTTATTTTGCAGGGTATTTTCAGCTTAGAAAGCAGCATTCAAGCTATCGCAAGCATTTTTATGGTTATGATATTCAAAAGCAACTTTCAGAAGTTGAACAGAGCTCAAAACGGCAAGAAACGGGCAAACGGGCAGATTTCCCTCCAAAAGGCGCCAAAATTCAAATTTTGAAGGTGTTAACCGATTAACCAATATGGTTAATCGATTAACCAAGTCAAAATCAGGTCAAATCTGAAGTTTTAAAGGTGTTAACCGTTTTACCTATATGGTTAATCGATTAACCAGTGCAGATTTTACCTCTGCTTGTGAATTTTCAATGCAAGCCATTTTGGGGTTCAATTTTGGTCATGTGCAAATATGATTTTCACTTTGGGAAGGATCTAGAACACATTTGAATTATGGTTAATTTCATTTTCCCTCCAAATGTCCATTCCTCATTCCAAACCAAATTTCACAAACCATATTCCAAACCTTACATTTGGATCCAAGCCTAAGTGATATTTAAGTGATCCACTCCAAACCAAAGCAATCTAATCTCTCATAATTCACTCTCATTTTCAGAATTCATCTCAATTCTCTCAAATTCTCTCTCAATTTTCCAACTCCAAAACCCTCACCAAAGCTCTTCTCATTGAAATCATTGATTCTTCACTGGAATCCTTGATTTCTAAGAGTTAAGCCTTCATCCATTCTCTCCATTGAATCAATTTCTTCATCCAATTTTCGTGCAAAATTGGATATGAACTTGGAAGTGATTTTAGAAGTGATTATTTGTCTTATTTTGGCTTGATCTTGGTGAATCCTCACTCCTACAACAAGAACATACTTGGATCTCGAAGAATATACAGTTTTCTTGCTTCGATCTGCTTATTTCCAGCAAATCAACACTAACCGGAGCAAATCTCCGCTTCGTATGTTGGAAATTCTTGATCCGAATCTGTTTTTAGCTTATTTGCATAATCATGTAGGTTTTCATTGAGTTTTGATGGATTTGATCCGTTTGATCCATTATCTTGTTGTGTTAATCTGTTCATATGTTGTTTGAATCATGGTTTGCTGGTTTAATTTCGTGATTAAGTGATTATGCGACCATCCGGTTGATCGGATAAGTGCTTATTTGCTGAAAATGTTGTTCTGTTGCTGTTTTTCTGCTGTTGGCACAATGTTAATCGGTTAACACATTTGGTTATCCGATTAACCATCACAGATATTCAAAATTTTCAAAGTTTTCATGGTGTTAATCGGTTAACACCTGTTGTTAACCGATTAACAGGGACAAATTTCATGATTTTCAAACATTTTCCACAGGTTAACCGATTAACCTCCAGTGTTAACCGATTAACACTGTTCCAGCAGGTCTATTTTTCTGTTTTTCTTGTTTGTTTAAGTACCGTTTTACATCGGATCATCGTAGATCAATATGATGCATTAGGAATGAAATGTGTTTGAACATTTTGTCGCTGTTTTGATTGGTTAATCGAGACTTCGTCGACACGCATTCGTTTTCTGCTTGGATACACATGTTTGTATGTGTTGTTCAAAGTGATGATGTGCTTGCATGTTCATGGTCTCTTGCTCTTATTGCGTTTCTCTTTTGCATTTTCATATGCATGCTTGAGGTCGAGATGCGCTTGTGATGGCTGCTGCCCCACACTACTTTCCTCCCTCACTTTCATTCTAATTGTGCATTACATGTTTGCATACTTGCATTTTCTTTTGCTTCTTTGTCTTCCTTTGCCATGCTCCCCTTAGGATCTTTAATCTCTTTGAGATTATGATAGACCTTAGGATTTAACCCATGCATGATAACATTAGGTAGCATTCCCTTTTACCTCAACTATAGGTATACTTTGCATGACAACTACTAGGTTTGAGTTAGTCTCCCTTTAGTGTGTCCTTTCTCTTCTCATCTTCAAATAATTTCAAAACATTTAATAAAGGTTAATGAATGTTGTACGCTACGAGCCTTAAGTACTTGGGACATGATGATTGGTTTGTTGCCTCTCAATTGTCTAGAATGTTAGCGTATGTCCTTTGAACAATATGCGATGCATTCGCTCCTAGGTCATAGTCTTTAGTGCAACATGAGTTACAAATCAAACTCAAAACACTTCTTCTCTAAAAGACTTCACAAACAAAGTTGAAACCTTTTTCATCCTTCGGGATTTTAATAATGGAAAATATTTTCATAAAAAGAGAGTTTTGTTAACTCTTGGTTCCACCGCAAACAGGTAATGCCTAAGTCTCCAATGGTCGAGCTGCATACACCTAACTGTTGGAACTAAGTTTTAACCCTACTCGGATAAAAAACATTTGAACCAACCGGTGTTCTTGTTAGCCCGAACTACGTTTGCTCTGATTTCTCATACCAGATGAGAATATGTAGGCACAAGACGATGATGTCTTGGCGAGCAACATTCCCCCACCTTTCACCCGTAGTTAGCTGAACTACGTTGACTCTGACTTTCCCATTGCACGAGGGAATACGTAGGTACAGAGCGACGATGCTCTGCCGAGTTTCTTTTCTTTTCTTTTGTCCCTGAGACCTTTAGCGTATATAGATTAAACACACCCTTAGATAGACAACGAGCGTGGATCCCGTTGAGTACGATAGACGTGAGGGGTGCTCATACTTTCCCCTTGCGTAACCGACTCCCGAACCCAGGACTTGGTTGCGATGACCTGATCTCTTCCTTTTTCTTTAGGTTTTTTCCGATTGTTTCCTTTCCCTCTCTTTGGGATAAATATTGAAAGGTGGTGGCTCTTCTGTTTTTCGCCGGGTGTTTTTCGCAGTTGTGACAGGCATCTAAGATGTTATTTCAAGATCAATTCAAGAAGAATAAAGAGTGTGAGAATTTACTAAATTAGAGTTTCAGAGGTTTGTTAGTGTAAAATCCCCTGTTTAGTGCCTAACTTCAAGACCACATGTCTCAATATATAATTGTAATCTCACTTTGACATAAACATGAGACTTATAATGGATGTTCTTAGCTTTCGTTTGAGTACTAGAACTCATCCATTGGGTTTCTAGAACTCACGTTATGATGCTGGCAAGTTAGAGGTCTCAGATGAATCATATTTTCAGTCAACAAAAGTCAACCAACTTCCAAGGCACTTTTGACCTAGAATCATGTTTTTCCTCAACTTTGGATGAACATGAAAGTTTTTCCTCATGATCTTAGCTTTCCAAAAAGTCCTATAAGTCCTTCATATCATTTGTAGAGCTCAAGTTATGAAGCTTGCAAGGCAGGGGTATTTTGGGAAAGTGAGATTATAGGTCATTTTCATTATAGGTCCTTTTCATCCACTTATGCACTTCAAATGAAACTTTTCCCAACATGAAAGTTGTTTCCAATGGTATCAATTTCATCCTAGGACATCAAATTGTCATGGATTTGGCAAGGATATGAGGATTGGTGAAGAAATTCAATAGAAATTTGAACTTAAAGTCATGAATTAAATTGAATTGGGTTTAATCCATTTTCATGTCATGTTTGTGCTTATTTTGATTCACTTTGTCACAACAAGAAGAATGCACAAGTTTGTTTTGGATCATGAGGTGAAACACACGTGCAAATCCATGTTACTTCAAGTAGAAGTTTCACATTCAATCTCCATCATTAGATCAAATCAAGGGAGAATTTACATCCACGTGATCAAAGCAATGTCTCAGCAGTTGGTTCCAATCAAATTCAAGTGCAATTGGCGCCAGTTTCACGTATGCATGAGCTTGAGTTTCCAAATTGGGAGTTTTTGAATTACACTATAATCAGCCACAATTGGGCCTTCAAATCATTCTAGATCCAACATATAAAAGCTTTAGATGAATTTTGAAGATTCATTCAAGCATTTTCGTGGAGAGAGAGCTCAATTACAGTTGGAAAATTCAAGAGATAAGTGGAAATCGTGAATTGAAATTGAGGCAAATTCAAAGCAATTCAACATCAGAATCATCTTCCTTGAGTTGTATTGAGTATTTCTGCACGATTTTGAGCAAGCTCAAGCAAGTGTGAAGCTCCAACGGAGAGACTCCATTAGGTATTCCTCTTTTCCAAAATTCTCTCTCAATATGCATTAGATCTACTCCATTTTTGTTGCATACTAAAGTCCTACATGTGTAGGCAAGTTCTGGTTCATTATTTGTTGTGTTTGTGATGATTTCATTTATGTGCTCAAATCTTTGATCGCTTGATTCTCTCTGTTTATGCTTGACCAATGAAATTGGATCGTGGATTTATAATCTACGCAACTTGGAGATTATTTTTGATATAAATTTTGTTCAATTTGGTGATGTTTTTGGCCTGCAACTCCGGTGGTGTCACCGGAAAAGGCGATCGGAGACTATTGCTCTGGTGTCTGGTTTGTGTTCCGTTTTGCCTGCGTGGCTTGCCAGGTGTGAGAGTTGAATCTTTGACCGAGCAAAATCCACGACTGTGATTTGCGTTGACCATCCAGTGTGTGCTTTGACATGCCACGCGTTTTAGTGAAACACATCATTTAACTCTTGGATTCAGCTTGTTATGGTTTGGGCCTCATGTGCTCTGCGCACCCCCTTTCTCTGAGCCCAATGGTTTTGAACTGTTTACCTTTGCTATTTACACCACTGGTTTATTTCTTTTATTTTCATTTTATTTTAATTTCTGTTTTGCTTTTAATCAATTAAAAATAGCTCCTAATGCCATACATTTCCACAAAAATATTTTTTAGACACTTAAATGTGTTAAATAACTTTTGACATTTTTTATTTTTATTTTTGATTTATTTTTGAATTAAAATGGAATTAAATGGTTGGAGTGGTTTTTAAATTGATTTTAATTGCTCTTTTCTTGTTCTTGCTTTGTTTCTTGATCAAATTTTCTCTCCAATGATTGAAACTTTTTTCTCATATCCATGATGAGTTGAAGATTTTTATAGGATGCATTTGCCCTTGGTTTGATCATCTTTGGTTTGACTTTGATCTCCTTTTTGTTGACCCTCAACAATCTTTCTTCAAAGTGGAACATCCTTGTGAATCAAATTCTTTGATAATGCTTTGAAGTGACTTTGATTGTAATATTTTGTCCTCTGGTTTCCAACCATTTTATGCTCATTTGAGATTTTATTTGGATTATTTTGAGCCTTTTTCCTATTTTTGAGGTGACTTGCAAGTCATGTTACTTCTAAGGGAGGTTCATATGGGAAGCTTCTGAGTGTTGTCTGCAAGCCATCAGTATATGAGTTGAATGGTCTTTATGCTCTCTTACAGTTTTATGACCCACAACTGAGGTGCTTTACTTTTCCTGATTATATTCTGGCACCTACCTTAGAGGAGTTCTCTGTGTTATTGGGAGTGCCTATTCTTGATCAGATTCCATTCTATCACACCGAAGTTGAGCCTGATTTGGATAAGCTTGCTGCTGCTTTGCATCTGGATGTTTCTGAGCTGAAGTGTCATTTGGCTAAGAGGAGTGGAATGTATGGTTTCCCTTTATCCTTTCTGATTGAGAAAGCTCAACAGTTTGCCAAAGATGGTTGTTGGGTGGTGTTTAATGCTATCTTAGCATTGTGTATCTATGGTATCATGCTATTTCCTAATATTCCGGATTTTGTAGATTTGGATGCATTCCATATCTTTGCTTCAGGGAATCCTATACCTACGCTGCTAGGTGACGTCTATCATTTTGTGCACTACAAGAATGAAAACAAAAGAGGGAAGAACGTATCTTGCTGTGTGCCTTTATTGTATATTTGGTTTATGAGCCATCTTCCCAAATCTGGTCCTTTCATTACTACTGCAGGTATTTCAGAATGGTCTGAGAGGTTGATGGGGTTGTCTGCTGAGAACATTATTTGGTTTAACAGGGATATGCTTGCTACTGAGATCATTTATAGTTACAGAGGTTTTCCTAACGTCCCGTTGGTTGGAAGGAAAGGATGCATCAACTATAATCCATCTTTGTTGGTCAGATAGTTTGGGTACGCCTTGAGAGATCCTATTAAGGAAGAGGAGATACATGAATCTCTGTATCTCACTGGATTGTTGGAGGGGGATACCTTGCTTAGGGTTGAGGATGACTGGAGCAGAATTCACAGGAAAGGGAAAGTTTCTCTAGGGAAGAGTAACAGCCGAGCTTACGACCCTTATTTGACTTGGATCCAGGATAGAGAAAAGAGGTTACTGATGCCTTTCCCATTTGTTGAGCTATTATATCCTCTCATGATTGAGGAACCTACCACTATGGATATCCAGAAGTACAACCAGTTGTGGTCTGAGAAAGAGGAGCTTCGGAAAGCTAATGAAGAGTTAGAAAAAGAGATCATTCAGCTCCGGAGTGAGAAGATTGAAGTTGTGCACGCTTTCAAGAGGTAGACTGAGCTTGTGAATAGGTTGGGTACAGATTTGACCAAGGAGAATCGTTCCTGTGAATGTTTGGGTTTAGATCTGAAAGTTGTCGGTGATGTTCTCGCTTCTAAGAAGAAGGACTTGGATAGGGCTTATCTGGAGATTTCTAAGTTCAATGATCAGTGGAATGCTACTCTTTATAACAACAAGGAGTGCGAGGATAAGTTGAAGCAGCAAATTGATAGACTGAAGACCCAGCTCAGAGCGAAGGATGAGAGGATTGCAGATGAAGCCTCACTCAGGCGTGACAGTGATTGGAGATTGAACAAAGCTTTGGCAACCTTGGAGGATTACAAGCTGAGGGCTGATTCGAAGAGGTGCAAGCTAGAGGAAGTCTTTGGTGAGGGAGCCTGAGAAGACTATGCTGAGGGGTTATAGACCACTATCAAACAGCGAGAGTCGCTCATTCAGGGGTTACTCGTCATACCAGACCATCCTGAGACACAAGAGCTGTTGGAGGAGTTTCGTACTTGTTGTTGTACATGATGGATTTCATTTCCTTTATAGCTTGTTGCTTATGTTTGTATTGACCATCACCAGACCTGTTGGCTGAGGTCCTTCTATTGATTCTTTATACTCAGTTGTATGCTTGTACATTGCCTGTTGGGCCTTTTCTTGTATGTATGAGGTGTTTGGATTTATGCTTGGCTACGGGTTTCCTTTGTCTCGTTGTTCACGCAGGAACTAGAATCGAGGGGAAACGTCCCTAATGCATACATACATGTCTGCATTTGGCATAACATTTTTGCATAGCAGGTGCAGCGGAACCATTTTTCTTACCCCTGTTAGTTTGTTAGATTGTTTCAGGATAGACGGCCAGATTACTCACCAGTACGCCACAAGAGGGAATCAGCGCAGAGTTATGGAACAAGTGCAAAATGAGATGCAAGAGATGAGGGACATGATGGCTTAATTTATGGAGCTGATGCAGGGTGTGACAAATGGCCAGGAGCAACTAAGGACCTTGGTGCAGCCATTGATTGCCAGAGTTGACAATAATGGTGTGCTTCACGGAGGAACTGCTGCTAATCCTCCTCGTGGTGATGGTACGCTACATGCTCACACTATTCCTACAACAGTTATCCCTCCAGGCAGAGGTAGCGTAGGTGGAATCCCTGAAGCGGTGTGTGTTACGCATGGCAACAATGTTCCTCAATGGGATGAGGACCAGCAGGAAGACACGTTTTATATGCGAGATATCGGTGCTAGACTACCGTCTGAGGCTGATAAAAGGTTTAGGCTGATTGAAGAAAAGATGAGATCTTTTGAGAACCAAAACTCCATGGGACTAGACATGGCCAATCTGGGGCTAATCCCGAATTTGAAAGTTCCGCTAAAATTCAAAGTCCCTGACTTTGACAAGTATAAGGGAACTACTTGCCCAATGGTCCATTTGCATTCTTATTACCGCAAAATGTCTGCTTACTCGGATGACGAAAAGTTGCTCATGCACTTTTTTCAAGACAGCTTATCTGGACCCTCACTTGAGTGGTATATGGGACTGGAGTCTGTTAATATCCGCAGTTGGAGATACTTAGCTGAAGCCTTCGTGAAACATTATCAATATAATAGCGACCTTGCTCCTAACAGGGTCTAACTTCAGAATTTGTCTCAAAAGACTAGTGAGTGCTTTAAGGAATACGCCCAGAGGTGGCGCGAACTAGCGACAAGAGTGCAGCCTCCGATGGTGGAGCATGAGTTGATTGATATGTTCGTGGCCATGTTGCCTGGTGTCTATTATGAGAAGCTTATCAGTAGCATGTCTGGTAGCTTTTCCGACTTGATCATCACTGGGGAGAGGGTAGAGAATGGTATAAAGTTGGGAAATATCCAATCTGGTGAGGTGCCCTCAACTGGAGGAGGAGGTAAAAAGCTTTTTGGTATAAGAAGTATGAAGGCGAGACCAATTCAGTGTCTAGTTCCCGAAGGAATAGATATCAACGACCAGTACAAAATCGTCAGCAACAGCAACAGGTTGCTAGTATCACAATTACAGTCGTTCCTCAACAACCACAACAATAGCAGAATCAACAGGGTTATAGAAGATTTCAAGACCGGGGTCGGACGACAAATAGACAATTTGACACACCTCCGATGCCTTATTCCCAACTGCTTCAGCACTTGTTACAGTTGCAGTTAATCTAGAAGAGGACTTTAGCTCCTTTGACAGGTGCGCCTCCACCCGGTTATGATGCAAACGCTCGTTGTGAGTTCCATTCCAGGGCACCTGGGCACAATATTGATAATTGCAAGGCCTTTAAACACAAAGTTCAGGATTTGGTGGATAGCAAGGCAATACAATTTTCTCACGACGCTCCCAACGTCGTGCAGAACCCCATGCCCAACCATGGGGCAGCCGGAGTCAGTGCAATCATTGAAGACGAATGTTTAGATCTGATAACTGATGTCAATGATTTGAAGATGCCGTTGGGATTTGTGAAGGAAAATTTATTGAAGGGAGGGATATTCTCGGGCTGTAATGAATTGTGTGCTGAATGTTTGAGTCATCCCGAGGGATATGCAAAGCTGAAGAGCTGTATTCAGGGTATGATGAATGATGGAATGTTGCAATTTGACCGGATTGCTGAGAATAAGTCTGAAGATATAATGGTTGAGGAAAGGAATGAGGTTGCAACGATCTCGATTCCATACAAAACTATAACTATTTTTGTGCCGAGGCCGCCAACCATTATCATCACCAAGGCTGGTCCTTTACCGTATAAGAGTGCCAAAGCAATTCCGTGGAACTATGGAATAGAGGTATATTGTAATGGGCAGAAATAGGAATTGAAGAGCTTGCCAACTGATTTTGTGGATAATCTAGTTGGAGTTAGGGGAATCACTCGAAGCGAAAAAGTTTTCTCATCACCTGAAGTGGTTGCTGACAAAGCTGATAAGGGGAAGAAAGTTGTGGTGGAAGAAACTTCTCATGCTGGTGAGAAGAATCCTTTGAAAAAAGAAGCGGAGGAGTTCATGAGATTGATAAGGAAGAGTGATTACAAGATAGTTCATCACTTGCAACCGACTCCCTCTAAAATCTCCATTTTGTCTTTATTGCTATGTTCAGAAGCGCACCGGAATGCGTTGTTGAGGATATTGAATACTGCTTAGGTGCCACAAGAGATATCGGTTAACCAACTCGAAGGGGTTGTAGCGCACGTCAATGCAGGAAATGGGCTAAGTTTCACGGATTTGGACTTGACACCGAAGGGCATGAATCATAATTGTGCATTGCACATTTCAATTGAATGTCGTGGAGCCGTCGTGTCTCATGTTCCGATGGATACATGATCGTCTTTGAATGTGGTTCTGAAGAAGGCACTGATGAAACTGGATACTCGTGGTATAACGTGTACGCCAAACGACTTGGTAGTGCATGCTTTTGACGGTACCAAAAGATCTGTATTTGGAGAGTTGACATTGCCTATTCAGGTGGGTCCCAAAGTAATTGATGCGGTATTCTATATTATGGACATTCAGCCTGCCCTATAGCTGTTTGTTTAGCCGTCCATGGATTCACTCGACGGGAGCCGTAACTTCCACGCTGCACCAGAAGCTCAAGTGCATGGTGGGTGGCAGCATTGTCACTGTATGTGGAGAGGAAGATATAATGATCAATCATTTATATTCGTTTAAATATGCTGAGGTGGATGGTGAAATCCATGAGACTCTTTGTCAAGTCTTTGAGACGGTACAGATTAAAGACAAAGTGTCTGCTGTGAGCAAAGCGCCTGAAATGGCCATGTCATCCTTCAAGGAGGCCGAAGCAGCGGTGCAGGCTGGGACACCAGGTTGGGGTCGAGTGCTAGATATACCCCGTAAGCAGGATAAGTTTGGTCTGGGATACCGCCCATCTTCTTCGTCATCCTCACAGAGCGCTCCGCGGTACAAAGGGCCGGTACAGTTTACCAAAGGCGGGGTTATCTTCGAGCGGATCGACGTTGTTTCAGATGAAGATGGGGATAGTGACTGCGATATGGACTCGGGGATTAGGCCGTGCATTCCAGGACAAAGCCTCAACAATTGGTTTATCGAGGAATTCATTCAAGTGACAACGGAAGAGTAATACTTTGTTTTTCTGATTATTGTACAACCATATGTTCTACCCGGAGCATAGTGGTTTTTGTCTTTAGGGCCTTATTGTTTATGCTTGCACAATCTTTTCAATTAATCAAAGGGCATTTTTTTGCATTCAAATATTGTGATCCTTATTTTTCTTGTTTTATGTTTAACAATAAAATGGCAATGTGGCTTTGTGCTCATTTTGCATATCATTTTAGGCATTTAACCATTATCATTGCAGGATTCACATTGCAGATGACACCGCGCCAGAGACATCTATGACTCGCTTAGACTTCGATAATCCGATATTTCAAGTCAAAGAAGAGATTGATGAAGATGAAGACTTACCAGAAGAGCTAGCTAGACTCTTGAAACAGGAAGAAAAGGTTATTCTGCCTCATCAAGAGGAAATCGAGGTTATTAACTTGGGTTCTGAGGAAGTTGTGAGGAATGTTCGGATAGGGGCTGCGTTGCAGAATAACATCAAGCAAAGATTGGTTGAAATGCTCCGTGAGTATAGTGATATCTTTGTTTGGTCATACGAAGACATGCCCGGGCTTGACACAGATATTGTGGTTCATCGCTTGCCGTTGCATGAAGAGTGTCCACCGGTCAAGCAGAAGCTCAGGTGTACTAGACCAGATATGGTTATGAAAATCAAGGAAGAAGTCCAAAAGTAGTTGGACGTAGGATTTTTAGCCATTACAACTTACCCTCCGTGGGTCGCCAACATCGTGCATGTGCCTAAGAAGGATGGCAAGGTACGGATGTGTGTTGATTACAGAGATCTGAACAAGGCGAGCCCGAAGGACGATTTCCCGCTTCCCCATATTGACGCATTGGTTGACAATACTGCTCAATATTCCGTGTTTTCCTTCATGGACGATTTTTCCGGTTATAACCAGATCAAGATAGCACCGGAGGATATGGAGAAAATGACGTTTATCACGCTGTGGGGGAATTTCTGTTATAAGGTAATGCCTTTTGGGTTGAAAAACGCAGGGGCAACCTATCAGCGGGCTATGGTCACTTTGTTTCATGATATGATTCATCATGAGATCGAGGTCTATGTTGATGACATGATAGCAAAATCACAAATGAAGGAAGAACATCTGGTCAATTTGTTGAAGTTGTTTGAGGGGCTCAAGAAATTCAGGTTGAGATTGAATCCTAACAAGTGTACTTTCGGAGTCAGGTCAGGAAAGCTGTTGGGGTTCATTGTCAGTGAAAAAGGAATCGAGGTCGATCCTGCAAAAATAAAAGCTATTCAAGATATGCCAGCACCGAAAATGGAAAAAGAGGTTCGTGGTTTCTTGGGGAGATTGAACTACATTGCTTGGTTCATATCTCATCTCACAGCCACGTGTGAACCCATGTTCAAATTGCTAAAGAAAGATCAGGCGATTGTCTGGAATGAAAATTGCCAAAGGGAATTTGATAAGATAAAAGAATATTTGCAGGAACCTCCGATACTGATACCCCTAGTCGCCGGAAGACCTTTGATAATGTATCTAACGGTTCTTGAGAACATTATGGGTTGTGTTCTCGGCCAACACAACGAGACTGGAAGAAAAGAGCATGCAATATACTATCTGAGTAAAAAGTTCACAGATTGTGAGTCTCGGTACTCGATGTTGGAGAAAACGTGTTGCGCACTCGCGTGGGCTACCAAACGTTTGAGACAGTATATGCTTAATCATACCACCATGCTGATTTTGAAGATGGATCCGATTAAATACGTCTTCGAAAAGCAAGCACGTTCCGAAAGAATTGTCAGGTGGCAGATGGTACTGACAGAGTATGACATCTAATATGTTTCCCAGAAAGCCATCAAGGGAAGTGTTCTGTCAGAGTATCTCGCCGAATAGCCGGTTGAAGACTATCAACCTATGAAATTTGAATTTCCTGATGAAGACATCATGTATCTGAAGACGAAAGATTATGATGAACTGTTGCCTGACGAAGGTCCTGAGTGTGGCTCCCAGTGGCAGATGATATTTGATGGTGTTGTTAACTCGCATGGAAGTGGAATTGGGGCAATCATCACGACTCCCCATGGTTCTCATATACCATTCACTACCAAGTTGACATTTCCTTGCACCAACAACGAAGTAGAGTATGAAGCGTGCATAATGGGGTTGGAAGAAGCCATTGATTTGAGGATCAAGAACCTAGATGTGTACGACGATTCATCGCTAGTTATAAATAAAATCAAAGGAGAATAGGAGACCAGGCAACCCAATCTGATTCCTTACATGAACTATACAAGGAGGATGTTGCCATTCTTTGATTGTGTAGAGTTACATCACGTGCCGAGGGCGGAGAACCAGATGGAAGACGCTCTGGCGATGTTATCCTTGATGTACAACGTGAACTATTAGAATGATGCTCCAAGAATAGTCATCTCGCGCCTTGATAGGCTGGCGTTTGTATTTTCCATTGAGGAAGCCTTTGATGGCAAGGCATGGTTTTATGATATCCAGAACTTTCTTAAGAAACAAGAGTATCCGCCAGGAGCGTCGACCCGGGATAAGAAGACTCTGAGAAGATTGTCTGGCAACTTTTATCTGAACCAAGATGGTGTACTTTACAGGAGGAATTATGATTTGGTGTTACTCAGATGCGTGGACGAGAAAGAAGCACACTTGCTTATGGAAGAGGTCCACGAAGGAGCCTTTGGTACCCATGTCGGCGAGCACGCCATATCTCGAAAGCTGTTACGAGCAGGGTATTATTGGCTGATGATGGAATCTGATTGTTTCAAATATGCGAAGAAATGCCATAAATTCCAGATTTATGCAGACAAGATTCATGTGTCACCGTGTCCTCTAAACGTCATGGCATCTCCTTGACCCTTTTCCATGTGGGGCATTGACATGATTGGCAAGATTGAGCCTACAACATCCAATGGACATCGCTTCATTTTTGGTAGCCATTGACTACTTTACCAAGTGGGTGGAAGTGGCATCCTATGCGAATGTCACGAAGTAAGTTGTAGCCAGATTTATCAAAAAGGACATCATTTGTAGATACAGAGTGCCTGAAAGAATCATTACTGATAATGGTTCAAACTTGAACAACAAGATGATGAAGGTATTATGCTAGAGTTTCAAAATCGAGCATCACAACTCATCGCCCTATCGGCCGAAGATGAACGACGTTGTTGAAGCGGCTAACAAAAATATCAAGAAGATAGTGCAAAAGATGGTTGTAACCTACAAAGATTGGCATGAGATGTTACCCTTTGCATTGCACGAATATCGTACTACGGTACGCACTTCAACTGGGGCAACTCCTTTCTCGCTGGTGTATGGTATGGAAGATGTCCTGCCATTAGAAGTCGAGATTCCTTCTTTGAGAGTTCTGGTCGATGTTAAGCTTGATGAGGCAGAATGGGTAAAGAACAGATTGAATCAGCTTAGCCTGATGGACGAGAAAAGGCTAGTGTTTATTGCATATGGCTGGTTGTATCAGAGCCGAATGAAGAAAGCTTTCAACAAGAAGGTGCGCCCTTGAAGCTTTCAGACGGGCGATCTTGTGGTGAAAAAGATTCTCCTTCCACAAACAGATCACAGGGGCAAATGGACTCCCGACTATGAAGGTCCCTACATCGTGCGAAAGGTCTTCTCGGGAGGAGCCTTGCTGTTATCCGCCATGGATGGTGAGGATTTTACATCCCCTGTGAACGCAGACGTAGTTAAAAAATACTTTGCTTAAAGAGACCTGATGGAAAGAAAAAAATAATATCCAGGCAAAAATGGGGCGTCCCGGCGAACCAGAAAAAGAATGGGTTCGGGCAAAAATTAGGGATAAAAAGGAAAAATGTAAATCCGCAAAGTTGAAAACCTGAAAAGGCGACTTTGGCAAAAATGGGTACCCCGGTGAATTGAAAACCCGCAAGGGTGATTCACGCAAAAGTTAGGGATTAAAAAAAAGCAAATGACTGCGGTTTGCGTGTGATCTTCAGAGCTTAGTGGATTGAGGGAGGACCTGAGGGCTGTTTATCTGAATCAATCTCTTCCAAGGATGAAGCGTTGGTGAAGCATCAGAGTCATGCGGGTCATAGATGGATCAACTTATGGTATTCGTCTATGCCACATTGCCGACATTCTGTATATTTCTGTATATTTTTGCGTAGCTTCCTCTTTTCAGGGGTTGCATCTGTTGTAAAATCTTGCCTATTTACAGGCCCATCTGTCAATAAAACATATACTATTCAGTAATTATTGTTTTGCTTTATCCTTACTGTTTTGTTTGCAAAAAAACTCCCGATGTTTTAAATAAACTGTGCATACATAAACTTGCAGGCTTTGCCAATAATCGTTAAAACTTTGAGTTATTTGAACAACGTCACGGATGATGACTGAGATAGTTCCTTTGTACATGATATCTTGTCTGTTTGTTCATTTTTGCAGGGTCGTTAGCCTTAGGGAAATTCGTCAGAGGTGTATCTCCGGTACGATCACCATTTCCCCCCCCAGTTATTGAAGTTTGAACATCTCTATTGTAACACCCCCTTCTATACCCCCAAATAAACCTAAAACATTTAAGCACATATTCAAATTTCATCAGAGTATTAATAAAATATGGTATAAAAGAGGTATGTCACATCATCACGAAATTAACACACAACACCTGCTCGATAAAGACATGCAACAGTGGGGTAGTTTCAACAAAGGAACTTAGTCCCTACACCCACATTTCAATATTTAGAATTAAAAACGGAAAATCTAAACATTGAATCAATTTAAATATGTAATCATATAAATACATATCATCCAGTTTGGGTTACCAAATCATTCATGTTTACATAAACATTTGTCATCAGATACATATACAAATGTATCTCAAAAGAATGTTATACAATCCTAACTACCCGGTGCTACATATCAGAGCTTAACCGACCAAAAGAATGAATCTATACTTCACAAAAGACTTCCATCAAAGCTAATCTGCAATGCCTCATAGAGCATTATAAAACAGCAGAAGGGTGAGAAACATTATCATAATAATCAATGCACATAATTATATATATACAAGCATAGAATACACATATTCCGCATTTCTCACCACCGTTCATTGTCATCATGTATATATCACAATATATATATATATATATATATATATATATATATATATATATATATATATATATATATATATATATATATATATATATATATATATATATATATATATATATATATATATATATATATATATATATATATATATATATATATATATATATATATATAAACAAATATGGAATAATCACGAAGCATATTATCATGCGCACATCCATAATTCTCATCAATTCACATATCATACACATATGCATACATTCACATAACATTTCTCCCTATGCCATGTGACCCAATGCAACTCAATGCAACTCATGCCATGTGGTACCAACACTTGTTATCATTTTTCGGTTTTTACATTTAAACCGGGTCCTTCCCCTAGACCGATAACAACAAAAGCCCATCCTCTAAGCTTTCAAACCCACCCTTCTAGGTTTGGGACAAGTCACTAGTCTCCACGAAACTAGCAAACATTGCCTCTTGACTAAATGATGCGTATGCAATCAACCAAGAAATGCACTTAAGATCGTTCTCGCATCTTAATCTCATGCATTCTCAAATAATTCATCACATAAGAATTATAACATGATTGCACACTCACACATCATATCAAAGCATTCATACTTTCAACATCATCATATTTATCAAGCAATGCACACATATTCACAATATGTTCTCATGCATTCTCCACATACAATCGCATACGATTATTATGCATTCACAATTCAATACCACTACCACATTTCAAGCAATGCACACATATTCACAATATGTTCTCATGCATTATATATGCCAAAAGGCCACATATCACACTCTTGCACAATCTAGGATTCACGCCATACGGCTACCCACAACACATATATAACAACACACAATTACTCATTTCAGATCAAGATTGAACACAATCGAACCAACAATCAACATTGGATGGGAAAACACAAAGAAATGAAAATGCTGTCACGCTCGCTGGCTTGCTCACCTAGCGAGTCCCTATCGAACACTCGCTACCTGTTCGCCTAGCGAACAAGCTCGCGAAGGCAAACAGAAGCTACTATAAGGCTCCGCTACCTACTCGCTGCAGCAAGGTCCTAGCGAATCCTTTGCTACCTCGCTCGCTACTAGCGAACAAGATCAAATACATTCTGTCCAAGTCTGGGACCACTCGCTAGATTGCTCACTTAGCGAGTTGCTAGCAAACACTCGCGACCTGCTCGCCTATCGAAGGTGCTAGCGAACGTCTGCGATGTTCAAAACCCTCATTGTCCAAAACTCTCCAAAACTCCCAAAATCACCTTATTCAATTCCAACGAGTTCCCGCACTTTTATTGTAACAATCCTCGACTAATCTACACCACTCATTCCGGATTCCAACCGTTAAAACCTTGATTCTACCAATTAAACTCATTTATGCCCTAAAATGGAAAATGGAGAAAAACATCCAAACAATTCAAACCAATCATACATAATCATATACATTGATAGAATAAAAACATTTCACACCCTTACCTTGATTAAATCGAAAGCTAGGAGTTGTTCTTGATGGTTCCAAGCTTTTTCCGTTTCTTCCTTCTCTTTTCTCTTCTTCTCCCTTCTTTCTCTTCTCTTTCTCTTATGTTTCTATCTTTTCCTTTTCTTTCTACTTTTCCTTATATTCTTTCCATTCTATTTCCTTTCATTATATTTCTCCTCTCAAACATCTACCAATAATTAAAACAATCCCAAATAAATCAATTAATTAATATAAATAATTAATTATTAAAAATTGGACTATTACATCTATCCCCGGTAGAGTTGTATGCAGGTGGACCGAGCAGTTAAGTGTGTACGCTTATCCCCAGTAGTTGGTTGGTACACATCTAGCTCCCCGAAATTCGAGACCGAGGTCTCCAGCAGAGTAAGGCTATCCCCAGAGGGTCGGTATTGATATTCCCAGTAGATTAAGTGTGCACGCTTATTCTCAGCAGTTGGTCCGGACACATTTAATCCCCGCAGGTTGCAGGTATGCATTTACTCCCCAACGAGTCGAGATGGGATTTCTCCCCACTTGAATGTATAACTTTGTATCCCCTCGGAGTTCAGTTTGTTGAATCATCCCCAAGCAGAGGTCGATGTTGTTCCCTCGTCGGGCGATCCCCAGTAGAGTCGGCTTTTCTCCCTTGCAGGATCGTAGAGTTGTCTCTATCTTCAGCGAAATCAACATGAAGTGGTTCTATTTTCCCACAAAGATGGACTATTTCCTAGAAAAGTCAGTAAGTTTGTGATCCCCTGACAGAGTGGATATATGGCAGAGATAGATTGTTCCTCAGGTGAGTAATTCCTGGCAGGTTGAATTTTGACTTTTTGCCCCGGTAAGTCACCACTTTCAAGTGAGTATTTGTGAGCTGTTCAAGGCTATTTTCTCAGCAGGGCGTGTTGTGAATCTCGACGGTTGATTTTGGATTCCCCACAGAGTTGTTAATTCCCCGGTAGGGTGGATTTTGTTTTCAAATGTCTGGTTGTCTATATCCGGTAGAGTCGTCTGTTCCCCAGAAGAGTTGTATTCTGGAAGGCCATTCAGAGGGTTTTCCTCAGCAGGTTTTTGATGCGAATCCCCAGCTGAGTTTGAACTTCTGGTTCTCGTAAGAACTTCGTTCCCTAGTAAAGTAGCCGTCCAGGGCTTTTGTCCCAGCTAAAGTCCAATTGTGATTGGCATGTGTTAACCTTTTCCCCAGCAGGGTGGATTTCGGGTTTCTCTTCAGCATTTATGTTGCTGGTTTGGTTTCGTTTCATTTTGCATTCTATGAATAGAATCCTCCAAACGCGTAGCATTTCCATTTCGTATGGAGTATTACGCCATTTTCAAACATGTGCATTTGAAACATATGTCAGGTTGTTACCTCTCTGTTCTCAGGTGTATTTCCAACAGATAGTTGATTTACTTTGCCCGCTTGGTGTTCAGACCCGGCAAGTGTTGACTGATATCTTGTTGCTCGAATGGTATCCAGACATGGCGATTTCCGTTAGCCCGCGTGGTATCCAGACCTCGACTTACGTTTTTTCCAGCAACGTCGCCTGACTTCGGTCGATGGTGTTGTCATAAGCTCATGTGGTATCCAGACCTTGATGAGTATGTTGATGGTTTACTTTGCTTGCATGATATCCAGACCCCAACAAAGGTTGTTTTTCTACCCAAATGGTATTCAGACCCATGGCGATTTCATATTTGTTTTGTCCGTTGAGTATCCAGACTTCGGTCAATCTCGTTGAGTATCCAGACTCTGACCAATTCCGTTGAGTATCCAGACTCTGGTCAGTTATGTTGAGTTTTCAGACTCCGACCATTTGAAAGGTTATCTTCTGCCCGTATGGTATCCAGACCATGGTAAGTTGTGATTGATGTAGTTGCTCGTATGGTGTTCAGACCTTGATAAATAGTAATTTCTTATAGCCCGCGCGATATGCAGACCCTGGCTTATGTTATTCCTCAGCGGTGTCGCCAGACCTCAGCTGCTGTTATGAACTCATGAGTATATTTGTGGCGTATTCCTTTGTCCGTTGAGCATTCAGGCTTCGGTTATTCCGTTGAGTATCCAGATTCCGGTCATTTTCGTTGAGCATTAAAGCTCCGGTTATTCCATTGAGTATCCAGACTCTGGTCATTTTTATTGAGCTTTCAGGCTCCAGTTATTTCGTTGAGCATTCAGGCTCCAATTATTACGTTGAGCATTCAGGCTCCGGTTATTTCGTTGAGCGTTCATGCTCCGGTTATTTCGTTGAGTATTCAGACTCCGACTTATTTCGTTGAGTATCTGGACTCCAGTTATTACGTCGAGTGTTCAGACTCCGACAAATTTCATCGACTCATTTTGTTCGTTGAATATCCAGATTCCAGCAATTTGAAATGTCACCCTTCAGCCTGTATGGTATTTAGACCATGGTGCAATCTTTGATGGACGCGTTCATCTTATTAGATGTTATCCAACAGAGCTACTTGGTTAATTTCCTCTTCTTTCCCCAGTGGGGTCGCCAACAGAGTTACTTGGTTAAGTTTCTTTTTGTTCCTCAGCAGAGTTACTTGGTTAAGTTTCTCCGCGCTCCCAAAGCAGAGTTATTTGGTTAAATTTCTCTCTTTCTCCCTGCCAGAGTTGCTTGGTTAAACTTCTCTCTTCCCCAACGGAGTATTCTCAAGATGTTTATCAGCTTTGGTTGATCCGGCCTTAGGGTTCGATGCTCGCTCTTATTTAGCAAATGCCTACGTGTTAGAAGATGTCTCTTCCGATTGCGTGTCAAAGGTTGTTAATCAATCAGCTTGTTGTCGTTGCAACTATCCGTTCAGTTATTTCCGGAGATTTCTATCCCCAATCAAAGTTTGCAATTTATTTATGCGGTTGACAAATTTCCGGGTTCTTTGGTATTCAACCGTATTTCACCTTGATTGTTTGAAAGCCGTTCACTTTTCACTTATTCAGGTCCAAGTCGCTTGAATAGGGGCAGCTGTTTTACCTCAAAATTTGCCCAACCTTTTCTTTACTTGGCTTATGTTTCCATTGCATTTTCTAGCATTTGCATTGCATATCATTGTTCATTTGCAGGGGATCAAGAGGTGTGCATAGGAAGAGAAGGTTTGTCAAGGTTTCCAAGTAAGCATGAGTACTCATCAAGTCATCAGAAGCTGGTCAGAGCTCTTTGAGAAAGTGAATGGATGTATATTGCTTATCTCCTATCTTGGAGGCCAATTGAGGATCATCTGAGGATCACAAATTCATGGATATGGATATGAGATGTTGTGGAGCTCATTGAGTTCTTTGAGAGCCATTGTGGAGCTTATGCAAATTGTTATATCATGTGCCAGAGGTTGCAATAACAGGATTGTACACCTAGGGTTTCATCTGTCTAGTGCAAGATCCACTAAGGATTTGAAGGATATTAAGACTTAGTTATAAGTATTTGGAGTCATGGAAAGTTGCATTGAGGCATATAAGATGTTATTTCAAGATCAATTCAAAAAGAATCAAGAGTGTGAGAAATTACTAAATTAGGGTTTCAGAGGTTTGTCAGTGTAAAATCCCCTATTTAGTGCCTAACTTCAAGACCACATATATCAATATACAAGTGTAATCTCACTTGGACATAAACATGAGACTTGTAGAGCATGTTATTATATTTATTTTGAGTACAAGAACTCATCCATTGGGTTTCTAGAACTCAAGTTATGATGCTGGCAAGTTAGAGGTCTCAGATGAATCATATTTTCAGTCAACAAAAGTCAACCAACTTCCAAGGAACTTTTGACCTAGAATCATGTTTCTCCTCAACTTTTGATGAACATAAAAGTTTTTCCTCATGATCTTAACTTTCCAAAAAGTCCCATAAGTCCTTCATATCATTTGTAGAGCTCAAGTTATGAAGCTTGCAAGGCAGGGGTATTTAGGGAAAGTGAGATTATAGGTCATTTTCATTATAGGTCCTTTTCATCCACTTATGCACTTCAAATGAAACTTTTCCCAACATGAAAGTTGTTTCAAATGGTGCCAATTTCATCCTAGAACATCAAATTGTCATGGATTTGGCAAGGATATGAGGATTGGTGAAGAAATTCAATGGAAATTTGAACTTAAAGTCATGAATTAAATTGAATTGGTTTTAATTCATTTTCATGTCATGTTTGTGCTTATTTTGATTCACTTTGTCACAACAATAAGAATGCACAAGTTTTTTTTTGGCTCATGAGGTGAAACACATGTGCAAATCCATGTTACTTCAAGTAGAAGTTTCACATTCAATCTCCACCATTAGATCAAATCAAGGGAGAATTTACATCCACGTGATCAAAGCAATGTCTCAGCAGTTGGTTCCAATCAAATTCAAGTGCAATTGGCTCCAGTTTCACGTATGCATGAGCTTGAATTTCCAAATTAGGCGCTTTTGAATTACACTCTAATCAGCCACAATTGGGCCTCCAAATCATTCTAGATCCAACATATAAAAGCTTCAGATGAATTTTGAAGCTTCATTCAAGCATTTTTGTGGAGAGAGAGCTCAATTACAGTTGGAAAATTGAAGAGAGAAGTGGGAATCGTGAATTGGAATTGAGGCAAATTCAAAGCAATTCAACATCAGAATCATCTTCCTTGAGTTGTATTGAGTGTTTCTGCATAATTTTAAGCAAGCTCAAGCAAGTGTGAAGCTCCAACGGAGAGACTCCATTAGGTATTCCTCTTTTCCGAAATTCTCTCTCAATATGCATTAGATCTACTCCATTCTTGTTGCATACTGAAGTCCTACATGTGTAGGCAAATTCTGGTTCATTATTTGTTGTGTTTGTGATGATTTCATTTATGTGCTCAAATCTTTGATTGCTCGATTCTCTCTGTTTATGCTTGATCAATGAAATTGGATCGTGGATTTGTAATCTACGTAACTTGGAGATCATTTTTGATATAAATTTTGTTCAATTTGGTGATGTTTTTGGCCTGCAACTCCAGTCGTGTGACCGGAGAAGACGACCGGAGACTGTTGCTTCGGCGTCTGGTTTGTGTTCTGTTTTGCCTGCCTGGCTTGCCAGGTGTGAGTGTTGAATCTTTGACCGAGCGAGATCCCCGGCTGTGATTTGCGCTGACCAGCCAACGTGTGCTTTGACATGCCACGTGTTTTAGTGAAACACATCGTTTCACTCTTGGATTCAGCTTGTTGTGGTTTGGGCCTCATGTGCTATACGCACACCCCTTTCTCTAAGCTCAATGGTTTTGAACTGTTTCCCTTTGCTATTTACACCGCTGGTTTATTTCTTTTATTTTCATTTTATTTTAATTTCTGTTTTGCTTTTAATCAATTAAAAATAGCTCCTAATGCCATAAAATTCCACAAAAATATTTTTTAGACACTTAAATGTGTTAAATAATTGTTGACATTTTTTATTTTTATTTATTATTTATTTTTTAATTAAAATGGAATTAAATGGTTGGACTGGTTTTTAAATTGATTTTAATTGCTCTTTTCTTGTTCTTGCTTTGTTTCTTGATCAAATTTTCTCTCCAATGATTGAAACTTTTTTCTCATATCCATGATGAGTTGAAGAGTTTTATAAGATGCATTTTCCCTTGGTTTGATCATCTTTGGTTTGACTTTGATCTCCTTTTGTTGACCCTCGACAATCCTCCTTCAAAGTGGGGCATCCTTGTGAATTAAATTCTTTGATGATGCTTTGGAGTGACTTTGATTGTAATCTTTTGGCCTCTGGTTGCCAACCCTTTGATGCTCATTTGAGATTTTATTTAGATTAATTTGAGCCTTTTCCTATTTTTTAGGTGACTTGCAAGTCAAGTTACTTCTAAGGGAGGTTCATACAAACACTTGACCTAGTTTGAATGGGAAATGACTTATATGGATCCCTTGAGCTCTCAATTCTTGTTGATTCATACTTCTAACATGTTTAGGTATTTTAATGCTCATTTTTAGGTCATAAACCTGTTCATTTCTTGTTGAGATTTGCATTTCTTTTTAGGCTTTCCACTTGAAGTTCAAGTGTTGAATGTGCTTAAGACTTAGGTCTTCTTCCATGCCTATCCTTGCATTCTCTTTTGTGCTTTTCTTTCTTTGGTTTATGTACCTTATCCTCTCATATTTGCTTCTATCCAATGACCTTAGAGTCCCATTTGAGATGGTTTAGTCCTTCCTTTTGAGGTACTTGAATCAAATCATGAATGATGATTCTTTGAGGACTTCTCTTGTGTGTTCTTGCATGATCCTTGAGATGGCTTATGGTTGAGTTGCCCATTTGAGTTCCTTGCTGTCCTCACCTTGCCTCCCATTCTCTCATTTTGTCATGGCTTCTCTCCTTTCTTTTGGTTTGCCTTAGGGCTTGTGGTTGATGACAAATGGTTGTAGGATTCTTTCTCCCATTTCATCCCACTTTTGTGTGCTTGCTTGATCTCTTTTGTGTGCATTCTTTCTTCCTTCTTCTTTGTATCTCTCATATGAATGCTTGAGGTTGAGATGTGCTTGTGGAGGATACTGCCCCACACTTTTTTCCTCCCTCACTTTTATTCTAATTGTGTATTACATGTTTGCATACTTGCATTGTCTTATGCTTTCTTCTTCTTCTTCTTCTTCTTTTGTTCTTCTTTGCCATGCTCCCTTAGGACCTCTAATCTCTTTTGTTTAAGAGGGATTATGATAGACATTAGGCTTGAACCCATGCATGATAACATTAGGTATCATTCCTTTTTATCCCAATCATAGGTACACTTTGCATGAGAACATTAGGTTGAGTCTTAGTCTCCCTTTAGAGTGTCTTTCTCTTCCCATCTTCAAAATTTCTCAAAACATTTAATAAAGGTTAAGGATTGTTGTATGTTACGAGCCTTAAGTACTTGGGAAATGTTGATTGTGGGGCCTCCTCTCAATTATCTAGAGTGTTTAGCGTATGTCCTTTGGACGATATGCGACACATTCGCTCCTAGGTCATAGTCTTTAGTGCAACATGAATTACAAACAATAATCAGTGCACTTCTTCTTTAAAAAACACAAAAACAAACATTAAATCATTTTATCCTTCGGGATCTTGATTTGGAAAACCTTTTTCATAAGGAGAGTTTTGTTAACTCTTGGTTCTACTGCAAACAGGTAACGCCTAAGTCTCCAATGGTCGAGCTGCATACACCTAACTGCTAGAACTAAGTTTTAACTATACTCGGGCCTAAAACATTTTGAACCAAACGGTGTTCTTGTTAGCCCGAACTACATTTGCTTTGATTTCTCGTACCAGACGAGAATACATAGGCACAAGACGATGATGTCTTGGCGAGCAACCTTCCCCCACTTTCACCCATAGTTAGCCGAACTACATTGACTCTGACTTTCCCATTGCATGAGGGAACACATAGGCATAGAGCGGCGGTGCTCTATTGAGTCTCTTTTCTTTTCTTTTGTCCCTGAGCCATATCTTAGATAGTAAACACCTTTTTAGATAGACAACAAAGCGCGGATCCCGTCGAGTACGACGAACGTGAGGGGTGCTAATACCTTCCCCTTGCGTAACTGACTCCCGAACCCGAGACATGGTTGCGATGACCTGTCTTTTCCCGTTTTCGTTAGTTTTTCTCTAATCGTTTCCTTTCCCTCTTTTTGGATAAATAACGAATGGTGGCGACTCTTCTGTCATTGTCGGCCCCTCTTCGCAGCGATGTGACACCTAGTTCCACTTGGAATTTGAAATTCCCCAAAACATGAAAGTTTTAGAGCTCCATGAGGGCTTTCCAAAAAGTACTATAACTCCTCCATAGCTCTTGTGAGCTGAGAGTTTCGAATTGAGCAAGTTGGGGTCCCAACACTTGAATGCACCATTTCAAACTTATCACAAATCCACTTGCCAACCACTTAAACCATTCTCAGCCATTTGATCAAGTCTTGATCTGATATTGAGAGGGTTTGATGAGTGAAAATGCAGAATAAGTAAGGAATTGAAAGGCTTTGCAAGTGGCAAGGCAAGTGGAAATATTTTAATAAAAAAAACCAAGAGGAAAGAGAAACTTTTTTCATGAAGTAACTTGCAGCTGCAGCCTCCCTACTCTCTAGCCTCACTTCAGTCACCTCCATGACCCTCATGCCACTTGATTTGTGCATTACCTTAAGCCAAGGACTTGGATTTACAGCTGCAACAAATCTTGGACAGATTTTCTTCCAAAATCTCCCTCCAAGACCAAAATCCAATTCTGCCCCAAACCCCTCTCATGGTCTATAAATAGAGGCTTCATCCCAATCTATTTTGGACACCAGAGCTATCCAAAACACCATAAACACATAGATCTCCTTCTTTCCTTCTTTACTTGTAAGTGAAGAAATTTCTCAAAAACCACAAAAAATTGCCTCTTTGCATTTTTCACACCAGCGTCATTTCTAGCTGTGAAACCATCATAAAAATCATACACACGCCCTTAAAATCACCATTTGAAGCTATTCTAATAGTTAGTTTCATAAAAAAAACCTTGAATCAAAAAGTCAACTTTCACACCACTCAAGTTTGACTTTTATGCACATTTCATGCCAAATCACTACTCAAGCCTTTTCCATCACCATAACACTCAAGACACCTCATATTTATGATGTATTAGCTGTCTCTAATCTCAAACCACAGCTGGAAGTACACTTATTCAAACTGTCCTCAAGATTTCTTTGTTTCTTCAAGAAGAAGCAACATTCACAAGCTTGCTCAAAGGAGGGAGGGATTTCTTGTTCTTGCAGCTAGTTTATTGTGGAAAGACTACAAGAGGTATGTAATCCTAAAACTTTTCATTGTGCATCATGTTTTTATTGTTTGGTTTGTTAAATGGTTTACACATTGTTATGTTTAAATTGTGCCGTGTTGTCAAAAACTATCTTGGAGTTTATTAACTTTCTCTTAAAGTATGGATTTGATATTGATATGTTAAGCTTGCTATTGGTACAACATTGTTATGTTTGTTCCTATAAGTGCTAGAAGATTTTGGTTATGATACTGTTGACATTGTTATGTTGAGTTGGTTTCCTTTGCTGTTAAGCTGTTTTGGAGTCTAAGTGTGTCAACTCATGGCTCTTGCTGCTAGAAATTGGCTCTCACACTAGATGTTGTTGTTTGGTGTAGTGACTGTTTTTAGAGTTAGGGCTGCTATTTGATGTTTATGGCCAATGTTGATTCATGTGAGGTGCCGATGATCAATATAGTTTTGGTTGCATTTATGTTGTCTTAAACTGTCTTGTTCATATACATATGTCTTGTTGCTGTCAAGCTTGTTTCTTACAACTAAAACATGTTGTGAAATAATATTTGTCTTGAATGTATGTCAAAGTGTGGTACTACATAGTTCTAGGTTTGGTTCTCAGTATGTCTAGAAAGTTGTGCTTTGAGCAGTTTTGGATTATGACAATGTTTCAAGTTGTAGATATGTTATCAAAATTTGTTTTGAGACCTGAGTTTGTCAACTCATATCTTATTGCTTCCAAAATTGGTCCCTCATACTAAATTTGGTTTGAGTTTCTTTGACAAGTTTGTTTGGCATTGTAATAACTAAAGATGTCACTAGCATTTATGTTGGAATCTTGTTCTTGAGTGAATCTGTCCAGCCTATGTGTGCTTGTATTAATGACTGTCTTGAAGGAAGTATGTTTACATTATAATGAAAAAGTTGTGTTGCTGATTTTGTCTGCAAACAAAACTTTCTTGCTTGATTTATGTTTTTATCCTGTTTGCCATAACTTGCTGTTAAAAGTTATGTCTTTGTAAAGGCATAATTATTTGGAATTCATCAATGAATGTTGATTGAAACACCAAGAATTCTGTCAAATATTGCTTTGAGGTTTATCAACTTCTAGTACCTTTAAGCTCCATCTTTAAAACCATATGTGTTGAGTGTTTGACAAATTGGCATTGTAATGACCAACTCTCATTGTCATGGATTTTGTGTATTGACTATTGTCATCAAGTGTTCCATACTTGGAGGACATATTGTGCATCAGGGTTTACTAATACATAATGATAGGTTTTAGGTTAGTACTTAGTCTATTTCTTTGTATGTACTTTGCTGGTGTGATTTGACCAAGTTATTACTGTCATGAGAGTTTTGGACTGGCTATTGCAGTCAGCCTTCTGCTTTTGGTAGGTCTGTTGTGTGCCTCAAGCTTGCTAATCCATGAGGGCAGTTTTCTTTTGTTGGTTCTTTAGCTGAGATTAATTTGGATTATAAGGTTTCTGTATAGGGTCATATTGATGTTAAACCATTAGTGAATGTATTGGTGTATTGGTTTGCTATCAGTATTTGCTTTAGGGTTTGTTAACCTCTTTTGTCTCCAAGCTTCTTTTTTTACAATTTGTGTATGTGAAGTTCCTAATCTACTGCATATTGAATTGATAGCAGTTGTTGTCCTAAGTCACTTGTTTTAACTTGGTCTAGATACACCAATTTGTAGCTCAACAGCCACATTGTGATTTAGTGGGAAACTGATTTCTCCCTTTGAATTTAATCTTTGAGTATTGCTTTTCAAACATGAGCAGACCTGTGTTGGTCTTGAACTCACCCTTTTTTATCATCTTGTTTTGGTTAGGTCCAACCCATGTTCTTGAATGCAACTCACATGCCATTACTTTGTTCTATTGTCTTTTGATTAAACTTTCTGCTGAAACTCAGTCTATATCATGTTTGAAACTTGAGCAGGCCCTCACTTGTGTATGTTTGCATTTGTCTTGGCCTTGGAGTTTCAAATTGCTTTTCAAATCATGCCTAGCATGTTCAATCGTGTTTTCATCTGGGAGCATCTTTTTGAAATATGGTCGATACCATTCCAAACCTCATGAAAAATCAAGTAGTTTTGACTCAAATTTCATCAATTTTGATTGAGAATTGAAGGAGTTAAGATCAAACCGTTTTCTAAAATTTCCACTTGATTTTCCTTGCAAATGCTCAGAAATCACGCCCTTCTAGTATAACATTAAATGAGGTGGCTTGATACAATGGATGTAGCACAACCCCAGTGGTTACTTGCCTTTCCATAAGTACTTTCCATGCCATGTGATTCTGTGTTCGACCCTCAGCGAGGGCGTTTTTGTTTATTTTCATGATTTCCCATGTTTTTACTATTTCTTCTTCTTTTTCCATTCAATTTCACACGCGTGAAGTGGTTGGACTGGCTTAGTTTTGTATCCATGACCCCAAGGTCTTGAGTTCAAGCCTTGGGTGAGACACTTTATTTTTAGCAACTAGTTTATTTGATTTTATTTAATTTCATTTAAATTTCAAATTACCATAACATCTTCATTTTTAATCATTTTTAAATGTTTCTTTTGGCAAACTTTTTGTGTTAATGTATATTTTCACATAATGTTTAAATAATTCTAAAATTTTCATTTTAGAAACACTTTACATTATGAGAAAATTGTAATTCATTTTAGGGTTTTCACCCTCCTATCTCCCATTTTTTCATTTCAAACTTGGATTTCATTCCCTTTGGGTTTAATTTGAAATTGATATAGGATTGTCTTGTTAGCTTCCTTGTATATTTGAGTTTGAATTATAAAATCTTGCTTGTAAGCATCTAGGTGATTCATCTTTAAAACTTGAAGGTTTCCCATGAAGTATTGAACTTCTTACTTACTTTGTTGTGACATTGCTTGATTTTCTATGCTTGATTGTTATCAAATGTGTGGTGTTTCCTTATGTAGTTACATATGATATCTTTAAACCTATAACATGCTTACCTTAAATTATGACTTGTTTGCATTTATACCTTTTATGGTTGTTACCTTCATCTTTGTTAAGATATACTTTCATCTTTGTTAAGATATTTCATGGTTGTTACCTTCATCTTTAATAAGATATGTCATTTGATTTTGACCTCTTGTGCTTAAGTCTTGTGAGAACCCCTTCATGATATTGTAATATCTTGATGTTTGCTTTGGTTGTAACCATTTATCTTGATTGAAATCATTGCTTGATATTGTAATATGCTTGCATGTTTTTGGTTGTAACCATACCTCTTGTATTCATCATGTTTGAATGTTTATGCCTTGTTAAGAATATTTCCCCCAGTGATGGAACTCTTTAGTTCTCATCCAAGTTGCCTCATATTTTCCCTTCCAAAGGAAAATCTCTCTATTGACCCTTGGGTCATAGATAGCTCATTACCCTTCAAAGGCCTGTATAAAGCCTTCTTCCTCCTTTTGGTCTGGATAGAACCAATTGGTCCCCGTTCTTTAGTTCGTGTCCGAACTACAGACGCTCTGATTTCTTATTTGTTAATAAGAATACGTAGGCACAAGATGCGATATCTTGACGAGCAACCTTACCCCTCCTTCTGGTCTGGATAGAACCAATTGGTCTTACAACATAGAGTTAGGTAGAGTTTAGTTAACCCTTTTAAGAATCATGGAGATGATTACTTACTCCTTTTTCTTGAGTGTTTAACTTAGATTAGAGAGTTTTGTTAAACTTTACACAAGCATTGTTATGTTTGTTCCCCTTTGAACCTTGACTGTAATCAAGTGTTCTTTATCCTCAGTGAGGTGAACTACGGTTTCTCTGATTCTATCCTAGTTAGGATACGTAGGCAGAGGATGCGATATCTTTGCGAGCAAATTTAGAAACTATCCCTAGGTCTTTACCTCAACCTCTACCCAATCCCAATCCAAAACCATAAACAAACATTTAGCAAGTATAACATACAAACAAACAAAAGGTTCTTGTAGAGTACTATAGATGTTTAGGATGTGAAATACCTATCCTAAGCATAACTAACCCCCGATCCCCAAACTCTTAGCGTTGTTGTTACATCGTGCAAAGGGTTTTTCTTTATTTAACCTTTACTTTGGATAAATCAAAGTCCGGTTGTGAATTTATTGAATTAAGATTCAAGTTAATCAATAGCTTGTGTCGCTATTGCGAAAATAAGGAGCCGGCAAAACAGAAGAGTCGCCACCTTTCGTTATTTATCCCTTAGAACGGGAAAGGAAACGATCGGAAAAAACCTGACGAAAATGTATAAGACAAGGTCATCGCAACCAATGTCTGGATTCGGGAGTCAGTTACGCAAGGGGAAGGTATTAGCACCCCTCATGTCCATTGTACTCGATGGGATCCATGCTTGTTGTGTTTATCTGACGGGTTGATTACATCTATCTACGCTAAAGGTCTGGTCTAAAAAGAAAATGACTTGGCAGAACACATCAGTTCTATGCCTACGTATTCCCGTCTGGAACGAGAAATCAGAGTCAACGTAGTTCGCCTAACTACGGGTTACGGGGGAAGGTTGCTCGCCGAGATATCACATCTCATGCCTATGTACTTTCACACGGCGTGAAAGATCAGAGCAAACATAGTTCAGGCCAACAAGAGACACATGTTTGTCTTTTTTATCCGAGTAGGGTTAACAGGCGGTTCCAGCAGTTTGGTGTATGCAGCTCGCTCGACGGAGACTTAGGCGTTTACCTTTTGCAGTAGAACCGAGAGTTAACAGAACTCTCCTTCTGAAAAAGTTCCCAAGGATTAAAGGTCCAAGAGGACAAAAAAATGTTTGATCTTTGTTTTCTGTTTTTTAGAAGAAGTATCTTTTATGGATGTTTGCAAATGATATCGCACTAGAGACTATGACCTGAGAGTGAATGTGTCGCATGTCACCCAAAGGGTACCATACTAAAATCCATACTGTTGGAAAGAAACTCTCCAACAACCCTTTCTCAGGTAACTTAAGGCTCGTAGCGTACAACGTCAATTAACCTTTATTACTGTATTTTGATTTGTTCGAAGATGAGAAGAGAAAGGACGCAATAAAGGAGAACTGATCCAATCCTAAAGTTGTCATGCAAAGTTGATCCTATGATTGAGGTTATAAGGGAAGCTAACTAATGTTATCATGCATGGTTAGAACCCTAATGTCTGTCATAACTTCTCTTGAATAGGAGAAGTCAGAGTTCCTAGGGGAACATGGCAAAGGAAAACAACAACAGAAATTAATTGTAAAGAAACAACTGTAAAATAAAATGCATGCAATGCAACAACCAAGCAAAAGGAGCCAAGCTCAACTTCTAGAGCAAGCAAGCCCAAAGGCAACACATAAAGCACAGGCAAGGGAGACAGACTCAACCTTAAACCAGCAAGTAAAGCCAATCAATAACAGTCAAGCAGAGGGAGACAAACTCAACCTCTAGATGCAGACAAGCAAAGGGAGTTAATCTCAACCTTTAGGATGCTCTTAGGCCTAGAATCATCTACATGAGGCCTAGTCTAATGCAACACACCAAACAGTCACACAAGCAACAACAAAACAAGCAGGAAACAACAGACAAAAATAGCTCAACAGCAAAACAGATAAATAGCAACACAAACAAACAGTCAGCAAACAACCCCAAGTCCAAGCCAACCTCAAGAGAAGTCCTCATCTTCATGCTTCAACAAGCTCCAACAAAAGGGAAGAGAATTAACATCAAGATTATTGATTGATAATGGGAAGCAGGATGGAAACCAAGGGAATCCATCCTGACACTCAACCAGTCATCTGAGATAGGCATCCTCAAAGGTTCTACCTATGGTGAAATGCCACACATCCTTCCAAAGGAAAGATGAGGCTTCCACATAGGGACCTTGAATCATAGGATGGGAATGGAAAGCAATCAAATCATCCCATGTTTATGTGAAGAAAGAGAAAGCAAACTAGGCTCTTCCTAACCCTAACTGAACAAGCTCAAAGAAAGCTATTAAAAGAAGGTCTAAACACCAAAACAAGCACCACCATCAAGAAAACAAAAACTTATACATGTCTAAAGCACCATCAAAGAAGATTAGTAAACCTATTATGCACTAAAGGCTACCATTGAGGTCAATCTAAAGCAAGTGTTGTGTTGAAAGCATATTAAAACTAGCCTAAGTACTAAATCTATGAAAAATACTAAATCACCTCCTAAAATCCTATAAAATTTTCTAGGGGAACCTAAACATGTTAAGGACCTATCATAGAAAGGTCAGGGATCAAATCAAAAGGGATGGCCATCTAAAAAATCCTAGATCATAAGGTACCAAATGAAAACCCTAAAATGGAAGGTCTAATGATCCTAATCAAAAACAGAACCTAATGTTGTCTCAAAAATATGAATTAAATCCTAGGGGATCATGCATCTCTAACCTACCAGTAGCCAAAAATCAGCCCCACATTCAATACCAATTGCAAGAACAAAAATCAAAAAAACAAGAAGAAATAAACCAAATTAAAGGAATTAATAAAAATCCAAAAAATCAAATTAAATGGAAAATTGCATGAAAATGAAATGTAAAAGCATCATAAAATCAGAAATAAAATCAGGAACATGCTCATATTTTTATTTTATTTTTCTGATGATTAATGAAATTAAAATGAATTTTTCAAGATTAAAGCAATTAAAATAAAAGGAAAAAGAAATAAAAACAAATAAACTGCAAGAAAATATCAGGCGCGTTGGATGGTTAGACTAAGTCTCCTGATCTAAGGACTCACGGGCTGCCACCTCAAAAATGAAACGTTGTGTTTCATCTGGTCAGATTCAGATCTGAGAACATATCATGGCCATTGGATGCATGGACAAAGTCTTCGTTCTAACCAGATCCAAGGGCTCTTAACTCGTCTTCCTCGTTTGAATTCCAGTTGGAGGGAGAATTGCAGCGGTGGCCGGAGAACGACGCCTGTCGTCTTCTCCGGCGAGACAAGTACAGATCATCTAGCCTCAATCAAATTTACACATTCTCACTCCAAATTTCATGCTGATCTCAAATATCATGTTCGTTTTCCCTGATTCCTTCTAGATCTTAAAATACGATAGCAAACAGAAATTACACCACATCCTCGAGTGTCACCAATCCTTAATCAAAAACCACAGATCTCCTCCTTATGTTACATAGATCATCCTAAACTATTTAGACCGTGTTGAATCCTTAAGATCAGGTCAATCCAACTCCAAACAGAAATCACATGTCAACTTAATTTGTCTCTAAACTTCCAAATTCTGATCCAGAATCCATCTAGTATCTCTCCTAAAGCCTAACCACATGTCAAAATATGCTAGATCATGCTAGAAAAAGTGCAATTGTGAGAAATAAAAACCTGGAATGTAGCTTGAAATTGAGGTATCTGCAAATTCACTCTATGAAGTATGCTGAAGATGAGTCAATCCTTAATTTGCTTTGATTTGCTCTGGAAATGAAATCACGATTTCACACTTGAAGCTTGAAACTCAATCTTCAATCTCTGGCTATGGCACGAAATGAACACCAAAATTGCTCTGAATCAGTCATAGAACTTATATAGAAGGTGCTTGTGGGATTTAGAGGTCCATTGAAGGCCTAAATTCAGAAATCCAAATTTCAATTTTCCTTGAAAATTCCAAACATGAAATGCACGAATTTTCACTCAAAACTTCCCCAAGAAGTTTCAATTTCCTTGCTTGTGGTCTGTGGAAAGTGTAGAGATCAATTGGAGAGCTTGTTTGCACCTTAAGACTATGGTTTGATGTGTTACTTAGTTGTGAAGTAACAAGTTGGAATGCTATGAAATAAGCCTCAAATGAAAATTCCAATAATGCCAATGTGTTTAGAATGCTTTTTCTGATTAAAATGAGTACTCACTTGGCCTTATTTGAACACACATGAATTAAATTTGAAATTTCCACTTAAATACCTTTAAATTCCCCCTTTTTCCAAATTTCTCAAACCAAGTCTCACCCTAAGCCAAATCAATTCACCATGAGGAGATGGTTGACCAACAAACATCATTTTGAGCAAGTTTTTTGTTGGACAAAACTTCATTTGAAGCTTGCAAGATAGTGAAAATGACCTATAATGCCAAATGACCTATAATCTTACTTTCCCAAAATACCCTTAACTTGTAAACCTCATAACTTGAGTTCTACAAATCAGATGGAAGACTTCTAATACAATTTGGAAAGCTAAATCAAGCCCTACAACCTTCATGTTGGCCAAAAGTTTAGGAGAAACACCCTTCTAGGTCAAAAGTTCCATGGAAGTTGGTTGACTTTTGCAGACAAATTTCACATTCATCTGATGACCTATAACTTGTCTGGACCATAACTTGAGTTCTATATATCCAATGGAGGACTTCTAGTACTCAAATTAAAGCTAAGAGCATGCCCTACAAATTTCATGTTGGCAAAAAATGGAGATGAAACTTGTATCTTGAGATAAGTGGTCTTGAAGTTAGGCACTAAATAGGGGATTTTACCCTGAGAACCCTAATTTAGAAACTCCTCACACTTTGAACTTTTCTTGGATTGATCTTGGAATATCACCTCATGTACCTCAACACAAATATCCATGATTACAAAGACTTAGAATTGAGCTTTGATCCTCTTCAATTGCACAGTTGACTTAGGGTTGCTCAGATGAAAACCCTAATTGCAACACCCTCAACTGTGGCTCTTCACACTTGGCATAATGACTTAACTGAGCTCTCTTATGACCCTCAAGGAACTTTATGACCTCTATCCACACTCTATCCATGATCAAGGCTTCAAAACCCACTGATGATCCTCAATTGATCCTCAGGTTAGGAAATTAACCCCATACAAACATACAAACTTCTCAAGAACCCAACTCTCTTCCTGATGAATTTGGTGACTTCTCAAGCTTGAATAAAACCTCTAGGTAGGCTCCTCTGGATATAAACCACACTTGATCCCCTGCTAAATGAATGATGCTATGTTATGCAAATGCTAGAACAATGCAATGAAACATAAACCAAGTGAGAAAAGGTTAGGCAAATTTTGGGGTGCAACAGCTTGGTATCACGATTCTCACCGCAACAAAAATGGCGACTTCATTGGGGAAGATCTTTAAACTTGAGGGTTTAGCCTATTTTGTTTGATTGCATGCTATATTTGTAAATATTTGCTTAACATGTATATTTGTCAATATATTTGTTTGTGTGTTGGATATTGGGTGCTTTGAGTGGTGAGGAAGTCCTATACCCGGACTTGAGTGCACTTATGATAGGACGGTGGTATATTCAAGAAGGCTTATAGGGAGTTGATTCCCTACCAAGCTAACTTGAGAAACCACCGCTCAGTGGAGGCCCTCTTGGGAGTAGTTTTGTTGAACGAGTATTCGTGAAAACATTGCTACTTTCGACCTAGGAGCCCATGACATTGAGGACCTTTAATTATCTTTTACCCGACTTTGCCCTTATTAGGACGTAGTGCGATGACTATGAGGGAGTAGTCCCGAAGTAGTTAATACGCGATACTACACTCGGACGAGATTCTCTTGAGAATATTATCGACTACCGAGTGATTTGGGAAATTGATAATATCCGAAAGATGGGTTGTTGACTTTGGGAACCTCTTAGAACCCTGTTCTGCAAATTTGATAATCCATAGTACAAATCCTTGGGGATGGATAGACCTTTGACTCCATGCTTTGATCTTGAGCCTAGGAAGTCTTTGTGTGTGCATATGCATTGTATTTTTGAATACTTGCCTTTGTGTTGTGTGTACATCATCCCATCATATCACCATAAGCATATCATGTCGCAACTGGTTTTGTAAAATTCAGTCGACTTCTGGTATTTTTAAAAGTTGTAACTTTTTTCCAACGATTAATGAAATGGGGTTTTGACCTAATCGATATTCTGAGTTTTATAAAACCAGTTTGCTTTTTTGCATTGCATTTGCATTATCCATTTGCATTTCTCAGCCTTGCGTTGCTTTGTTTCCCTTTTGTTCAGAGAGAGAGAGAGGGGATACCTAGCACATATCCAGGACAAATGGCAACAATGGATGAACTTTTGAGAGCTCAGGAAATTCTGAAAGAGGACATCAGAATTCTTAAGTGTCAGATGAATTGGGTTCTAGAGACATTGCAGAACATGATGAAAAAAGAAGGTCACTCTGACCATGTGACGTCCAGAGAAACTAGGGATGTATTATCTCCGATGATTCCTCCAACTCAAGGACATCCTCGGTATCAACAACCAAATAACCGTCAATCGATTCAGCATGTGCGACAAAGACCAAGGAAACCAGAGACTCTGTTTCCAATGTCATACGGTCAGATATTGCCAGACTTAATCCAAGGCGGATTGATAATACCAAAGGAGCTGAAACCAATGATTCTTCCTTACCCTCTGGGCTTCGATACCAATGCCAAATGCGACTATCATAGTGGGGCATTGGGGCATTCAACTGAAGACTGTAAAGCATTCAGAAACGAGGTTAAAGATTTGCTCGACTCCAAAATGATCTCTTTCACGCCTCAAGGTGTTCAAGTCAACAAAACTTCACCACCTCTCATGTCTCCTCCGCAGCCAGAACATGCACCTGGAGAAATTTCACACAAGTCAGTATCTGATCAAGCGGTCAAATATCAGACGATTACCAAAAAAGTCTCTCACCAATCAGTGTTTGTTCCTCCTCAAGGTTCTCAAAGCCAGAGATTGAACAAGAAGAATTATGTCAGGAAAAATAAGGCTTGCGGTAAACCAATTCCAGTACCGCTAAGTAAACTTTACCCACTATTGATTCAGAACTCATTAGTGACTCCGCGATTAGCCAATCCTGTGCCAGGACCATGGCATAATGCGAACCTGACCTGTGAATTTCACAAAGGAGTCGAAGCACACAACTTAGATGCATGTCTGGCATTAGGTTATTTTGTGCAAGAGCTGATCATTGACAAATACTTGATCCTCGAAGAAAACCACCTAGAAGTGGAATGCGGATATCATACTGGGACAACAGGGCACCTAGTTGAAGAGTGTAAAGGTTTTAAACTGAGATTGCAGGTGTTGTTGAAACCTCAGGAGGATAAATCAAATGACAATGCCACGATTCTTAAATAAAAAGGCAAAGGACCCGTGAGACCCCTCATAATTCTATATCATAAGGAGCAAGTGGTTATTGAAGATGTTTCCCCGCATGGGCCTGAAATTTGAAGTTTGTTAAATAGTTTTAATTCCCTAAGACTGGCAGTTGTAGATTGTTTCAGCATTTTGTTGTATTTTCTTTGCGTTTGTATTGCTTGTAAGCTGTTATTCATTTTGAATTGGAAAGATTAATGGAAATGTTTGTGCATATTTTGATTAAGTCCATTCGTTTCACTCTTTCTCTTTCCTTTCATTGTTTTAAGAAAATAAAAAATGCAAAAATTTCTTTTCGTTACTAAACTATTGTTTTAAAGCAAAGATTGGGGAGGATGATGAAAACTATATCTATAACTGTTATTGATATGCTTTCAATTTAACTTTGTCGATGATGTAAGGCATTGTTTCAATCCCCAAACACTAGAGTAATAAGGAAGATAATCCCTCGTTAACCCCTTCGAGCCCAAAAGTAAGAGTTTTCTTTCTTTACAAACAAAAAACCTTAAATCTCAAACCTGGGGCGGGTAGTTCTCAATTAACTTGGAGATATGTGCATGCAAGACATTTTTCATATAAAGGTGGTGCACTCAGGTTTTCCTTCGCGCACAACAAGCAAGTTTCAAAGATGCTTTCCCATATTAAAAGTCGATGATGGTTCACCGTAGCCATTAAACTAGGTAGTCACCTTCTTTCTCAAAAAAAAAAAGAGAAATTGAAAATCCTGCTAAGTCAAAACCTATGAAGGAAACTTAGGCAAAAATGGGGCATCCCGTTGGCTGTATATTCGAACGAAACAGTTCAAACAAAAGCCAGGGATAATAAAGAGAGGAACTCTGTAAGAGTCTTTACTCTTAAAAATCCTCAAATAGCAAAAGTTATTAAATACTGAAAGGGAGTAGTGACTACCCTAGTTTTGTAAGCCATCACCAACTATCATCAGTTCAATTCTTAAGCCTGTAAGAACCTGAATGTCTAGTTTGAGTTAACTGAGAGTAGGATTGGAGTTCATCATGGAGAGCGGGTGGGAACAAATAACTTTGAGCATTTATCCTTTGTTTTATGAACTATGAACCGAGCCACGTTACAACCCTTGAAAGACCTAATTAAGGTAAAGGTTGTTTTGAAAGCATATTACAGCAAGGTTGGATAACCTGACTCCTAATGATCTTCGATGTTTGTGTGTGTTAACCACTTTATCCATCATTTGAAAAATGATTGGATCGCTTTCACTTTGATCACTTGATCACTCAGCCGTGTGTGTTTCATTAAAAAAAATTATTTTCAAAAGTTTGCATGAATTCTGCATTAAAAATTGCCAATTTTTAATGAACAACATTGTATGCAAGACAATTCAATATCAAAGGAATCCCAACAAGTGTTGCCAGCTAGGGAATTCAACTTGGTAAAGGAAGCTCAGCTTGGGGAAACTAATTTGAGGGATTTGTTAATCATTTGTCACAATGTTCAGCTAATCAGAAGTGACAAGTCAAGATCAGATGAAGCTCTCAAAATATAGTTTAGTCTGGGGCAACTCTATTGCAATTACCAGCTAGCAGGGGCGATTTTGTTCCCCATCCGTTATTCCCACAGTCTGAGGACTTTGTTATGCAAATACAGTTAAACTGGGGCAGTCACGTCAAGATTTGTGAATCTCTCTAAGTGTTTGAAGACATTGAAGCATCTTTATGCCAATTATTTTATAAAATCCTCTTGATGGTTTCTTCTCACAGACCACGTAATCTGAGGTAGAAAAAGTTTGAAGATTGTTTATCACAAGAGCCGTTGCTCACTTGAAGAGGATTGTTGTACTATCGAGGGGCAAAATTGTTTTTGTTCTCATGATACCTTTTGCCAGCTCCAATTAAGTTGTTACTTCGGTTGATCTTGGATTTTCCCTTTGTAATTTTCCTCTTCCAACAAATAATTCAAGCTCATGATGGCAATCCGAGTGAAGTCATGATGTTTTGGCCTAAGTAGATTACTCTCTCCCAGAGAAGGTTGTAACCGTGAGGTGGAATTTTTGTTCTTCATGATCATCCCCGTTGAGGTCCAACTTAGCGAAGTTGGTTGGGTATCCGTGTCGAGATGTTTATTTCATCTCTTGTTTTGTTTTGTCTGCTTTGTCAGCATAAACATAAGCATAGCATAAAGCATATGCATAACATCCGTGCATTTCTGCCATCTCTGGCTGTGGCCTGTTTTGTTGCACTTTGGTGTTTTTCTCCAAGTGACTGGGCGTTGTCTCTCGCAATAGAGTTGTCAGCCTTTAGGCATAAAATGCCCATCCTTTCTCAATTCCCCCACAGAGTTTAATCCTCGTGGATGATGGTCATTTCAGCTATCTTTTTCCATGATTGAATAAGATGCGTCCCCATTCGAGTTCATTCCTCAATGGTTGGAGTCTTGTTTGACAGTTTCTTTCTAGTTTGATTCTAGATTGAACTTTGGTCCCTGTCGGTCACCGAACCTACCTCGACGTGCATTTGTTTTGCATTATCTATCAAGAAGAACATTTTGCATTGCCTTGCAGATAAGTTGCAGTCTCTCCTGAGAATCTTATCATACCGTGCTTGCAGATAAGTGGCAATCTCGTAGAGAAGCTTATTCATCTTCAACAATAAGTGGCAATCTAAATGGTGAGAAGCTTATTTATCTTCAACAATAAGTGGCAATCTCTGTAGAGAAGCTTATTCATCTTCAACAATAAGTGGCAATCTCTGTAGAGAAGCTTATTCATCTTCAACAATAAGTGGCAATCTCTGGCGAGAAGCTTATTCATCTTCAACAATAAGTGGCAAACTCTATAGAGAAGCTTATTCATCTTCAACAATAAGTGGAAATCTCTGTAGAGAAGCTTATTCATCTTCAACAATAAGTGGCAATCTCTGGCGAGAAGCTTATTCATCTTCAATAATAAGTGGCAATATCTGTAGATAAGCTTATTCATCTTCAACAATAAGTGGCAATCTCTGGCGAGAAGATTATTCATCTTCAACAATAAGTGGCAATCTCTGTAGGGAAGCTTATTCATCTTCAACAATAAGTGGTAATCTCTGGCGAGAAGCTTATTCATCTTCAATAATAAGTGGAAATCTATGTAGAGAAGCTTATTCATCTTCAACAATAAATGGCAATCTCTGGCGAGAAGCTTATTCATCTTCAACGTTAAGTGGCAGTCTATCCTGAGAAGCTTATCATGTTGTGCCTCCTAGATAAGTGGTAGTCTCTCCTGAGAATCTTATCGTGTGTATCATCGCTTATAAATAAGTGGCAATCTCTGTCGAGAAGCTTACCCATTCCCAGATAAGTGGCAGTCTCTCATGAGAAGCTTATTCATGTTACCTTTACTAGATAAGTGGCAGTCTCGCCTGAGAAGCTTATCCTATTTCATTATATCCAGCAACAAGTGGCCATCTCCCTCGAGAAGCTTGTTTCTAGTATGTTTTCCAAATAAGTGGCAGTCTCTCCAGAGAAGCTTATCAGTTTATCCGTATCCCCAGATAAGTGGCAGTCTCCCATGAGAAGCTTATCATCGTTCTCTTTTCAAATAAGTGGCAGTCTCGATCTCTGAGAAGCTTATCCAATCCCTTGCAACGATGAGTGGCAGTCTCATTCGAGAAGCTTATCTTAGGGACATTGAGGCCTGGTTGTGACCAGTATTGCTTGAAAAGTCTAGTGGTGAGTGGTACTGATAAATTGGTGGTGACCAATCATATTTTGTGTAAGGCCAGTTGGTGATTGGCATTGAGAAAATCCATGGGTGACAGGTACTGACGATTTGGTTGTGTATCATTCCAAGTGAAAGTCACGTTTGTTTCCATCCCAAGATCAGGTTTTGTACCTTTGGAGGTGTATACTTTAGATCCCGAGTTCAGGAATTTCCAGAGACTCGAATGTTGCATTTGCGTGAAATCTTTTATATATCCTAATGCTTTGAGGATACTAGTTTTTGTTCCTAATGTTTTGAGGGTCTTTTTCCAAACCTAATGTGTTAAGGGTTGTATTTCTGCTATATCCTAATGCTTTGAGGATTTTAGTTTTCAATCCTAATGTGTTGAGGGTTGTGTCGCTGTTGTATCCTAATGCTTTGAGGATATTTAACTTTTATTCCTAAGGTTTTGAGGTATATATCTGTACTTCCTGTTTGAAGATCTGGTCATCATCAAATCCTTTAAAAAGCCCAGTGGTTACTGGTATTGCCTAAATCCAATTGTTATTAATACTGTAAGTTGGTCGTTACCAGTATCCCCAGCGAAGCCTTTGCTTTCCCCAGTTGAGTCTCGGATATCTAGTGGATACTAGCATCCCTAGTGCGTCTGGTCTTGTTTTTAGTATTTTCCTGAAGATCCCATTTTAACTCTTCGTTATAGGAGATTCCTCATTTTGGCTTATCCCCAGTGAGGATTTGTATTGCCTGGTGGAAATTTGCCTTCTTCCCCAGTGGAGTGTGTTCCTTTTCCCCCATTGAGGATTTGTATTCCCCGATGGAGTTTGCGTCCATTGTGTGAAATATTACCCTTGAAATACCATCATTAGTCATGTTTGAACTATTTCTTGTTTTGCCTTGGATCTTTCCCCAGTCTGTCGGGTCCCCTGTGAGTAGTTACTCGTTGTATTGCCGTTATTTTATTTTTGCTCATATGTCTGCATTTTCTTGCACCCAAGCATCACAAAGCATCATTTAGAATTCATTGCATTTCAGCATTTGTCCTTTTGCATACCATCGGATCTAAGGGACAAAATTTTTGGTTTGCTATATTTAAATACCTTTCACTATGATTCTATGAGGATTGTCATCTCTCATTGCCATCTAGTGAAGATATTTAAATAGGGGCAACTGTTGCAACCCAAATTTTGAACCCTTATATCTTCATCATCACTTTAGGATCATATTCATTTGGTTATCTAACCTTAACCTATTTCAAGTTTGTCTTTATCAAGATACAGGTGAATTAGGGTTCCACATAGTTAAGAATCGAGGTTTCGATGGTTTGATCAGTCAGCATCTTGGATTGATTCTCCATGAAACAAGTATCTACATCATTAAAGATACTCCATTGTGTCAAGTGTGAGTCCAATTTGAGGTTGTCACCCAAAGATCAAGAACAATGCAGTTCAGGATCCTCGATTAGGGTTTCTGATCAGGAAAACTCAACTGTAGTTTGACTTTTGATTTAAAAGGTGTTAAAATGATAGAATTATGGTCCATGAAGATAATATGGCTTATTGAAGTCCACTCAAGAAGTTTCAAGACCTCAGAAGATCCAAAACATCAACAGGCGATCTGGTAGTTATTGATCGATTGTTCGTTTGACCGAAAAGTCAACTCCTTGACCATAAGTAATTTGACCTTAAAGTTTGAATAAAATATGTTCCTAATAACATATTACACCTATCCATGAATTTTCATGACCATTAGATCAAGGATTGAGGAGTAATCGAAAAAGTCGGGAATTAGGGTTTTGAAAGGGGTAAGACAATAACTTCCTAACCACACATCCAAATAAGGTGGTTCAAAGCTTGTTGGAAAGGTATTGGCAAGCCCTACAAAAGTGTAAAACTGACATATGGGCAAAAAATTCATAGATTTGGAGTTATAGTCAAAATCATCACAAGAGGGAGAAAACACTTAGAAAATTTCCGAGTTTCTGGCCTTTTTAGGCATGTTTTCAGCTAACTTCAAGGGTGTTTTTGACCTAGTTCCACTTGGAATTTGAAAATTCGCAAAACATGATAGTTGTAGAGCTCCATGAGGGATTTACAAAAAGTACTAGAACTCCTCCATAGCTCTTGTGAGCTGAGAGTTTCAAATTGAGCAAGTTGGGGTCCGAACACTTGAATGCACCATTTCAGACTTATCACAAGTCCACTTGCCAACCACTTAAACCATTCTCAGCCATTTTATCAAGTCTTGATCTGATATTGAGAGGGTTTGATGTGTGGAAATATAGAAGAAGTGGGGAATTGAAAGGCTTTGCAAGTGGCAAGGCAAGTGGCAATATTTTAATAAAAAAACCAAGAGGAAAGAGAAACTTTTTTCATGAAGTGACTTGCAACTGCATCCTTCCTACTCTCTAGCCTCACTTTATTCACCTCCATGACCCTCATGCCACTTGACTTTTACATCACCTTGAGCCAAGGACTTGGATTTATAGCTGCAACAAATCTTGGACAGATTTTCTTCCAAAATCTCCCTCCAAGACCAAAATCCAATTCTTCCCCAAACCCCTCTCATGTTCTATAAATAGAGGCTTCATCCCAATATATTTTGGACACCAGAGCTATCCAAAACACCATAAACACATAGATATCCTTCTTTCCCTCTTTACTTGTAAGTGAAGAAATTTCTCAAAAACCACCAAAAATTGCCTCATTGCATTTTTCACACCAGCGTCATTTTTAGCCATGAAACCATCATAAAAATCATATACACACCCTTAAAATCACAATTTGAAGCTATTCTAATAGTTATTTTCATCAAAAAAACCTTGAATCAAAAAGTCAAATTTCACACCACTCAAGTTTGACTTTTATGCACATTTCATGTCAAATCACTACTCAAGCCTTTTTCCATCACCATAACACTCAAGACACATCATATTTATGATGTATTAGTTGTCTCTAATCTCAAACCACAGCTGGAAGTACACTTATTCAAACTGTCCTCAAGATTTCTTTGTTTCTTCAAGAAGAAGCAACATTCACAAGCTTGCTCAAAGGAGGGAGGGATTTCTTGTTCTTGCAGCTAGTTTATTGTGGAAAGACTACAAGAGGTATGTAATCCTAAACCTTCTCATTGTGCATCATGTTTGTATTGTTTGGTTTGTTAAATGGTTTACACATTGTTATGTTTAAATTGTGCCGTGTTGTCAAAAACTATCTTGGAGTTTGTTAACTTTCTCTTAAAGTATGGATTTGATATTGATATGTTAAGCTTGCTATTGGTACAACATTGTTATGTTTTTTCCTATAAGTGCTAGAAGATTTTGGTTATGATATTGTTGATATTGTTATGTTGAGTTGGTTTCCTTTGCTGTCAAGCTGTTTTGGAGTCTAAGTGTGTCAACTCATGACTCTTGCTGCTAGAAATTGGCTCTCACACTAGATGTTGTTGTTTGGTGTGGTGACTATTTTTAGAGTTAGGGATGCTATTTGATGTTTATGGCCAATGTTGATTCATGTGAGGTGTCGATGATCAATATAGTTTTGGTTGCATTTATGTTGTCTTAAACTGTCTTGTTCATATACATATGTCTTGTTGTTGTCAAGCTTGTTTCTTACAACTAAAGCATGTTGTGAAATAATATTTGTCTTGAATGTATGTCAAAGTGTGGAACTACATAATTCTAGGTTTGGTTCTCAGTTTGTTTAGAAAGTTGTGCTTTGAGCAGTTTTGGATTATGACAATGTTTCAAGTTGTAGATATGTTATCAAAATTTGTTTTGAGACCTGAGTTTGTCAACTCATATCTTATTGCTGCCAAAATTGGTCCCTCATACTAAATTTGGTTTGATTTTGTTTGACAAGTTTGTTTGGCATTGTAATAACTAAAGATGTCACTAGCATTTATGTTGGATTCTTGTTCTTGAGTGAATCTGTCCAGCCTATGTGTGCTTGTATTAGTAACTGTCTTGAAGGAAGTATGTTTACATTATAATGAAAAAGTTGTGTTGCTGATTTTGTCTTCAAACAAAAGTTTCTTGCTTGATTTATGTTTTTATCCTGTTTGCCATAACTTGCTGTTAAAAGTTATGTCTTTGTAAAGGCATAATTATTTGGAATTCATCAATGAATGTTGATTAAAACACCAAGAATTCTGTCAAATATTTCTTTAAGGTTTATCAACTTCTAGTACCTTTAAGCTCCATCTTTAAAACCATATGTGTTGAGTGTTTGACAAATTGGCATTGTAATGACCAACTCTCATTGTCTTGGATTTTGTGTATTGACTATTGTTATCAAGTGTTCCATACTTGGAGGACATATTGTGCATCAGGGTTTACTAATACATGATGATAGGTTTAAGGCAGTCTAGATAGGGTTTAGGTTAGTACTTAGTATATTTCTTTGTATGTACTTTGCTGGTGTGATTTGACCAAGTTATTACTGTCATGAGAGTTTTGGACTGGCTATTGCAGTCGGCCTTCTGCTCTTGGTAGGTTTGTTGTGTGCCTCAAGCTTGCTAATCCATGAGGGCAGTTTTCTTTTGTTGGTTCTTTAGCTGAGATTAATTTGGATTATAATGTTTCTGTATAGGGTCATATTGATATTAAACCATTAGTGAACCTCTTTTGCTATCTGTCGCTACCACGAAAATAAGGTGCCGGCAAAACAGAAGAGTCGCCACCTTTCGTTATTTATCCCTCAGAACGGGAAAGGAAACGATCGGAAAAACCTGACGAAAGGGTATAAGACAAGGTCATCGCAACCATTGTCTGGGTTCGGGAGTCGGTTACGCAAGGGGAAGGTATTAGCACCCCTCACGTCCATCGTACTCGATGGGATCCACGCTTGTTGTGTGTATATGACGGGTTGGTTTAACTATCTACCTATCTAGGCTGGTCTAAAAAGGAAAAGAAATTGACTCGGCAAAGCGTCGCGCTTTATGCCTACGTATTCTCATCAGAGAATGAGAAATCAGAGTCAACGTAGTTCGGCTAACTACGGGTTACGGGGAAGGTGGCTCGCCAATACATTAGTATTGTGCCTACGTACTCTCAATAGGTATGAGAGATCAGAGCTTACGTAGTTCAGGATAATACGGATTACGGAATTCAGATTCATCTGTTTTATCGAGTAGGGTTAACAAACAGTTCCAGCAGTTTGGGGTACGCGGCTCGACCCTTGGAGACTTAGGCGTTACCGTTTGCGGTAGAACTAGGAGTTAACGACACTCTTTTCTTCAGAAAAGCTTCCTTTGAATTATGGGCCCACGGGGCAAAAAGGTTTGAAGTTTGTTTTCTGTCTTTTACGAAAGAACTGTTTTTTATGGATGTTTGCAACCAATATCGCACTAGAGACTAGGACCTGAGAGTGAATGCGTCGCATGTCACCCTAAGGGTACCATACTAAACATCCAGATTGCTGAAGAGTGACGCTTCAACAACCATTTCCCAAGTAACTTAAGGCTCGTAACGTACGACATCAGTTAGCCTTTATTACTGTATTTTGATTTTTTTTGAGATCAGAAGAGAGAAAAGGTTCAACTAAGAGGGAGACTATCAAGTCCTAATGTTGTCATGCCAAGGATTCATCCTATGGTTGAAATTTGAAACAGGGAACTCCTAGAAGTTATCATGCATAGGTTTCAACCTAAAGTTCTAATCATCACTTCCTTATCAAAGGAAGTGAGATTCCTAGGGGATCATGTCAATGATAAATAGAAACAGATAAAGCATCAGCTTAAACAGTAAACAGTAAACGACTGTAAAATGCATGCAATGCAAGTGAGGGAGGAAATGTGTGTGGGGCATCAGCCTCCACAAGCTCATCTCAACCTCAAGCCAAGTATGAATAACTGTAATCATACAGAAGAAATAACAAGCTATCAAGCAAATACAATAAGTGACTGTAGTCATACAGAAGAAACAACATGCTATCAAGCAAACACAAACCACATAGGCAAGGGAGCTGGGCTCTACCGAATACCCGCAAGCAAAGCCATACAGTAAAATACAAGCAGAGGGAGCAACTCAACCTCCAGTGCAATCATGCTCCTAGCTTGAGTCAGTCTAAATATGAACTTATTCTAATGCATAAAGCAAATCAAACAAGTCACATCAATACAGTTGCACAGCAAGCAAACAGACAAGAAAAAGAAAGCAGATCAACCACTCCCACAGTGCACAGCAAAGCTCCTCTGACATCAGTTCAGTCCTCAGTCTGCAACTGTTCTTCAAGGTTGTCATCTTCAATAGCAAGTATCAACTTTCTTCTTCAAGCTTTCAACACAAGTATCAACTTGTTCTTCACTTTCTTCAAGCTTCAGCTCCAAAGTAAACTCTACCTTCAGGTCTCACTCCTAGTATCAAGCATCAACTTGGCCCTTGCAGGCTCCCAATGTATCCATATAAGTATCAACTTATGATTTCTTCTTCAAGCCTCAGCTCTTCACTCACTTTCAATTTGATCTTCCTCACAAGTGTCAACTTGTTCTTCTGGACCTTCAAGCTTCAGCTCTCTCCTCTTTACAAGTATCAACTTGTCCTTCTTCATTTACAAGCTTCAGCTTCAATGGTAGTCTTCAAACACAAAAAAGTAGCAACCTCTAGCATTCAATCTTCTTCAAGCAAGGAACTCCATCCTCTAGCAAGGGAGAAAGATTCATCTGACAAGAGCAAAGTTTGGATGATTGACAGCAGAGTGAAGACCAAAGGTCACCACTATGCATCCTATCATCAGAGAAAGGGACCCTCAAAGGTTCTACCAACTTGTGAGGAGCCACACATCCTACCAAAGGAGGGATGAAGCCTTTACAAGGGGACCTTACATCATAGGGAAGAATGGAAGTGATCAACATCTTCCATGTTTATGAAGAAAGAGAATCTATCTAGAAGCTCTACCTACAAACCGTAATCTTAACACCTAATCAACACTACACCAAAAGAAGGGGAGATCTTCACATCCAAGCTTCTTCATTCAATCCATGGTAGCCCAAGATTGTCTTCAACCTTATCCAAGAGCAAGAGAGACAAAACCCTAATCTAAGGGAACTAAAGAAGTCATTCTAGTTGAATTAGTGCCTTAGAATCATCCAAAGTTAGCATCCAAACTAAAATCAAACAAACATAGTAAACTACATTGAGAATTCCTACAAAAATTCCTAAGGGATCCTAATTCAATCATGAATCTACTATACAAAAATCAGAGGTTGAATCATCCACCAAGTTCTAAAAATTAAATCTAAACCACAAGGTATCAACCATAAACCCTAAAAAAAGGAGCTCTTAAAGTTTCAACCTAAAACTACCACTTACATTCATCACAAAAATGTGAGAAAAATATAGGGGGAGCATGCCTATCTATGCTAGCTACACACAAAAAATCAGGGCAAGAACCATCATCACATGATCAAACCAAATTCAACAAGATCAAGCATCAACCATGATTATTTTAATATCAATTAAAATGTAAAAATGCCCATAAAATCAAAAAATGCATGGAATATTAATATTTTTTCATCTAAAAAAACTAGATTCAATCATGAATCCATAGCAAAAAGAATGGAATTAATTGCATCATTTTTCAATTATTTATGAATTTTCTAATAACCATGAATAAAATGAAAAATATAATGAAAATCAAAATAAAATGACAAACGCGCGGTGTGAATAGCAAGACAGTTCAGTTCATTTTAGTGATTGGGCCAAAAAGGGGGGTGGGAGTATCAACTATGGACTAAGCCCAAAACCAGCAACTAAATGAAACGCTGCGTTTCATTATAACTCAGAATCCTTCACAAAATGAGAACCACTCGTGGCTGTTGGATCCCTCACAGGTCAAAGTCTTCAGCCCAATCCAATGGCTCTAAGGTTGTCTTCAACCTTTTGAATCTCTGAAACTTCAATCAACTGCGCGCGCTAGAGTCGCCGTCGGTGACTTCTCCGATCAGCCATCCACAACCCTAACTCTCTCTAGAGTCCACCATTGGCCACGATTCCTTGATGAATCTTGTCCCAAATTTCACAAGGAGTTCATTCATGCCACTAATTCATCCTAAAAACTCAAGACTTGCAAGAACACAATCTCAACCGAAAATGGCAACAACCCTAATTGGTCACTAATCTCCAAATTGATGATCCAAAACCCTTCCTACACCATTATACTATGCATCTACCATAACAATTCCTCTTAATTCTACGTAATTTAAGCCATGGAACAAGAACTGCATACCTGGTAAAATTGAGCAAACAGAGTGGTTGAATCTTCAAATCAACCTTCAAGAACTTGCAGAATCCTTCACTAGCCTCTAATCAATCTTCTGTATGCAAAGAAAAGAGTTGAAATGCTCTGGATTCTTGAAACCGATTCTGAGTTGCAAGCTTCCAACTCTAATGGCTACTTCACGATTCCTCCACAACTTGGCCTTGAATTTGATCTGGGATCAATCACCAACCTCAGAGCAAGCTATTGAGATCAATTTCTTGGACTGAAATGGCCTCTAACCTTGTAACAGATTTTGATTTGCAATGAGAAATTTCAAAGTGCAATCTCACTCTCCTCTCTCAATCCTCACCAACCCTCAATCTGAACCACTTCTAAATCATATATAGAACAAGGATGGATGATCTAGAAAGTTCTAGATCACTCTAATGAGAAATTCAATATCTCCCTTCACTTGAAAATCCAATCTCATGGTATATTCAAAACAGTCCATGCATCAGCTTGTATTCATTATGCTTTTCATCCAAATTCTCTCCAAATGAGATCATCAAAGTGTTTGGATTGAAAGGAGCCTTGGTTATGCCTTGCATATTGGTTTGGCAATTGTTACTTATGATGTAAGTAACCACTTTTCAAAGCAAGTCCTCAAATTAACCCTCAATTCAAAATTGTGGCAATGTCAATGTTCTTAAAATGTGTTTTACAATCAAAATGACATGTCATATGGCTTGGTTTGGACATGTAGATCAAAAATCCCAATTTCCATCTTTGGTACATTTGAAATTCACCTTTATTTTAGGCCATTTTTGTGATTTTGTGAAGCAAGCTGTTACAAGCTCTCATGACCTCTTGGCTAGCCTTAAAACATCATTTTGAACAAGTTTGATGTTGAAAATTTTTCCATTTGAAGCTTGCAAATAGGAGTTATGGCCTTATGATTGAAATGACCTATAATCTCCAAATGACCAAAATACCCTTGACTTGTCAAAGCCATAACTTTAGTTCTACAAATCCTATCAAGGACTTCTAGTACTCTCTAGAAATATAAGAGAATAAGGAACAACATTCATGTTGACCAAAAGTTCATAGGAATCATCCTTCTAGGGCAAAAGTTTCATGCAAGTTGGACAACTTTCAAGCTCCAAATTCACATACCTCAGATGACCTGTAACTTGTCAAAGTCATAACTTGAGTTATACAAATCCTATCAAGGACTTCTAGCACTCAAATTAAAGCTAAGATCATGCCCTACAAAAATCATGTTGGGGGAAAGATGAGATGACAATCCCATCTTGAGCTAGATTGCCTTGAAGATAGGGGTCAAACTAGGGGATTTTACACTGTCAAGCCTTAGAAACCCTAGCTTGAAACTTCTCAAACTCTTCAATCATGATGAGTTGACCTTGGAATCATCCTTATAGCATCTCAATGCATCAATCCATGATCACATGGCTCTTGAATTAGGTCTCAACCTTCTCCAAATCCACAGTTGACTTAGGGTTGACCCAGTCAAACCCTAATTGCACCAATCATGGCTGGGGTTTCTTAATCTTGCACAATGACCTGTCTAGGACTCAAAGTGATCTTCAACATTTCTCATGAGCTCTCTCAAGACCTCAATTCTAACTTCATGGCTTCAGAATCATCTGATGGTCTTCCCCATAACTCGCAAGTTAGGAGACACACCCTCTTGGTTTCAACCACTCTCTTTGAGGCTCTTTTAACTTCTCTGACAAGGATATCAACCCTTGAGCACCTGAATAACCTTCTTAGCTAGCTTCATAGTCTTGTGTAGCTCTTGATTGGAAATCATACCTCTTGATCTCCTGCATACATGTCAATAAAATGCAAATGATAATGCTAATGTGAATGAAATGAAACACAAGCTAGGTAAAGAAAAGGGGCAAATTTTGGGGTGCAACAGCTGCCCCTATTCAAACGGCTTGGACCTGACTGGGTGAGAAGCAAACGGCTCTCAAACAATCAAGATACGAGACGGTTGAATACCAATAAACCCGGAAATTTGCCAACTGCACAAGTACACGGTACTCTGATGGGGACAAATCTTCGGAAACTGAAATAATTGTTGCACGACAACTAGCTGGAGAAATACTGATCTGAATCTCCGTCAGGATGATTCTCTGATTTATCTGATATCATTGCATCCTCAAATCATTAAGGGATCACCGATTACGCGGTAACTGGTGGTTTGCCAACCGCACAGGTAAAGGATACTCTGATTGGTAGGAACATCTTCAAAAAATTGAGCATGACAGTTGCATGGCAGCTCCGCTCGGGAATTGGTCACACGGTAACCGGTGATACACGATCGACCGTGCCGTCAGGAATCAGCATTCCTCGGGACTCATCAGATCAACAATCAAGTTAATCATGCCATCGGGCATTCAAAGAAGTTTTTGGGCGTCAGCCGAACTTCGTCAGTAAGTCGGGAATAGAATTCTCGGTCAATCATGAACCAACTAGGGGTATCTAAGCCATTGCCCTCAGGCATTCCGCGTCGGCGGGGAGGACTGCTTTGACCTTGTAGTTAGACTTTATCAGTAAGTCAGGGGTTTTGGCATTACTGCCATACTTCAATCAGCAAGTCTTCAAGGGAAGTTTCAACTTCGCTGCTCGGAAACCTGCTGGGGATGACACATCTCCGCTGGGGATTCTAGAGAACTATCAAGTAACTCTGCTTCAATGATCCAGAGATCATTCTGGGTGAATCAACTCTGCTGAGGACTTCAAGAATCATCTTGGACAAATAACTCCGTCGGGGACTTCAAGAATCGTCCTGAACCAATAACTCTGTTGGAGATTTCAGGAATCATCCTGAGCAAACACTCTGCCAGGGACTCTAAGCATCAACTTGAGCAACCCCCTCTGGCGACTTCACAGGGGATTTTAAGAATCATCTTAAGCAAACACCTTCGCTGGAGAATTCAAGAATCACCTTGAGTAAACTATTCTGCGAAGGAACACCTGCAAAATAAGAAAGGTAACGACCTAGCTCATGTTTCATATGCATATGTTTGACAATGGCGCAATGCTCCACACAGTGGAAATGCTACGCATTTATGGTAAATGCTATGCAATCATGCAAACTGCTATGACCCCATCAGCAAGATAAATGCTGAAGGGAGAATCCTCCTGTCAAGGAGAAAGAACCACTCTGGTGGGGGAAGGAATCATCCCGCCGAGGAGAAGAAGTCACACCAATCTCAATTGGATTCTGCCTGGGGAAATTATCTTCAGTTGACTGATGCAGGGGAATAAAGCTCTCCGAGAACCTAACCCGCTCAACTAGGTATTCAAACCACAAACTGTCAAGGGAACGATATCAATCGCAGAAATAAACTGCACGACCTTCACGACTAAACTTTCCTGGAGATAACGACTCCGGTGGGGAAATGCGGCATCAGCTATTCAACACGCTACTAGGGAAAACCAATCATGGCCCAGCGGCTTCCAAGGACTCGGCTCTCTTGGGGAACTGCGGACTCGGATGGGGATGTAGGAATCATCCTGCTCACGGGGGAGAGCATGACTCTGTGGGGAGTTTCCATTCTGCTGGAGACTTCAGTCTGTACTGTCGAGTGCTGCACACTTCAGTGTGCGACTCAGCTGGGAAGACGATGATCCTCCAAGATACATCTGATTGGGGAGAGAATCTTCTCTGCTTGGGGAGACATATCAATGCTTCTGGTCCCGTGTTCGGACTCTGCGGGGAGGCGCTGCTGAACTTGCTGGAGAGGAAGGAATCATCCTGCTTGGGAAATATGTTATACCTGCAACAACACAAACAAACAGACAAGATACCCTTCTCAAAGGGACCTATCAAGGTTATCATCTTGTGACAATGTTCAGGTAACTCATTGTTTCAACAATCAGTGGCCTAGGCCAGTAAGTTTATGTATGCGCATTTTATCAAAAACATCGGCGTTCTTTTTCGCAAACAAAACAAATAGATGCTAAACAAACAAACAGAATTGCTGAATAGTATACATTTTATTGATAACGAACCCCTGAATGGGTAAAAATGTTTTACAACAGATGCAAGCTCCTGGAATAAGGAAGCTACGCAAATATAAAAACATAAATATACATCAGTATATACACAAATGTCGGCAATGAGGCGTAGACGAACACCATGAGTTGATCTCTCTATGACCCACTCGACTTCGATACTTCTCCGACGCTTCAGCTTCAGAAGAGATTGATTCAGATAAACGGCCCTCAGGTCTTCCAAACCACTAAACAATGAAAGTCCACACGCGGAACGCAGTCATTTGCTTTTTCAAATCCCTAACTTTTGCCTGAATCGCCCTTTCGGGTTTTCGATTCACCGGGATACCCTTTTTTGCCAAAGTCGCCCTTCCAGGTTTTCGACTTTGCGGGTGTACATTCTTTTCTTTTATATCCCTAATTTTTGCCCGAACCTTTTTCCTTTTTTATGGTTTGCCGGGATGCCCCCTTTTTGCCTGATATTCTTTTTCTTTCCAGCGGGTCATTCTTTAAGCAAAGTATTTTTTAACTGTGTCCGCGTTCACCGGGGATGCAAAATCTTCACCATCCATCGTGGATAACAACAAGGCTCCTCCCGAGAAGACTTTGCTGACGATGTACTGACCTTCGTAATTAGGAGTCCACTTGCCCCGGTGATCGGAGTGTGGAGGAAGAATCTTCTTCAGGACGAGATCACCCGTCTGAAAGCTTCTAGGACGCACCTTCTTGTCATAAGCTTTCTTCATTCGGCTTTGGTACAGACAACCATATGCAATCGATGCTAACCTCTTTTCGTCCATCAGGATGAGTTGGTTTAGTCGGTTCTTAATCCATTCTGCCTCATTGAGTTTCACATCAACCAAAACTCGTAAAGAAGGAATCTTCACTTCTAACGGTAGGACAGCTGCCATACCGTACACTAGTGAGAAAGGAGTTGCCCCGGTTGATGTACGTACCGTTGTACGATAACCGTGCAATGCAAACGGCAACATCTCGTGCCAATCCTTATAGGTCACAACCATCTTCTGTACAATCTTCTTGATGTTCTTATTGGCCACTTCAACGGCACCATTCATCTTCGGCCGATAAGGAGATGAGTTGTGGTGTTCAATCTTGAAGCTCTGGCACAACTCCTTCATCATCTTGTTATTCAGATTCGAACCATTATCAGTAATGATCCGCTCGGGAATTCCGTAACGACAGATGATGTCCCTTTTTATGAATTTAGCCACCACCTGCTTGGTCACATTAGCATATGAGGCTGCCTCCACCTACTTGGTGAAGTAGTCGATAGCTACTAGAATGAAGCGATGACCGTTAGATGCAGTAGGCTCGATCTTGCCTATCATGTCGATGCCCCACATGGAGAACGACCACGGGGAGGACATGGCATTCAACGGGCACGGTGGCACGTGAATCTTATCAGCATAAATCTGACATTTATGACATCTCTTCGCGAATTTGAAGCAATCCGACTCCATCTTCAGCCAGTAATATCCTGCTCTCAGGATCTTTCTTGTCATAGCGTGCCCGCCGGCGTGCGTACCAAATGTGCCTTCATGGACTTCTCCCATGAGCATACTCGCTTCTTTCTCATCTACACATCTGAGTAGCACGAGATCGTGGTTTCTTTTATACAAAACTCCATCAGGATTGAGATAAAAATTTCCAGACAGCCTCCTCAGAGTCTTCTTATCCTGGGTTGACGCTCCCGTAGGATACTCCTTAGTCATAAGGAAGGTCTGGATGTCATGGAACCATGGCTTACCGTCGGAGGCTTCCTCGATTGCAAAGACAAATGCAGGTATATCAAGACGGGAAAAGACAATTCTTGGAGCTTCATTCCAAAAATTGATTTTATACATCGAAGCCAACGTGGCTAAGGCATCAGCCATCTGATTCTCAGCCCTGGGCACATGATGGAGTTCCACTCGATCAAAGAACGGAAGCAGCCTTCTGGCATAGTTCATGTACGACACCAAATTCGATTGACGAGTCTCCCACTCCCCTTTAATCTGGTTAATCACAAGTTCCGAGTCACCATATACGTCTAGGTTCTTGATTCTCAAATCAATTGCCTCTTCTAGACCCATGATGCATGCTTCGTACTCCGCTTCGTTATTGGTGACTGGAAACGTCAGTCTCGCAGTGAACAGGATATGGGATTCAGGGGGAGTTGTGATGATCGCCCCAATGCCACTTCCATAAGAGTTAACCGCCCCGTCAAATATCAATTTCTATTGGGATTTCCTATCTGGCCTCTCGTCGGGCAACGGTTCATCGCAATCTTTCGCTTTAAGAAACATGATATCCTCATCAAGGAATTCAAATTTCATCGGCTGATAATCTTTGATCGGCTGTTCGGCAAGGTACTCAGACAATACGCTTCCCTTGATGGCCTTCTGGGAAACATACTGAACACCATTTGCCATCTGGCAATCCTGCCCGAAAGTGCTTGCTTCTCGAAGACATACTTGATCGGATCCATCTTCGAAATTAGCATGGTTGTGTGATTGAGCATGTACTGTCGTAAACGTTTGGCAGCCCAGGCTAGTGCACAACACGTTTTCTCCAGTATCGAGTAACGAGATTCACAATCTGTGAACTTTTTACTCAAGTAGTAAATGGCATGCTCCTTTCTGCCCGTCTCGTCGTGCTGACCGAGAACACACCCCATACTATTCTCAAGAACTATCAAGTACATGATTAAGGGCCGTCCAGCCACTGGGGGTATCAAGATCGGAGGTTCCTGTAGATACTGTTTTATCTTATCAAATGCCTTCTGGAAATCCTCGTTCCAGATAATCGCCTGATCTTTCTTTAACAGTTTGAACATCGGTTCACACGTGGCCGTGAGCTGAGAAATAAACCTTGCAATGTAGTTTATTCTGCCCAGGAAACCACGAACTTCTTTTTCTGTTCTTGGCGCTGGCATCTCTTGTATTGCTTTTATCTTCGCAGGATCAACCTCGATGCCTCTTTCACTCACGATAAACCCCAGTAGTTTTCCGGACCGTACTCCGAAAGTACACTTGTTAGGATTCAGCCTCAACCTGAACTTCCTAAGCCTCTCAAAAAGCTTCAGCAAATTGACCAGATGCCCCTCCTCCGTTTGGGACTTTGCAATCATGTCATCAACATATACTTCAATCTCATGATGAATCATATCATGAAACAAAGTAACCATCGCTCGTTGGTAAGTAGCCCCTGTGTTCTTCAGACCGAAAGGCATTACCTTGTAGCAAAACGTTCCCCAAGGTGTGATAAATGTAGTTTTCTCCATGTCCTCCGGCGCCATCTTGATCTGATTGTAGCCGGAGAAGCCATCCATGAACGAAAATACGGAGAACTGAGCTGTATTGTCGACCAACACATCAATATGAGGAAGCGGGAAATCATCTTTAGGGCCCGCCCTATTCAAATCCCGATAATCGATGCACATTCGTACCTTACCGTCCTTCTTCGGTACAGGCACTATGTTGGCGACCCACGGAGGGTAAGTAGTGACTGCTAAGAAGCCAGCATCAAGCTGCTTCTGCACTTCTTCTTTGATCTTAACGGCCATATCTGGTCGTGTCCTTCTAAGCTTCTGCTTAACGGGAGGACAATCTTCTCGCAGCGGCAAGTGGTGGACCATGATGTCAGTATCAAGTCCGGGCATATCTTCGTATGACCAAGCAAAGACGTCACTATACTCTCTTAGCATCTTGACCAATCTCTGCTTGACATCACTCTGCAATGCAGCCCCTATCCTGACATTCCTGACTAGTTCTTCAGAACCCAGATTCACGATCTCAATCTCTTCCTCATGAGGCAGAATAACTTTCTCTTCTTGTTTTAACAAGCGGGCCAACTCTTTGGGAAGGTCTTCGTCTTCATCAATCTCTTCTTCGGCATGATAGATCGGGCAATCAAAGTCGAAGTGAGTCGTAGAAGGTCCAGAGTCGATGTCATCTGCTATGTGGATCCTGCAATAACAAGGGTTAAGCTTAAAACAAGGATATGCAGGTTAGCACAAACCCCATTTCCATTTTGTTGTTTTTCAAAACAAATATAAAACAGGAATAACAGAGATCACAACATTTGAATACGAAGAAAAATGCCTTTTGATTTATTGATAAAATGCATGTACATAATCAAACGAGGCCCTGACAATAAAACCACTATGCCCCGGGTAGGACATAGGGTTGTACAATGATTGGAAAAAGTAAATCATTACTCTTTGCTTGTCACTTGGATGGTATCCCTGATGGACCAGTTGTTGAGGCTCTTGCCTGATTCGCTTGGCTGGATCCAAGAGTCTAGGTCACAATCGCTGTCTTCGCCGTCTTCAGACACTACGTTGACACTTTCGAATATCACCCCGCCACTGGTAAACTGGATCGGCCCTTTACCTCGCGACGCACTTCTAGAAGATGAGGCTTCAGCCGTAGGAGAGTATCCCAACCCGAACTTGTCTTGCTTGTTAGGTATCTCTAGAATTCTCCCCCAGCCTGGGGTAGATCCGGCTTGAACAATGGCCCGGGCTTCCTTGAAGGAAGAGAGAGTCATCTCTGGCTTCTCAGTGATTACAGGAGCTACGCTCTTGACTTTAACAGCTTCGAACGCCTGACATAGGGTTTCGTGGATTTCTCCATCCATCTCAACATACTTGAAGGACGACAAATGGCTCACCATTATGTCTTCCTCACCACAAACGGTCACGATGCTACCTCCGACAGCATACTTGAGCTTCTGGTGCAACGTGGAGGTCACGGCGCCAGCGGAGTGGATCCATGGCCGGCCTAGGAGACAGCTATAGGCAGGTATGATGTCCATAATGTAGAAAACTGCGTCGAACGTTTCCGGCCCAACTTGGATTGGTAAGGTCACCTCCTCGAAAACATGACGTTTGGTTCCATCGAACGCTTTCACAACCAGGTCACTGGGTGTGCAAATCAATCTGCGAGTATCTAACTTCATCAATGCTTTCTTCGGAAGAACATTGAGCGACGACCCCGTGTCCACCAACACGTGGGACATAATCGTTCCCCTATACTCTATCGAGATGTGCAGGGCACTGTTGTGGTTTCTTCCCTTCGGCGTTAGCTCCAGGTCAGTGAACCCTAACCCGTTTCCAGCATTCACATGGGCTACGACCCCTTCCAACTGGTTGACCGATATTTTCTGCGGTACATATGTGGCATTCAACACCTTCAGCAGCGCGCTGCGATGTGCCTCAGAACACAGCAACAAATTCAGGATGGAAATTTTCGAGGGGGTTTGATGGAGATGATCCACGATCTTGTAGTCACTCGTTTTAATCAACCTCATAAACTCTTCGGCGTCTTTAACAAGTAAGTCCTTATCTACCCCACGAGGGGTTTCTTCAATGACTTTACCCTTTCCTTTATCGGTTACATCAGCTTTGCCCGCTTTGTCTGCCACGATCTCAAGTGAAGCAAATACTCTTCCACTGCGTGTGATTCCGCCAATTCCCACTAGGTTATCCACACACGACCCTGATGGTTCCAATTCTAACTTCTGTCCGTTGCAGTAGACGTCTTCCCCATAATGCCATGGGAAAACATTGGTGCTTTCGAAAGGTATCGGCCCAGCTTTGGTGATGGTAATTGTGGGAAGCCTGGGTGCAAAAATAGTTATCGTCCGACGAGGGATGGTGATGGTGGCAACCTCATCACCTTGCTTCAGCATTACCTCTCCTGATCCACTTTCAGCCCTTCGGCTAAACTGTAAGATTCCTTCGATCATCAGACTCTGAATCCCTTCTATCAACTGTTCACATCCATTAGGACTAGTCGCACAACCCATACATAGTTCTCCACAGCCCGGGAAGTAACCTCTTTTCATCAGCTTGGCTTTAACGAAGCTAAGCGGTGTCTTCAGGTCCTTGACATTAGCCAACAAATCTAAGCTCTCGTCTTCAATAATGGCGTTTACCCCACCTCCCCTATGATTCGGCATAAGGTTCTTCGTGACATTTGGCACATTATCTGAGAAATTGATGATCTTAGCGTCCACCATATCCTGCACCTTGTGCTTGAAGGCTTTGCAGTTTTCTATCGTGTGGCCTGGTGCCCCTGAGTGAAACTCACAAGTTGCATTCGCATCATAACCTGGCGGAGGTGCCCCTGTCAAGGGAGCCAAGGTTCTCTTCTGGATCAGCTGCAACTGAAGCAGAGTCTGTAACAGTTGAGCATACGACATGGGAGGTGTCTCAAGGTGACGGCTGGACAGAGGTGCCCTGTTCTGATACTTTCTGTACCCTTGTTGATTCGGCTGCTGCTGCTGCTGTGGCTGTTGGACTGCAGGGATAGTTATGCTGGGCACCTGCTGGTGAGGGCCCTTACCCTTCCTTCGAGCGTTGGACACGGCGCTCGTCTCTCCTTCCCTCCTTTTGCCACCATAAGGTTTCTTTCCTCCTCCAGCTGAGGATAAATCACCCTGAATTTTCCCCAGCTTGATCCCATTTTCAACGTGCCTACCCGTGATAATGAGATCTGAGAAGCTTCCAGACATACTGCTGACCAATTTCTCATAGTAAACCCCTGGGAGGGTGGCTACAAACATTTCAACAAGCTCCCGTTCAACCATCGGCGGCTGAACCCTAGCTGCTAATTCACGCCACCGTTGGGCGTATTCCTTGAACCCTTCGTTGTTCCTCTGTGACAAATTTTGCAGTTGGACCCGATTTGGGGCCAGATCACTATTATACTAATAGTGGTGCACGAATGCTTCAGCAAGTTCCTTCCATGTGCACACACTGGTAGGTTCCAGACTCATGTACCATTCCAGGGAGGGTCCGGAAAGACTGTCCTGAAAGAAGTGCATCAGCAACTTCTCGTCCTCAGAGTGAGCTGACATTTTCTGGTAGTATGATCTCAGATGGACGCGGGGGCAAGTGGTGCCCTTGTACTTTTCAAAGTCGGGTACCTTGAACTTGGGAGGCACCTTGAAATCAGCAATCAGTCCCAACTTGGACATGTCAACACCCATGGTGTTCTGGTTCTCGAAACTCCTCATCTTGTCCTCGAGTGCCTTAAACCTTAGCCGTGCTTCAGCAGTCAGCTCTCCTTCAGCACCTCTTTGTGAGAACACATCGTCTTGACGGTCTTCTAACCATGGCTGAGGCCCACACAGATTCCCAACACCTGTGTTACCGTTGCCCAGTCCAACATTGACATTAGCTTCAAAATTCCCATTACCGATGCCAGTCGTATTACCGTTGAGTCCCATGTGTCGCTACTGCGAAAATCGGCGCCAGCTGAACAGAACAGTCGCCACCGTGCGTTATTTATCCCAAAGGGGGGGAAAGGAAACGCTCGAAGTAAACCTACCGCAAAGACGGGAAAGGAATGGTCATCGCAACCAAATCCTGGATTCGGGAGTCGGTTACGCAAGGGGAAGGTATTAGCACCCCTCATGTCCGTCGTACTCGACGGGATCCACGCTTATTTTCTAGTACGGATTGTTATTCTATCTACTCTACAGGTCTGGGGTTAAAAGAAAATAAAATGACTCGGCAAAGTATCGCACTTTATGCCTACGTATTCCCGTCTGGTACGAGAAATCAGAGTCAACGTAGTTCGCCTACCTACGGGAAAGGAGGGGAAGGTTGCTCGCTAGGATATCGCATCCAATGCCTACGTACTTTCATACAGCATGAAAGATCAGAGCAAACGTTCGTTCGGGCTACGGAAGATACAGATTTGTTTGACTGTTTTTTATCCTTCTGAAAAAGGTTTTCTCCTGATTACGGGTCCAAGCGGACAAAAATGACACCTTTGATTGGTTTCCAGTCTTTTACGCAAGAACTATTTTTTTATTGATGTTTAACCTTTTATTGTATTTTTTGATTGTTTTGAGATAGAAGAGAAAGAACTCTAAAACCTAGGGTTTAAAAGATGGGAATCAAAATCTACCCTAATGTTGACATGCATGGATGAGAGCCTAATGTCTGTCATATTTCTCTCCTGCGCAGAGAGAAACAGAGATCCTAGGGGATAAACGGAAAAGAAATAACATATATACAGTAAAGCAGTAAAATGCATGAGATGCAGCAGTACAAGCGAGGCAAGGGAGTCTCACTCGACCTCGAACCTAGAAAATAATAGACAAAGTGAAATAGCTTCACCTCAAACCTAAGGGTAAAATTAACAAACAATACAACAAAGAAAATAAAACCCCAAAACCAGCTCTGACAGCACCCCAGCTCATACAGCTGCAACTCTGAAAAACACCCAACTCTGATAGTTGATAAACAGCAATCTTCCAATGAACCCCAAAGTCAAACTCCAATGATACCCAAGCTACAACAAGCTTCCATCTCCAAGAAATCACCAAGCTCAAGCAAGCACAGAATCTTAACCAGTTGGTAGCATCAGACAGCAGATAGCTCCAAACAGCAGCACAGTTTTGACATGAATAATCTTCATCTTTGTCAATCTTTGATCTTCATCTCTATCTTCAATGGCTTCTTTCTTCAAGGAAAGCTCTCCTAGATGATAGTCACTTAACAAGATGAGTTGAATGTTAAACAGTTCATTGACTACCAAAGGAAGCCTATAAACAGTTTAACATTATAGAAGAGTGGTTGTCTCAAAGTTCTACCTCTAAGGTACGACCACTTATCCCTCCAAAGGAGGGAGGTGAATACCATAGAGGGACTTTATGTCATAGAGAGGAATGGAAGCACATGAAGCTATCCATGTTTGTACAAAAAAATTCAGTCTATTCTAAGGCTCTGCTTATTCCTATTATCCTATGTCTTCAATCAACTCCTAGCACAAGCAATCTTCAAGCTTCCACTTTTGATTATCATCTTCAATCTTCTCCTTTGATGTCTTCATGCTCCATAAGCTCAAACCAGACCCCATACCCCAAATAAAAGCCCAAAAACCCAAGCAAACAAATATAAACCCAAGGTGGGAACACCAAACAAACACTCCATTTGCAAAATATACTAAAAATAGTAATGTAGTAGTTAAAAGTCTAAGATTTATTCTAAGGGGATTTCTACATCTACCCTACATACCCTATATGTCCCATAACCTGATTCATGCTAAAAACCCCAAAATAAAATGTTATAATGCACCTATGTTGAGTTTAAACCCTAATTATACTAACCTAATGTTCTCTAATCAAAACTAATCAAGATTAATCAACAAAAATGTGGCATAAATCCAGGGGGGACTTATACTTCTAATCTAACTAGGACAAAAGGAATGGAATCAAAATATGAATTTAAATGACTAAACAAAATTCACCAAATAATATGTACAAACAAAATGAAAATAAAAAGCAATTAAATGTGAAAATTCACCATAAATGGAAAAATGCCTAAAATAATATTTTTATTTTTCTACAAATTTCTTGAGACAATTATTAAAATGAGGGAAAAAATCCCATGTCAAAATGATTATTTTTGGATTTAATATGAATTGTTTTGTAAACTATGTGCAAATAAAATGAAAATGAAAATTCAATTAAAATTGGGAAAACAGGGGGGCGTCAACAGCAATTTATTCACACTTCAGAACCACATTGGGCCCAGGAGGGGGGGTGCTGGAAGCAATACGCTGGGCCCATGTTGTTTCAGAAAACCACACAAAACAAATAAACCAGGGGGAGGTGCAGATAGCGATAAATTCGCTTTGATTCCCATTTGGGCCCCAAACGGAGGGTGTAACTAGCGAACGACCTAAGGCCCAAACCAAATTCACACCAGGGGAGGGGGGTGTTATGAGAAACAATGGGAGTTTGATCAGCACACGAGCAAATGGGCCTAAGGCCCAGATCCATTACAATCCACCTTCAGCAAAAATCAAAACCCTAAAACTAACTAACTCTCCATTCCCACTACCACTGTTCATCCCTAACCTGAGCGAAACCCTAGCGGCGCTCTGAAACCTCTCTCTTTGAAACTCTCTCCATCTCACAATCTCTGTTCATCTCTCTCACCGAAACCCCCTCCCTCTGAAACTCCCTAACAATTCTCTCAATAACCACCATTCATCTGTTAACACCACCTAGTTCTCAACTAAAAAAAATAGAGAAAACTACCATGGATGAAGAGTTCAAAGCAAACCTGGAGGAAGTTGCAGGAGGATCTTGAAGTATTGGTGAGTGTTCTTGTGAATCTGGCGAAGAAGAACGCTATCGAGCTGACGATCGATGAGTCTGAAGAACACTTCCGGTGAAAATCTAAAGGATGCGATGAGCCTGGAAAAGAATGTTGGACGAAGATTGACGAATCCAGAAGAAGTTTCCGAGTTTGTTCGTGAAGATCGAAGAAATCTGGAGAATTGATGTTAAACGTTCTTGGATATTCTTGTGAAGAACATGAAGATGACGAACACCGTGAGCTCGGAGACGGTTACAACTAGCTTGATGATCGATTTCTGGAAATGGCTTGAGGATTGGGGGTTGCTGATGATGACGGTTGATGAAAGACGATGAAGGTTGATGAACATCAACGATTTCTGGGCGAATCTGGGTGGAGAAAGATGAAGAGCATGATGATCTTCTGGGAAAAAGGATGAACAAGGCGGAGGCGAGCTTGAAGATTCCGGCGACGAGGAATGGAGGATGATCGGTGAGGATGGTGTTGAGAGGAGAAAAAAAAACTGGGAAAAATGCAGTTTCCGGTGGATTAACGGTCTCCAGTGACTGTTACGGCGGAGGAGGACGGTGGCTGCATGGCCGGAGGCAAGGGTTTACGGCGAGGTGTGGGAGGGAGCCACTTGGCACTCGCATGTAGAGAGAGAACTCTGAGAGGACGCGTGTGAAGGTGGAATCACTGCATGGTGGCCACGTGTGTGTGGAAGGTGAAACGTGGCGAATTCTGAGAGAGAGAGAGAGAGAGTGAGGTGGCCGAAATTTGAACACCCGCGTGGCACGCGTATTTAAAGGACAAGTGGCACGTTTTGGGCTTCAGACTTTGATCTGGGAACTGGGCTTGATCTGGATAATTGGATAACTGTGGCCCAATAAGACTAAACCTGTGATTAAACTCTAAAAAACAAAATTAAAACTGAAAAAAAAACCAATTAATCTAAAACGAAAATTAAACATAAAACCTAATTAATCTATTAAAAAACCTAATTAATCCTAAAAAAGAAAATTAAAAATAAACTCCTAATTACCCTATTAAAAAAAATCAGAAAAAAATTATTTAATCCCTAAAAACTATTAAAAAAAATCCAATTAAATCTGAAAATCTAATAAAATCTAAAACACTTAATATCTCTTTTTTTTAAAAAACTATTCTATTAATTTTGAAAAAATCAATAAAACTCTAATAATATCTAAACACCCTAATATCTATTTTATTATTATTATTTTTTTTTAAAACTATTCTATTAAAAGAAAAATAATATCTATTCATATCTATTTTAAAAAAACTATTAAAAGGAAATTGAATTCTAAAAAATTTAAAATCTAATAAATCTCTAAAAAAGGGAATATCTATTTAAAACTCTAAAAAAACTATTAAAAAAACTATTAAATTCTAAAAAAAAAATACTAGCCTATTTATTATCTAAAAAACAAATAACCCTATAAAAAAAATCTATTAAATGCATTAAAAATCTAGAAAATAGAAGAAAAATTCTAAAAATGCCAGGAGGCCGATTAAATCGATTATAAAACGATTGCGCAACCCTAATGAAACCCGGGCCCCGAGAGAGCCTGAAAACACAGGAAACGAGCACCAGTTCTCAAAATACGCTTATTCAAACTGGCCTGAGCTGCCTGAAACGCCAGAGGCTGTAATCCCGATAAAATCCAACTGACTGAGAAACATGCAATGCATGCAGTATGCGAATGCGAATGCAAAATGCGTCGAAACATAAACCAGATATGGGAACCGGTTGGTCAAATTTTAGGGTGCAACAACTGCCCCTATTCAAACGGCTTGGACCTGAAGGGTCGAAGAGCGAACAACCTTCAAACATTCAAAGTTAGAAGACGGTTGAATACAAAATAAACCCGAAAATTTGCCAACCACAGAAATAAACTGCACCCTCGCTTGGGGAACACCATCCAGAGAACTGAATCCAATTATTATGGCAACAAACTGATCGATCACCTAATAAAGAGGTTTGACTTTAGCCCCAGTTACTTGTGTGACACCACAGATAACAAACCCGAAGATTGGATCAACATGCACTTGATCACCTCCCATCGTCTAATGATAGACGGAGACACCATCCCGCAGGAAAACAATAACCATACTCACATCGTCTAAAGATAGACAGAAAGACACCATCCCGAAGGAAAAACAATATCCATACTCACATTGTCTAAAGATAGACAGAAAGACACCATCCTGCAGGAAAAAACAATATCCATACTCACATTGTCTAAAGATAGACGGAAAGACACCATCCCGCAGGAAAAAACAATATTCATACTCTAATCGTCTAATAATAGACGGAGAGACACCATCCCGAAGGAAAACCAATATCCATACTCACATTGTCTAAGGATAGACAGAAAGACACCATCCCGAAGGAAAACAATAACCATACTCACATTGTCTAAGGATAGACAGAAAGACACCATCCCGAAGAAAAACAATACCCATACTCACATTGTCTAAGGATAGACAGAAAGACACCATCCCGAAGGAAAACCATATCCATACTCAGATTGTCTAAAGATAGACAGAAAGACACCATCCCGAAGGAAAACAATAACCATACTCACATTGTCTAAGGATAGACAGAAAGACACCATCCCGAAGGAAAACCATATCCATACTCACATTGTCTAATGATAGACAGAAAGACACCATCCCGAAGGAAAATAATAACCCATACTCACATTGTCTAAAGATAGACAGAAAGACACCATCCCAAAGGAAAACAATAACCCATACTCACATTGTCTAAAGATAGACAGAAAGACACCATCCCGAAGGAAAACAATAACCCATACTCACATTGTCTAAAGATAGACAGAAAGACACCATCCCGAAGGAAAACAATAACCATACTCACATTGTCTAAGGATAGACAGAAAGACACCATCCCGAAGGAAAACCATATCCATACTCACATTGTCTAAAGATAGACAGAAAGACACCATCCCGAAGGAAAACAATAACCCATACTCACATTGTCTAAAGATAGACAGAAAGACACCATCCCGAAGGAAAACCCGTCAGCAGAAATAGAACCATATTCATCACCACCCATCAAATTTCAGAATCCTTTCGTCTACAGGAATTGATGGAAATAACAATATCTTCAAAGGGGCCACATCATCAATAAGGATTGACAGGAAGAAAAACGACCTCCAAAGAGCCATGTCGTTGATAAGGATCAACAACTAGGAAAACCAAACATTCTTCGAAGAGTCTCGATGTCAATAGGGATCAACGGTCAGAAAAACCTTCTTGAAATGTCATCTCATCCAATAAACAGAAAGAACACCGATATCTGAAAGATCGCCTTGAAACCTCTCAACGTCTAAGGATAGACGGAGAAAACCATATCCAAACTCACGACGTCTAATGATAGACGGAGAAGTCTCGCTGGGGGAAACCCGTCGTCAATGTGAACTGACGGGAAGAGAAGTCTGTCAATATTAGACGACTGATGAGTAAAGCATAACCGTTGTGTGATCTGAGAATCGAATACCAAAGAGCTGTCTGAATAAAGCTACTGGATAAATGCCCCTGAACTGATTACAGAGTACTTCATGTTGCCACTGAAGGCTGATAGAAAAACTGGCTTATGCTTCGTATGCATATGCGTATGTTTGAATTTTTCTATGGCGTAATGCTCCATATGGGATGGAAATGCTACGCATTTGAGGATGAAATGCAAGTATGATGCAAATATGATGATATATGCAAATGCAAATGCAGGCTCGGGTCGCTGGAGAAGTTGGATATAGAAAACCGCTTCAGCAAAATAAATGTTGAAAGCAAAGCCAACTTCGCTGGGGATAACCAGGCATCACAGAATTATTCCAGCAAAATGAATGCTGGAAAAGTGAAGCCAACTTCGCTGGGGAATAACCAAATGTGCCAAGCATGATTGGACTTCTGTCAGGGATAGCTTACCCGTACCAATGAAAATTGGACTCGCGCTGAGGAAAGCAGACGAAGTCTTCCTGCATACCCATGAGTATTGAATTTTGAAACTGATGCGCCAACACGGGTTGGGTCGCACAATGATTGCCAATAGGGATTGGACTTCCTGAAAATTGCCAATAATGATTGGGCTTTAGGCTATCCGTGATGGGTCATATATGATTGACTCTGGAAAATATCTTGTCTGAATTCACAGTTTCTGATTGAAGGGTCAAAGGATAATACAATTTCCCGACATTCGTCTCACACTTGGAGATTAGCTGAATCTGCTCGAATAGCTCTGAGTAGCTCTGAGTAACTCTGATGACACGGAGAAAATCAATTCCTTCGCTTCTGATATGCCCCAGCTCGTGGGAAATCTGTGGGGATACTCCTCAAAAGGAAATCTGAAAATCTGTACCCTGATGGTCTGATATGAAATGCCCTAGCATTCTGAACCTCGGTAACATGCTTCAAATCAAATGCCTCTCGAATGAAGAATAACTTCCGCGCTCTTAGGATGGCCTGCCCCTGTCTGCAATAACTTTGCCCTTGATTGGCTGATTCGGTATAGTGACTCTAGATATGAGATATTTACCGGATCTCGACCTGATTGCCCCGGAATAACGACTTTGGATGGCTGACCTCACTGGGGATCACTTGATAATAGCTTACCCCGGCTCTCGGAACATTCGGGCATCCTGCATTCTATCCTGATCAAACTTTCCACTGTAGGAAACTTTCCTGCTGTCAAGCACTTACTCGTAAATAAAACAAGTTGTTCTGCATAAAAGATATATTAATGCAATGCATATGACAGTTTTAACATCCAAGCTGTTCACTGGAAAAGGAAAAAACCGTTTACAACACATAATGCACAAATCATTTATCAAAATATCAACATCAGTACCAACATGGTAAGAAGAACCCTTTTAGGAGTCAGCTTCGACGCGATCTTAACCGATGTATGCCTTCGAAACAACCCTGCTTCAATTAGGACTTTTGAAAGTTGTAACGTGGTCAGGTTCACGGTTTTGAAAGAAAGGATAAAAGCTCAAATTTTAATTTTAACCCACCCATTCCCCTTGACGTTCTCCGATCCTACGTTCAGCTAATTCGACCTTAGCGCTCACCTCTTAGAGGTTGAAATATAGGAGTGATAGTTCGAGAAACTATGAGCTTTTGGAGTGACATCCACTCACTCTTCTTCTTTGACACTTGGGGTCACACGACTCGTATTTCATTTGAGGACTTTTCTTTTGTAATCCTTTTCACTTTTTCTTTTCTTTCCCTAACTTTTGCCTGGACTGACTCTTTTGAGTTTCTTTTGATTTTCCAGTCCAGCGGGATGCCCTTATTTTTGCCTAAGTCGTTTGTTTTCAAGTTTTGACTTAGCGGGCTTTTGATTCTTTTCGCTTTCCGTTTTTTTCCGAACAAGTCGTGTGACACTGGTTGTCTGACTCTTTGGGGAATAATGTGACTGTGTCACTCCTGACGCTTAACCACTGTGGCTTTTTAGGCACGACCTATGGAGGTGTGATTGATCCTCGAACGGACACTCCTTTTGCAATTTGGGCGCTCGGTCAAACTAGCTAACACCTACCCTGCCCCAGGTTGAGATTGAGGGTTTTTCGTTTTCAAAAAGAACTCCTACTACTAGGCTCAAAGGGGTTAACAAGGGATTATCTTCCTTATGTTTCCGGTGTTTAGGGATTTGAAACAATGCCTGTACATCATCAGCAGGTTTTATTTCAAAGTCATACAATATCGGAAGCTTGCATGTCGTTCATTTTCGTCATCCTCCCCGGATTCCGCTTAACCAAGCGTTGGATATCTGTAAAAATTAATTAGTGAACACGAATGGATTTAATCAAAACATGCATACTCATTTCATTATCATCAATTGAATGAAAACAACAAGTTTTACAAACAAGATTGCAATTTAACAAGAAAGAAACTACAAACATAAAGAAATGACAAGATGAAACACAGGAAAATGTCAGCTTCCGAGAACCGGGCTTTCACATCTGACTTGCTGCTGAACCAGCCATCTTCAAAGTTGCCTATTGAAATCATACTGCTTAAAACGGATGCCGGGTGAATTGCCTTTCTGACTTCAGTGGGCTCTGTCTAGCACGCAGGTTTGACCGATAACGATAAGGCTGCTGACTATGGGAAGGAGTTGACGTCTGTTGAGAAGACTGGACAGATTGTTGACTTTGATCAGTCGAACCACTTAGAGGTCGAGTCTGAATTATCAGGGACTCCTTTTGTTCAAGCACTTCCATCCTCAGGCTTGGTCTAGGCAGCAACTGAGGACAGGGGGATTCTGACACCAATGATTGCAGAATATACTTCTGATCTACGGCAGCTTCGGGAACGTCCATTGTTTTAGCACCAACTGGGGTAAGACCATTAGGTACAATTACACCGCCCGGCGTGAGTTCAATAACTTTTGCGTCAATCAGGTCCTGAACGTTGTGCTTAAAAGCGTGACAACTTTCCACATCATGTCCGAGTGCCCCGGAATGAAATTCACACTTCTTACTAGCGTCATACCCATAAGGAAGCGTCGTTCCTGTGAGCGGTTCCAATGTTCTTTTTTCAACCAGCTTCAAACTCAATAAAGTCTGAAAGAGCTTAGCATATGTTGAAGGCGGCGCCTCAAATATCCTCCTTGACCTTCGCCGAACCGAATGTATCTTTTGTTGTTGTTGGTGGTGTCGATTAACACGTCTTTTAAGCTCAGGTTCCACAGGCACGAGCTCCACAGGCACAGGTGGAACAAACTCCTTCACTGCGGCTTCAGATAGCTGATCATCCTCTTTCCTAATCACATTCTTGACTACTTCCATGATCAAGCTCATTTGGGTCTTCAGCTGATTATTTTCCTCTTTGAGTATCTTCTGATCCAGACGCAACTCTTGTATGTCTTTCATCATCTTCCCTAGCTGGCTTCGGACTTCAATCAATTCAGCCTGACTCTGTTCCATACCTCTGAGGAATTCCTGCAACAAACTGGAGACAGGAAATAAGACCCACAGTTCTGATGTACCTGGTATGTGAGAATGTAATGCAGAAATCAAACACATATTCAAGACAAGACAAAGAAACCCCAAGCTATAAGCACAGAGATAAACACCTCACACCACTATGTAAAGCCAACAAGAGCAGCAAACAAGCACACCCAAGTACAAAGTACAATGACCCCAGCCAACAAGCCTGATGGTGGTCAGCAAACAACAATGCACGAAAGCTAAACAGATGCGACGCCCGGTGCAGAAACCTCTAGCAACTTCCTCCATATTCAACTGAGCTCTCAGTTGGACATTCTTCCGACCATACACTCTCAGTGGAGTATTCCATAATATTGATTGACGAACCCACACAACTGGATGAAGGATAATCAATAATCCGAATAAAACCCTGAGGTGTGATGAAGATCTTGTTAGAGTCTAGCAGATTCTGAACTTGGCTTCTAAGCACTTTACAATCATCTGTCGAATGCCCCTGTACCCCAACATGGTACTCACAGCGGGCGCTGGCATCAGAACCTGAAGGATAAGGAGAGATCGTCGGATTAGTCTCTTTCGACACTATTAATCCACTTTCGACCAAATCTGGCAACAACTGATTGTACGACACCGGTAGCTGAGTAAACTGCCTTTCAGGCTTCCTTGGTCTTTGTCGGGCGTGACGACGCGGCTGACGATAATATGACTGCTGGTTTGAAGTGTCTGACAACTGAGCCTGAGACGCTAGAGATTCTGAGACAACATCGCTTCCTTCTTCCCACTCCTCTTGAGAACTGATAACTGATTCATTCTTATCAACTAGGATATAAGGAGCCTCTCGAATCTTTCCATTCTTGAGTTCTCTCTCAACAAGCTCCCCCATTCTCATCAAGCCTTCAAAGCTTGTACAAGTGAACATCATGTCGTAATAACAGCCCTTCAGAGTACTCAAAAAGAGGTTAACCATTTCTCTCTCCTGAAGCGGTGGTTGAACACGAGCAGCCAATTCTTTCCATCTTTGCACATACCCCCTAAAGGATTCATTCTCCGCACAAGATAATTCTTGCAACTACACGCGAAAAGGAGCCATTTCCAGGTTGTAGTTGTACTGCTTCACGAAGGCATTGGCTAAGTCCGACCATGATTTAATACTATCACTCTTCAGGTGCATGTACCAGTCCAAAGATGCTCCGATCAAACTATCTTGGAAACAGTGAATCATGAGCTTGTCATTGGTGATACAAAGTCATTCTTCTGCAGAACATAACCAAATGTAGCTTCGGACAACTATCCCCTTTGTACTTCTCAAAATTGGGCATCTTGAACTTCGGAGGCAATACAAGACCTAGCACCAAACACATGCCAGCAACATTCAGATCAAGAGTATTCTTATTCACCAGGGCAGCAATCTGATCTTCCAACGTCTGAAGTCTTCTCATATACTCAGCAGTCCTTGGGTCCTGAATATTAACCTGCGGAACAACTCTTGGAGCTGGAACAATCCTTGGAGAATCTGGCGTAGAGAAAGTGGAATTGTGACACTCTGCGTCATTGAAAGAATATGGACCTCTGACAGGGGTTTGCACGGGCTGAGCAACATTGTTCATCTGAGCTCTTTGACCATTGTTTCCTCCTCCATTTATAGCTGTTATGGCTTCCATGACTTGACTCACCTGGTACTTCAACAATTCAAACTCTGCCCGAGTAACAACCAAGTTCTGCTCTCCTGAAGCCATGATCTTTCCAGATGCTAACTCAAGTCCAATACGAATGTCGGGAAATCAACTGACGAAGCGGACAAAAACGGGTAAGCTCCCTGTTCTGGCTGAGGATGAATATGCAAAATGAAATGCAGATGCAAACAGTCATGCAAAATGCAAAATGCACACACAAGGGACCAAGTGCACTGTTGAGAAGTCCAATCCACCATGCTGGTCTTAATCAGACCCATAACACTGCTCAAGCCTGGTCTCAACAAACCAAAACAATACTCCAACCTGGTCTCCAACAGACCCCATAATGCTGTCCTCAAATATCAACGCCACTGAATCTCAATCAAGAAAACCGGTAATCTGGAGGTCAAGTTACCTGCATGCCCCAACCCTTCTCACAGGTAGGTGTCCTAATAACTGACACAAGGTATGGCATCCTATGCGGTCGTTGGCGTCACAGACTTTCAAGACGGATGATCGATACCCAGAAGGTGTGGTATCATCATGTCCTGAAGAGGCCTCACTTAGCCAACTTCCAAATGATCGGTCCCCGGAGTCGACAATCCAACTAACCAACAACCCCCTCAACCCAAAGGGTTGAAAAAGAAGTCAACCAGAAGAACCTCGTCCGAGCGTGGATTTCATGAGACACTAGTGCCTGCAAAGCAAGCACACGCCCACTAATTTCCACTATAATTCTAGGTGCACTCAAGCCCAGGTCCGGCTTATCTCTCAATCATAGAACCCCCTCATACCCACAACAATAATCACAATAATATAATGCTGAATGTAAAATACAGAAACGTAAATCCATACAAAATCCACGACGGGAAAACAAGCGTTAGGATTGACTCGTGTAGGGAACCGTTGGAGTCCCCAGCAGAGTCGCCAGCTATCGCTACTGCGAAAATTGGCGCCGGCTGAACAGAAGAGTCGCCACCGTGCGTTATTTATCCCAAAGGGGGGAAAAGAAACGCTCGAAGTAAACCTACCGCAAAGACGGGAAAGGAATGGCCATCGCAACCAAATCCTGGATTCGGGAGTCGGTTACGCAAGGGGAAGGTATTAGCACCCCTCACGTCCGTCGTACTCGACGGGATCCACGCTTGTTTTCTAGTACGGATTGTTATTCTATCTACTCTATAGGTCTGGGATTAAAAGAAAATAAAATGACTCGGCAAAGTATCGCACTTTATGCCTACGTATTCCCGTCCGGTACGAGAAATCAGAGTCAACGTAGTTCGCCTACCTACGGGAAAGGAGGGGAAGGTTGCTCGCTAGGATATCGCATCCTATGCCTACGTACTTTCATACAGCATGAAAGATCAGAGCAAACGTAGTTCGGGCTACGGAAGATACAGATTTGTTTGACTGTTTTTTATCCTTCTGAAAAAGGTTTTCTTCTGATTACGGGTCCAAGCGGACAAAAATGACACCTTTGATTGGTTTCCAGTCTTTTACGCAAGAACTATTTTTTTATTGGTGTTTAACCTTTTATTGTATTTTTTGATTGTTTTGAGATAGAAGAGAAAGAACTCTAAAACCTAGGGTTTAAAAGATGAGAATCAAAATCTACCCTAATGTTGACATGCATGGATGAGAGCCTAATGTCTGTCATATTTCTCTCCTGCGCAGAGAGATACAGAGATCCTAGGGGATAAACGGAAAAGAAACAACATATATACAGTAAAGCAGTAAAATGCATGAGATGCAGCAGTACAAGCGAGGCAAGAGAGTCTCACTCGACCTCGAACCTAGAAAACAATAGGCAAAGTGAAATAGCTTCACCTCAAACCTAAGGGGAAAATTAACAAACAATACAGCAAAGAAAATAAAACCCCAAAACCAGCTCTGACAGCACCCCAGCTCATACAGCTGCAACTCTGAAAAACACCCAACTCTGACAGTTGATAAAAAGCAATCTTCCAATGAACCCCAAATTCAAACTCCAATGATACCCAAGCTACAACAAGCTTCCATCTCCAAGAAATCACCAAGCTCAAGCAAGCACAGAATCTTAACCAGTTGGCAGCATCAGACAGCAGATAGCTCCAAACAACAGCACAGTTTTGACATGAATAATCTTCATCTTTGTCAATCTTTGATCTTCATCTCTATCTTCAATGGCTTCTTTCTTCAAGGCAAGCTCTCCTAGATGATAGTCACTTAACAAGATGAGTTGAATGTTAAACAGTTCATTGACTACCAAAGGAAGCCTACAAACAGTTTAACATTATAGAAGAGTGGTTCTCTCAAAGTTCTACCTCTAAGGTACGGCCACTTATCCCTCCAAAGGAGGGAGTTGAATACCATAGAGGGACTTTATGTCATAGAGAGGAATGGAAGCACATGAAGCTATCCATGTTTGTACAAAAAAATTCAGTCTATTATAAGGCTCTGCTTATTCCTATTATCCTATGTCTTCAATCAACTCCTAGCACAAGCAATCTTCAAGCTTCCACTTTTGATTATCATCTTCAATCTTCTCCTTTGATGTCTTCATGCTCCATAAGCTCAAACCAGGCCCCATACCCCAAATAAAAGCCCAAAAACCCAAGCAAACAAATATAAACCCCAAGTGGGAACACCAAACAAACACTCCATTTGCAAAATATACTAAAAATAGTAATGTAGTAGTTAAAAGTATAAGATTTATTCTAAGGGGATTTCTACATCTACCCTACATACCCTATATGTCCCATAACCTGATTCATGCTAAAAACCCCAAAATAAAATGTTATAATGCACCTATGTTGAGTTTAAACCCTAATTATACTAACCTAATATTCTCTAATCAAAACTAATCAAGATTAATCCACAAAAATGTGGCATAAATCCAGGGGGAACTTATACTTCTAATCTAACTAGGACAAAAGGAATGGAATCAAAATATGAATTTAAATGACTAAACAAAATTCACCAAATAATATGTACAAACAAAATGAAAATAAAAAGCAATTAAATGTGAAAATTCATCATAAATGGAAAAATGCCTAAAATAATATTTTTATTTTTCTAAACATTTCTTGAGACAATTACTAAAACGAGGGAAAAAATCCCATGTCAAAATGATTATTTTTGGATTTAATATGAATTGTTTTGTAAACTATGTGCAAATAAAATGAAAATGAAAATTCAATTAAAATTGGGAAAACAGGGGGGCGTCAACAACAATTTACTCACATTTCAGAACCACATTGGGCCCAGGAGGGGGGGTGCTGGAAGCAATACGCTGGGCCCATGTTGTTTCAGAAAACCACACAAAACAAATAAACCAGGGGGAGGTGCAAATAACGAGAAATTCGCTTTGATTCCCATTTGGGCCCCAAACGGGGGGTGTAACTAGCGAACGACCTAAGGCCCAAACCAAATTCACACCAGGTGAGGGGAGTGTTACGAGAAACAATGAGAGTTTGATCAGCACACGAGCAAATGGGCCTAAGGCCCAGATCCATTACAATCCACCTTCAGCAAAAATCAAAACCCTAAAACTAACTAACTCTCCATTCCCACTACCACTGTTCATCCCTAACCTGAGCGAAACCCTAGCGGCGCTCTGAAACCTCTCTCTTTGAAACTCTCTCCATCTCACAATCTCTGTTCATCTCTCTCACCGAAACCCCCTCCCTCTGAAACTCCCTAACAATTCTCTCAATAACCACCGTTCATCTGTTAACACCACCTAGTTCTCAACTAAAAAAAACAGAGAAAACTACCATGGATGAAGAGTTCAAAGCAAACCTGGAGGAAGTTGCAGGAGGATCTTGAAGTATTGGTGAGTGTTCTTGTGAATCTGGTGAAGAAGAACGCTATCGAGCTGACGATCGATGAGTCTGAAGAACACTTCCGGTGAAAATCTAAAGGATGCGATGAGCCTGGAAAAGAATGTTGGACGAAGATTGACGAATCCAGAAGAAGTTTTCGAGTTTGTTCGTGAAGATCGAAGAAATCTGGAGAATTGATGTTAAACGTTCTTGGATATTCTTGTGAAGAACATGAAGATGACGAACACCGTGAGCTCGGAGACGGTTACAACTAGCTTGATGATCGATTTCTGGAAATGGCTTGAGGATTGGGGGTTGCTGATGATGACGGTTGATGAAAGACAATGAAGGTTGATGAACATCAACGATTTCTGGGCGAATCTGGGTGGAGAAAGATGAAGAGCATGATGATCTTCTGGGAAAAAGGATGAACAAGGCGGAGGCGAGCTTGAAGATTCCGGCGACGAGGAATGGAGGATGATCGGTGAGGATGGTGTTGAGAGGAGAAAAAAAAACTAGGAAAAATGCAGTTTCCGGTGGATTAACGGTCTCCGGTGACTGTTACGGCGGAGGAGGACGGTGGCTGCATGGCCGGAGGCAAGGGTTTACGGCGAGGTGTGGGAGGGAGCCACTTGGCACTCGCATGCAGAGAGAGAACTCTGAGAGGACGCGTGTGAAGGTGGAATCACTGCATGGTGGCCACGTGTGTGTGGAAGGTGAAACGTGGCGAATTCTGAGAGAGAGAGAGTGAGGTGGTCGAAATTTGAACACCCGCGTTTAAACAAGTGGCACATTTTGGGCTTCAGACTTTGATTTGGGAACTGGGCTTGATCTGGATAATTGGATAACTGTGGCCCAATAAGACTAAACCTGTGATTAAACTCTAAAAAACAAAATTAAAACTGAAAAAAAACCCAATTAATCTAAAACGAAAATTAAACATAAAACCTAATTAATCTATTAAAAAACCTAATTAATCCTAAAAATGAAAATTAAAAATAAACTCCTAATTACCCTATTAAAAAAAATCAGAAAAAAATTATTTAATCCCTAAAAACTATTAAAAAATATCCAATTAAATCTGAAAATCTAATAAAATCTAAAACACTTAATATCTCTTTTTTTTAAAAAAATATTCTATTAATTTTGAAAAAATCAATAAAACTCTAATAATATCTAAACACCCTAATATCTATTTAATTATTATTATTATTATTTTTTAAACTATTCTATTAAAAGAAAAATAATATCTATTCATATCTATTTTAAAAAAACTATTAAAAGGAAATTGATATCTAAAAAATTTAAAATCTAATAAATCTCTAAAAAAGGGAATATCTATTTAAAACTCTAAAAAAACTATTAAAAAAACTATTAAATTCTAAAAAAAAAAATACTAGCCTATTTATTATCTAAAAAACAAATAACCCTATAAAAAAAATCTATTAAATGCATTAAAAATCTAGAAAATAGAAGAAAAATCCTAAAAATGCCAGGAGGCCGATTAAATCGATTATAAAACGATTGCGCAACCCTAATGAAACCCGGGCCCCGAGAGAGCCTGAAAACACAGGGAACGAGCACCAGTTCTCAAAATACGCTTATTCAAACCGGCCTGAGCTGCTTGAAACGCCAGGGGCTGTAATCCCGATAAAATCCAACTGACTGAGGAACATGTAATGCATGCAGTATGCGAATGCGAATGCAAAATGCGTCGAAACATAAACCAAATATGGGAACCGGTTGGTCAAATTTTAGGTGCAACACCATGTTAGCGATTACATTGCCGTTGGCACTGCCATTCCCCCCGGTCATGGGGACGCCATTCTGAGGAGTTTCAACAGGTGGAGGGGTTGGAACAGTCCCACCATGGAGTACACCATTGTTGTCGACCCTTGAAATCAGAGGCTGGACCAATGTTCTGAGCTGATCCTGGCCGTTGGCGACCACTTGCATGAGCTCCATGAAGCGGTCCATCCTCTCTCGGAGTTCTTGAATGTCAGTTTCCACTTGCTCCATAACTCTGGCTTGATTTGCTCTGGTCGGATAGCGGTGGATAGGTCTCTGATCAATCCTAGAACAACCTGTATACACAAAGGGTTAGAAAAACGACAAATTGCTCGTTATGCAAATGCAAACGTGTGTCTGTGCATTAGAGAGATTTCCCCCGATCCTAGTGCCTGAGTGCCAGTGCTGATAATAAGAAGTCCGAGTCCAGTCATGGAAATAACATCTCATATATATAAAGAAAGCCCATCAAGGCGGTACACAACGTCACTGAATACAAGATGAATCAATAGCATGACCTCAACCAACAAGCCTGGTGATGGTCAGCATACAATAATGATCAAAACAAAAGGATTACAAATAGTCAAGCACGGCCACGGGCGTGAAACTCTTCTAACAACCCCTTCGTTTCTGGATGATCAGGCCGAGTGAGCAACCCTTCGACGAGTAACTCTCTCTGCATAATGGTGTATTGAAGACCTTCAACCGAATCTTCCCATGCTCCTTCGCCGAAACAATCTTCTAGCTTCCGCTTCTTGGATTCAAACATCAGCTTGCGCTCCTTCAGGTTAGCAAGAGCCTTGTTTAGCAGGCCTTCAGCGGCATATCTGCGAGCGGTTTCTTCATCAAACCTCTTCTCACTAGCCTTCACCTGGGCTTTCAGCTTGGAGATCTGTTGCTTCAGCTTATCCTCCCGTTCCTTGTCGTTGGCTAGGGTGGCCTTCCAATGCTGGTTAAACTTGGATATTCTCCGATACGCTTCATCCAAGTGCTGCTTCTTAGTGGCCAGTACATCATTGACAGCTTTGAAGTCTTGACCCAAGCGCTCACGCTCAGCTATCTGCTTAGTCAAATCTGTCCCTAACTGGTTCACCAGCTCTGTCTGCCTCTTGAAGGAATGGACGACTTCACTTCTCTCGCCTCTGAGTTGAGCCAATTCTTTCTCCAGTTCTTCATTTGCCTTTTTCAGCTCATCTCTCTCAGCTAACACCTGGTTATGCTGCTGAATAAGCACGGTGGTAGGCTCTTCGATCACTGGAGGGCTTTCTAACTGGGCAGGTGGGAACGACATCCCTATAGCATCTGCTCTGGCTCTGATCCAAGTCACATATGGAGCATAGGCCTGGCTATTACTTTTTCCCAGCAACGGCTTTCCTCGCTTACAAATACCATTCCAAGCGTGCTGAAGCTTAGATAACATATCCCCCTCTAGAAGACCAGTGAGGTACAGAGATTCATGCACCTCTTCATCCTTCGGCGGAGCTCTCAAAGCATAAGCAAACTGTCTGACCAGTAGAGTTGGATTATAATTGATACAGCCCTTCCTGCCTATCAAAGTCACATTTGGAAATCTCGGTACCCAACCTATCTCTATCAAACCAGGCAACATCCTCCGTTGACAGACTCATCAAACGCTCAGGCCACTCGGCTGTGGCTGCAGACGAAGCAAAGGGACCCTTCTTGGGTAGGTGACTATCAAGCCATCTATAGAGCAGGGGCACACAGCACGAGACATTCTTACCCCTTCTATTCTCGTTTTTGTAGTGGACGGAATGATAGACATCTCCTATCAAGGTAGGGACTGGATTCCCTGATGCAAAGATGTGAAAGGCGTCGAAGTCCATAAAGTCGGGCATATTGGGGAACAGAATGATGCCATATATGCACAGAGCAAGAAGGGCGTTGAACACGACCCAACATCCGTCTTTGGCGCACTGTTGAGCCTTTCCCACTAAGAACTGCAAGGAGAAGCCGGGAACCCTATTCCAACTAGACAAGACCAACTCGGAGGCATCTAGGTGAAGTGAGGGAGCTAGACTAGCCAGATTAGGCTCAGCATCCATATGAACAAAAGGCATCTGCCTCTTGATAGGCACACCTAATAAATCAGCATATTCCTCTAGTGTGGGTGCGAGAATAAAGTCCTGGAAAGTAAAGCATCTCAACGGAGGATCATAGAACTGCAGCAGGGCGTGCAACCCATTCAACTCAAACACAGAGGGTTTACGAACCAAAATGAGCAGTTTACCGTAAGATTTTCTGAATTCATCTCTCACAGAATCATCTGCCAAAGCAATCAAACCAGTTAGCTGAACAACATCAGAAGCAGGGAGCTTGTAAGCCACGGTCTTCCTCAGAGAACCCATAATAGCACAACAGAAGGCAAGAAAACCTGAATCGGGGGAAACGGTACCTGCAACACAGACACACGTTAATGAAATGCAAATGAGTATGCAAAGCAATGCCAAATGCAATCATGCAGCAGGAGATCAAGACGACTGTGTTGTTGAGAAGATGAAGGTTCTGTATCAACAAAACCACAATACTGCTCTGTCAAGAACAACCATTATCTCTGATAAGAAGAAAACCCTGGTATCGGACCACAAATCTGCTCTATCAAGAACACACATATCTGATAATAAGGACCTCTGATACAGGACCATAAATCTGCTCTGTCAAGAACAAACATCTGATAATAAGGACCTCTGATACAGGACCAAAACTCTGCTCTGTCAAGAACACATATACATCTGATGATGAGAACCTCTGATACCAACAAAACTGATTTACTATCAAGAAAACCAGGTAGTCTGAAGGTTAAGGTTTCCTGCAACAAACCCAACCCTGCTCACAGGTATGGACCTAAACTGACTAAAGTTCGGCATCCTATGCGGTCATCAGCGTCACAGACATTCAAGAGGGGTGATACAATACCCAGAAGGTGTGGCATCACCATCTCCTGAAGCAGCCTCACTCAACTGAATTCCAAATGATTGGTCCCCAGAGTCGACAATCCTCCAAACCAACAACCCCCTCAACCCAAAGGGTTGAAAAAGAAGTCAACCGGGAGAACCTCGTCTGAGCGTGGATTTCATGAGACACTAGTGCCTACAAAGCAAGCACGTGCCCACTAATTTCCACAACTAATGCTAAGTACACTCAAGCCTGGGTCTGGCTTCTCACTCATCAGAATGCCCCTCCCACAACAGCACAGATAATCATATCATACTGAAAATAAAGTGCGGGAAATAAAATGCGATAAATAAACACAACCCAACAAGTAATCATACAAGCGCTAGGATTGACTCTCGCAGGGGACGTTGGATCCCCAGATTGACTCGCATAAGGGACGTTGGATCCCCAGGAAACTATCAAGTCCCCAGCAGAGTCGCCAGCTGTCGCTACCGCGAAAATAAGGTGCCGGCAAAACAGAAGAGTCACCACCTTTCGTTATTTATCCCTCAGAACGGGAAAGGAAACGATCGGAAAAACCTGACGAAAGGGTATAAGACAAGGTCATCGCAACCATTATCTGGGTTCGGGAGTCGGTTACGCAAGGGGAAGGTATTAGCACCCCTCACGTCCATCGTACTTGATGGGATCCATGCTTGTTGTGTTTATATGACGGGTTGGTTTAACTATCTACCTATCAAGGCTGGTCTGAAAAGGAAAAGAAATTGACTCGGCAAAGCGTCGCGCTTTATGCCTACGTATTCTCATAAGAGAATGAGAAATCAGAGTCAACATAGTTCGGCTAACTACGGGTTACGGGGAAGGTGGCTCGCCAATACATCAGTATTGTGCCTACGTACTCTCAACAGGTATGAGAGATCAGAGCTTACGTAGTTCGGGATAATACGGATTACGGAATTCAGATTCATCTGTTTTATCGAGTAGGGTTAACAAACAGTTCCAGCAGTTTGGGGTACACGGCTCGACCCTTGGAGACTTAGGCGTTACCGTTTGCAGTAGAACTAGGAGTTAACGACACTCTTTTCTTCAGAAAAGCTTCTTTTGAATTATGGGCCCACGGGGCAAAAAGGTTTGAAGTTTGTTTTCTGTCTTTTACGAAAGAACTTTTTTTATGGATGTTTGCAACCAATATCGCACTAGAGACTAGGACCTGAGAGTGAATGCGTCGCATGTCACCCTAAGGGTACCATACTAAACATCCAGACTGCTGAAGAGTGACCCTTCAACAACCATTTCCCAAGTAACTTAAGGCTCGTAACGTACGACATCAGTTAGCCTTTATTACTGTATTTTGATTTGTTTTGAGATGAGAAGAGAGAAATGTTAGACTAAGGCACGGATCTAGAAGGGGGGGTTGAATAGATCCCTTTTAAAAATTTGAGTGGCGCTACCAATAAAATTGGTTTTCAAAATTGTTTTCAAATGCGGAAGCGGCCTTGGAAAATATAGTCTAAAACGAACCACTATTGGAGAGCCGGATATGCGTCAAGCAGATGAATTTAAGACGATAACGGATAGTAAATCACTACACACTTTTATGCAAAACTCAGATGTGATTCACTCGTACTATTTCCTTATTCCAATGATCAAAAATTACACCAAAACTAGCAGCAAAATTAAGGCAATTTTAGTTCAGCACTTTTGTCGAACAGTTGGTGTGCACAAAACTAGCAGCAAAATTAAGGCAATTTTAGTTCAGCACTTTTGTCGAACAGTTGGTGTGCACAAATACCTTAAATGATATTTGTGTTGAATGAGTGATTGAAAAAGCCTTAGTACAGTATTTCTATTGTACTTAGTAGTTAAAAAACAATGTTTCACCAACTCACTCAATCAATACTACAATTTGACAAAATCACTTATTCTAGAATCACTTAATTTTTAAGCTGTAATTGAAAATGCAGAAAATAAAGGAACACAAGATTTGATGAGGCAGTTCCCCCAGTCGTCCTCGCGTTGGGGTACGTCTGCCCTCAATTCTACAATGAGAATTGAGATATGTATTGAATAGATATCACCTGTTTGGTAGAACAGTTATACACAAGAATCGATAGACAATTGATACAAACAATCTTAATGTTGCTGATAATTTCTACCACTTCTTGCCCCTTGATTCAAGATGAATCAAGTCCTCCAATTTGATGTGAATGACCTCCGATTGCAGCCACCTTATTGACAACTCTTCCGTTGATCAAACCTTCGGCACGGCTGATCTTAGACACACCCAAATTGAACCCGGAACGTCTTCAACCTTTCAACGCCCTAGCTACTAGATTGATCAACCTTCCGCTAATCAATCACCTTCGCACTCGCTTGATTGTTGAACCGACGATTCCGTAACAAAAGCCTTCAAAACCTGTAGTCTTGATAGGTAAAACCTCAAAGGTTTTCTCCCAAGAAACACCTGCACCAGCTTCCACTCGAACCGGATCTTCAATCACGCGTTCGAACCTTATCACCGTCGAGCAAACCACAAACCGCAGCAAAAAATTGATTATCTGTAATTTGAGGATTTGTGAGTTGATTGAACGATGAAGATGAAGAACACTGATGCACCTCTTTCACGTTTCTTGACCTGAACACTTTCTCACAATGCTTTCAAAAAATGTTCTTAAAAATGTTAGTTGTTAAAATTGAAAAGACAGCTATTTATAGTAATACACAAAACAGACAGTTGACAGATCAATGAAACATAGCAGAATTTCTGTTTCTGCGCGCGAACGGTCGACCATAGGGTCGGCGTGCGCTGAGCCGTGTGACACTCAAACTGTCATGCGCCGAGTCAGCGGTCGACGCATGATCTTCATGCGCTGAGCCGTGAGATTCTTAAACCTGCATGCGCCAAGTTAACGGTCGACGCATGACCTTCATGCGCTGACCCGTGTGAACTGAATGAAACTGTGTGCTGACGGTATGGTCGGCTCATGGTTCAAAAATCTGCAAAAACATAAATATGTTTGTTGTTTCGTGCATCTTGTCACGACCAAACATTAGTCACATATATTGCCAATTAAATATGATGATTTAAAAGGATATAGGAAGGATGTAATATGTTAAGTATTGCATGACGATTCTGATTCATCTGAGGTTGTACTTTGTCATCATCGTAAGTATGCATGACGACTCCGATTCATCCGAGGTTGTACTTTGTCATCATCGAAACTTGAAAACGTATGTTGTGAGACAGTTTTCCCTCACATTCTCCCCCTTTTTGATGATGACAAACCTGTGCGAAGCTTGGTGAACACAACATGCGATATCTTTAACATAGTAGTAAGCTCCCCCTTTCTTTTACAGTCATAGCTGTTGTGGTCTACAATCTACTTGTCTTTTCTCCCCCTTTGACAACATCAAAAAGAGATGGAGAAAGGTAAAGTTTTGGCATATTAACAATTAACAAAATACTCAACAGGTTATAAGTAATCATATACCAATATCCACACAAAATATTGACAATGAGCAAAATATTGAAAATAGATTAAACCAGATTAAGGACACATAAGTCATAACATTTTATAGGAATCAAGACTGTAAAACAAACATTAGTGTGCACTTAGGAGAGATAAAACAGAACATGATAACAAAAACAACATGGAGAATGAGCAAATGCAAAAACAAATGACTAATATCCTTGTCCCTTGCCCATATCAAAGGAAGACGGATAACGATATGGATCAGCCATATCAGTGAGGTAATCCACTGCTTGATTCAGGCGATTGATGCTGCGAGAGACGACTGTTTCTTGGTATCCATGGGCAGTTGTGAAAGCTGCAAATCTTTCATTCATTCTTGTTGAAAAAGAGTTGAACTGTTCAGATTTGGTGTGTAGCTCAGTTCGGATGCACAAATGTAGATTTGCACTTAATGTCACATATCAAGCCATATTTGATGCCTACCTAAAATGCCACAAAACAATTTGCATCCAAACAGTTTATCATACAAAAAAAAGTTTCATACATATGCAACATAGGTCAAACGATACAATTGTTGATCATGAGAGTTATTAGAGAGAGATAGAGAGAGAAATGGAACAATATCACCTTAATGCCGGAGTAGCTTGATAAACAACATACTTGTACTTACACGAATATCAAATTGTTAGAAGTACAACAGCATGATTATTTGAATGAAATAAGATAACATCAGCAAATATTATTCCCGTTCCGAAATGTCGAGGATGCCAAGTTCTCGGCGGATATGAAAGAAAGGTTCCGTTGCTAGCGGCTTTGTGAAAATGTCCGCTAGTTGGTTTTTAGTGTCAACGTGTTCAAATACAACATCACCTTTCTCAACATGGTCCCTAAGAAAATGGTGTCGAATTTCTATATGTTTAGTGCGAGAGTGTAATACGGGATTTTTGGTAAGGTTAATAGCGCTAGTGTTGTCACATAGGATAGGAATACGTTCAAGTTTAAGATTGAAATCTAGTAGTTGTTGCTTAATCCACAGAATTTGAGCACAACAACTACCAGCGGCAACGTATTCCGCCTCGGCCGTTGATAAAGCAACTGAAACTTGTTTCTTGCTATGCCAACTAACCAAGGAGTTTGAAAACAAATGACATGTACCACTAGTGCTTTTCCTATCCGATTTGCACCCGGCAAAGTCGGAATCGGAGTAACCTACCAACGAGCAATCACTACCCTTAGAATACCACAATCCATACTTCGGGGTACCTGACAGGTATCGAAGAATTCGTTTAACAGCTTTTAGGTGGGATTCTTTGGGACATGATTGGTATCGTGCACACATGCACACACTAAACATAATATCAGGACGTGACGCAGTAAGATAGAGAAGTGAACCAATCATACCTCTATATCGTTTTACCTCTACGTCCTTGCCATTTTCATCTTTATCCAAATTTACGCATGTAGGCATTGGGGTGTCTATGGCCTTGGATTTTGCCATGTCAAATCTCTTGATCAAGTCCAAACAATATTTTGTTTGGCTCACGAATGTCCCTTCTTGGAGTTGTTTAATTTGCAGGCCGAGGAAGTATGTGAGCTCCCCCATCATACTCATCTCGAATTCGCCCTGCATGAGGTCAGAAAACTCTCTCACGAGATTCATGTTAGTGGATCCAAATATAATATCGTCAACATAGATTTGCACCAAAATCAAGTGCTTTCCTTGACGTTTAATGAAGAGTGTAGTGTCAACCTTTCCTCGTGAGTACCCCTGATTAAGTAAAAACTTACTTAGTCGCTCATACCAAGCTCTAGGAGCTTGTTTGAGACCATATAAAGCTCTTTTTAACTTGTAAACATGTTCAGGGTATTCATGAGATTCAAAACCGGGAGGTTGAGACACATATACTTCTTCATTTATGTGACCGTTAAGGAACGCACTTTTAACATCCATTTGAAATAACTTAAAATCCTTTGCACATGCAAAGGCGAGTAAAAGGCGTATAGCCTCGAGTCGGGCAACCGGCGCATAAGTTTCCTCATAGTCGATGCCTTCCTCTTGGTTATACCCTTGAGCGACCAATCTTGCTTTATTACGGGTTATTACCCCGTTTTCGTCCAACTTGTTCCTAAACACCCATCGGGTGCCGATTACTCGATGGCCTCGCGGAGGAGGGACAAGGTCCCATACCTCGTTTCTTTTAAACTGATTTAGTTCCTCTTGCATCGATAAAAACCAGTGCTCATCGAGTAGGGCCTCTTTGGGGTTTTTAGGCTCTATTTGTGAAACGAAAGCGAAGTGATAACAAAAGTTACTTAGCTTAGATCGAGTGGTGACTCCCTTTGTGATGTCTCCGAGAATATTGTCAATTGGATGATCTTTACACGACTTCCAAGCTTGAGGGAGATCATCGTTTGTAGGCGGATGAGCTTCCTCAGTTACCTCATGGTGTGCATCCTTATCCTCCTCAATTTTGACTCTATCGGGTTGATCAATCCCCGTTTCGCCACCTTTGAGTATGTCTTCTGTGGATGTACCTGCACCATGAACAACACTATCCTTTCCGACATTTCTCGGATAGGACTCATCAAACGTAACGTGCACAGACTCTTCAACAGCTAGTAATCTTTTATTATAAATCCTATATGCTTTACTTGATTGCGAGTACCCTAGAAAAATGCCTTCATCGGCTTTTGAATCAAACTTGCCCAAGTTTTCCTTTCCATTGTTTAATACAAAGCACTTGCATCCAAAAACATGAAGGTGAGAAACATTAGGCTTTCGCCCTTTTAAAAGTTCATACGGAGTTTTGTTTAGAATGGGGCGGATGAGTACCCTATTCAAAACATAACATGCCGTACTAATGGCGTCGGCCCAAAAGTATTTTGGTAAACCACTATCATTAATCATTGTTCTTCCCAATTCTTCTAAAATTCTGTTTTTACGCTCCACAACCCCATTTTGTTGAGGAGTTCGTGGAGCCGAGAAGTTATGATCGATGCCATGGTTACCGCAATATTCTTCAAATAAATGATTTTCAAATTCACCTCCGTGGTCACTTCTTATTGACACAATGTTTGTATTTAACTTATTTTGGGAGAGCTTGGCAAATCTCTCAAAAGCGGCAAACGTGTCACTTTTACTCACTAAGAAGATGGTCCAACAGAACCTAGAAAAGTCGTCCACTATTACGAATCCGTAATAGTTTCCTCCTAGACTTTTGATCCTAGACGGCCCAAACAAGTCCATATGAAGTAGTTCAAGAGGTCTCGTTGTTGAAATAATCTTTTTGGATTTAAAGGAGATCCTCGTTTGTTTTCCTTTTTGACAAGCATCACAAAGGTGATCCTTGGTGAACTTAATTTTGGGAAGTCCTAGTACTAGATCTTTTGAGACAATCTTATTGAGTAAGTCAAAGTTGACATGCGCTAAGCGCCTATGCCATAGCCATGAGTCTTCACTCATAGATATGAGACATTGATCGCTTGTTGGGGATACCACATTCAAGTCAAGCATATACACATTGTTTACTCTAAAACCAATAAACACATTCTTCTTATCACTTTCATGCACAATTTTGCAGCAATCTTTTGAAAAGGAAACATTGTAACCTTTGTCGCATAATTGGCTAATGCTAAGGAGATTATGTTTAAGGTTTTCGACAAGCAACACATCGGAAATTGTAGTAGAGGAGGGATTACCTATACTACCTTTACCTAGTATCGCTCCGCGGTTGTTATCACCGTATGTTACATACCCTTTCTTCTTAGCCACGAAGTCTATGAATAAGGATATGTCTCCAGACATGTGCCTTGAGCACCCACTATCAAGAATCCATCTTCTCTCGGTGGACTCGACACATTTCACCTGTCAGAATATAACTTAGAAAAGGGAGGTACCCAATGGCATATTGGATCCTAATAGGTTAGCGACAAGACGGTTGCGTTTGGGCAACCATTGGTAGATGCCTTTAGGAACAAGAAATCTCCTAAATCGACATTTACCAATGGAGTGGCCTTTCTTGCAACAGTAAAAGCATACAAAGTCGACATTAGAATCACTTTCACTTGCTTGATCCCTAATTACATATGCATATTTTTGATATGGATTTATCATACTTTTTCTAAAATCCTTTTTATCGATTGCAAATGTAATTTTAGGTTCAAGTGCCTTGTCTAATTTGGCCTTAAGGTTTCTAACCTCACCTTGCCAAATATGACAAGTATCACAACCAAAGTTGAAAGGATTACTATTGTCCTTACAATCCGATTCATTATCTTTCACAATGGAAGCCTTAAGGTCCTCTAATTTCTTTTCGGACTCTAAGACTTTGTGCTCTAAATATGTAAAAATTCTTCTATTAGAAGCAAGTTTCTTAAAGGCTTCAGTTGCTTCCTTGTGTAAAACATCGAATGCGGTTTGTAATTCGGAATGAGACATATTAGATGACATATTATATCTAGAGTGACGTACCTGTTTCTTTTTCTTTTTCTGATTTGCGGAGAGACATAGATTCACGGACTCTTCTTCATCACTAGAGCTTTCATTAGAGGAGGAAGAATCACTGTCGCTTTCCCACGCGATGTACGCCCTCCTAGGCTTTGATGCTCTCTTATGTGACTTCAATTGTTCCTTTTCTTTTCCCTTGTTGTTCATTGGACAGTCCGGTTTGTAGTGACCGGGCTTTCCACATTTATAGCACGTTCCTCTAGTCTTTTTGCCTTTTTGATTGTCATCTTTGGAGAACCTTGATTGCCTTCGGAAATTTACCAGGTTCTTCTCCGAATGTTGGATGCCGTTCTTTCTCACGTACCGGTTATACCGTTTAACGAACAGCCCCATGTCCTCATTTATGTCTTCTTCTTCGTCGTCGCTTGAAGAATAATCACTTTGCTCTTTTGCTTTAGACTTCGAGGAAGAAGCCTTAAGAGCTATGGACTTTTTTTCACTCATCTTTACTTTGTCCTTCTTTTCTTTCCTTTCATGTTGGTCAAGACTCAAGAGTACCTGTTCATGCTCTTGTAGTTTGCCAAACAATGTAGTCAGGTCTAATACCGTAAGATCATTTGCCTCTTTGATGGCGGTCACTTTCGGCTGCCATTCCCTGCTAAGACATCTCAAAACTTTATTAGTAGCAAGATCATTGGAAATAGGTCTTCCTAGTGAATGTAATCTGTTTATGAGATGAGTAAATCTCTTTTGCATGTCAGCAATGGTTTCCCCTTGCTCCATGAAAAAAAGATCAAACTCTTGTATAAGAGTGTTGATTCGAGCCAACTTAACATCGTTTGTCCCCTCATGGGCAATTTGTAGTGCATCCCACATAGTCTTAGCCGTAGGGCAATGGGATACACGGTAGTATTCATCTACACCTAATGAGGAGATTAGAATGTTCTTAGCTTTCCAATCGTAATTATACTTTCGCTCATCGTCGTCGGTCCATTGTGCTTCGGGCTTTGGCACAACTTCGTTATTCTCATTTGTCATGGTTATTTCAATCGGACCATTGAGAATAACGTTCCATATCTTTCTATCTATGGAATTAATGTGCACCCGCATACAGTCTTTCCAATAGCTATAATTTTCACCGTTAAAAACGGGAGCTCTATTGTACGCCCCTTTTGGTTCGTTAGCCATTATTCTATCAATGTTGTATTTGAAGCACCGGAGAACCGGAGCTCGTGATACCACTTGTTAGACTAAGGCACGGATCTAGAAGGGGGGGTTGAATAGATCCCTTTTAAAAATTTGAGTGGCGCTACCAATAAAATTGGTTTTCAAAATTGTTTTCAAATGCGGAAGCGGCCTTGGAAAATATAGTCTAAAACGAACCACTATTGGAGAGCCGGATATGCGTCAAGCAGATGAATTTAAGACGATAACGGATAGTAAATCACTACACACTTTTATGCAAAACTCAGATGTGATTCACTCGTACTATTTCCTTATTCCAATGATCAAAAATTACACCAAAACTAGCAGCAAAATTAAGGCAATTTTAGTTCAGCACTTTTGTCGAACAGTTGGTGTGCACAAAACTAGCAGCAAAATTAAGGCAATTTTAGTTCAGCACTTTTGTCGAACAGTTGGTGTGCACAAATACCTTAAATGATATTTGTGTTGAATGAGTGATTGAAAAAGCCTTAGTACAGTATTTCTATTGTACTTAGTAGTTAAAAAACAATGTTTCACCAACTCACTCAATCAATACTACAATTTGACAAAATCACTTATTCTAGAATCACTTAATTTTTAAGCTGTAATTGAAAATGCAGAAAATAAAGGAACACAAGATTTGATGAGGCAGTTCCCCCAGTCGTCCTCGCGTTGGGGTACGTCTGCCCTCAATTCTACAATGAGAATTGAGATATGTATTGAATAGATATCACCTGTTTGGTAGAACAGTTATACACAAGAATCGATAGACAATTGATACAAACAATCTTAATGTTGCTGATAATTTCTACCACTTCTTGCCCCTTGATTCAAGATGAATCAAGTCCTCCAATTTGATGTGAATGACCTCCGATTGCAGCCACCTTATTGACAACTCTTCCGTTGATCAAACCTTCGGCACGGCTGATCTTAGACACACCCAAATTGAACCCGGAACGTCTTCAACCTTTCAACGCCCTAGCTACTAGATTGATCAACCTTCCGCTAATCAATCACCTTCGCACTCGCTTGATTGTTGAACCGACGATTCCGTAACAAAAGCCTTCAAAACCTGTAGTCTTGATAGGTAAAACCTCAAAGGTTTTCTCCCAAGAAACACCTGCACCAGCTTCCACTCGAACCGGATCTTCAATCACGCGTTCGAACCTTATCACCGTCGAGCAAACCACAAACCGCAGCAAAAAATTGATTATCTGTAATTTGAGGATTTGTGAGTTGATTGAACGATGAAGATGAAGAACACTGATGCACCTCTTTCACGTTTCTTGACCTGAACACTTTCTCACAATGCTTTCAAAAAATGTTCTTAAAAATGTTAGTTGTTAAAATTGAAAAGACAGCTATTTATAGTAATACACAAAACAGACAGTTGACAGATCAATGAAACATAGCAGAATTTCTGTTTCTGCGCGCGAACGGTCGACCATAGGGTCGGCGTGCGCTGAGCCGTGTGACACTCAAACTGTCATGCGCCGAGTCAGCGGTCGACGCATGATCTTCATGCGCTGAGCCGTGAGATTCTTAAACCTGCATGCGCCAAGTTAACGGTCGACGCATGACCTTCATGCGCTGACCCGTGTGAACTGAATGAAACTGTGTGCTGACGGTATGGTCGGCTCATGGTTCAAAAATCTGCAAAAACATAAATATGTTTGTTGTTTCGTGCATCTTGTCACGACCAAACATTAGTCACATATATTGCCAATTAAATATGATGATTTAAAAGGATATAGGAAGGATGTAATATGTTAAGTATTGCATGACGATTCTGATTCATCTGAGGTTGTACTTTGTCATCATCGTAAGTATGCATGACGACTCCGATTCATCCGAGGTTGTACTTTGTCATCATCGAAACTTGAAAACGTATGTTGTGAGACAGTTTTCCCTCACAAGAAAAGGTTCAACTAAGAGGGAGACTATCAAGTCCTAATGTTGTCATGCCAAGGATTCATCCTATGATTGAAATTTGAAACAGGGAACTCCTAGAAGTTATCATGCATAGGTTTCAACCTAAAGTTCTAATCATCACTTCCTTATCAAAGGAAGTGAGATTCCAAGGGGATCATGTCAATGATAAACAGAAACAGATAAAGCATCAGCTTAAACAGTAAACAGTAAACGACTGTAAAATGCATGCAATGCAAGTGAGGGAGGAAATGTATGTGGGGCATCAGCCTCCACAAGCTCATCTCAACCTCAAGCCAAGTATGAATAACTGTAATCATACAGAAGAAATAACAAGCTATCAAGCAAATACAATAAGTGACTGTAGTCATACAGAAGAAACAACATGCTATCAAGCAAACACAAACCACATAGGCAAGGGAGTTGGGCTCTACCGAATACCCGCAAGCAAAACCATACAGTAAAATACAAGCAGAGGGAGCAACTCAACCTCCAGTGCAATCATGCTCCTAGCTTGAGTCAGTCTAGATATGAACTTATTCTAATGCATCAAGCAAATCAAACAAGTCACATCAATACAGTTGCACAACAAGCAAACAGACAAGAAAAAGAAAGCAGATCAACCACTCCCACAGTGCACAACAAAGCTCCTCTGACATCAGTTCAGTCCTCAGTCTGCAACTGTTCTTCAAGGCTGTCATCTTCAATAGCAAGTATCAACTTGCTTCTTCAAGCTTTCAACACAAGTATCAACTTGTTCTTCACTTTCTTCAAGCTTCAGCTCCAAAGTAAACTCTACCTTCAGGTCTCACTCCTAGTATCAAGCATCAACTTGGCCCCTGCAGGCTCCCAATGTATCCACATAAGTATCAACTTATGCTTTCTTCTTCAAGCCTCAGCTCTTCACTCACTTTCAATTTGATCTTCCTCACATGTGTCAACTTGTTCTTCTGGACCTTCAAGCTTCAGCTCTCTCCTCTTTACAAGTATCAACTTGTCCTTCTTCATTTACAAGCTTCAGCTTCAATGGTAGTCTTCAAACACAAAGAAGTAGCAACCTCTAGCATTCAATCTTCTTCAAGCAAGGAACTCCATCCTCTAGCAAGGGAGAAAGATTCATCTGACAAGAGCAAAGTTTGGATGATTGACAGCAGAGTGAAGACCAAAGGTCACCACTATGCATCCTATCATCAGAGAAAGGGACCCTCAAAGGTTCTACCAACTTGTGAGGAGCCACACATCCTACCAAAGGAGGGATGAGGCCTTTACAAGGGGACCTTACATCATAGGGAAGAATGGAAGTGATCAACATCTTCCATGTTTATGAAGGAAGAGAATCTATCTAGAAGCTCTACCTACAAACCCTAATCTTAACACCTAATCAACACTACACCAAAAGAAGGGGAGATCTTCACATCCAAGCTTCTTCATTCAATCCATGGTAGCCCAAGATTGTCTTCAACCTTATCCAAGAGCAAGAGAGACAAAACCCTAATCTAAGGGAACTAAAGAAGTCATTCAAGTTGAATTAGTGCCTTAGAATCATCCAAAGTTAGCATCCAAACTAAAATCAAACAAACATAGTAAAGTACATTGAAAATTCCTACCAAAATTCCTAAGGGATACTAATTCAATCATGAATCTACCATACAAAAATCAGAGGTTGAATCATCCACCAAGTTCTAAAAATAAAATCTAAACCACAAGGTATCAACCATAAACCCTAAAAATGGAGCTCTTAAAGTTTCAACCTAAAACTACCACTTACATTCATCACAAAAATGTGAGAAAAATCTAGGGGGAGCATGCATATCTATGCTAGCTACACACAAAAAATCAGGGCAAGAACCATTATCACATGATCAAACCAAATTCAACAAGATCAAGCATCAACCATGATTATTTTAATATCAATTAAAATGTAAAAATGCCCATAAAATCAGAAAATGCATGGAATATTAATATTTTTTTATCAAAAAAAAACTAGATTCAATCATGAATCCATAGCAAAAAGAATGGAATTACTTGCATCATTTTTCAATTATTTATGAATTTTCTAATAACCATGAATAAAATGAAGGAAAAAAAATGAAAATCAAAATAAAATGACAAACGCGCGGTGTGAATAGCAAGACAGTTCAGTTCATTTTAGTGATTGGGCCAAAAAGGGGGGTGGGAGTATCAACTATGGACTAAGCCCAAAACCAGCAACTAAATGAAACGCTGCGTTTCATTATAACTCAAAATTCTTCACAAAATGAGAACCACTCGTGGCCGTTGGATCCCTCACAGGTCAAAGTCTTCAGCCCAATCCAATGACTCTAAGGTTGTCTTCAACCTTTTGAATCTCTGAAACTTTAATCAACTGCGCGCGCTAGAGTCACCGCCGGTGACTTCTCCGATCAGCCATCCACAACCCTAACTCTCTCTAGAATCCACCATGGGCCACGATTCCTTGATGAATCTTGTCCCAAATTTCACAAGGAGTTCATTCATGCCACTAATTCATCCTAAAAACTCAAGACTTGCAAGAACACAATCTCAACCGAAAATGGCAACAACCCTAATTGGTCACTAATCTCCAAATTGATGATCCAAAACCCTTCCTACACCATTATACTATGCATCTACCATAACAATTCCTCTTAATTCTACTTAATTTAAGCCATGGAACAAGAACTTCATACCTCGTAAAATTGAGCAAACAGAGTGGTTGAATCTTCAAATCAACCTTCAAGAACTTGCAGAATCCTTCACTAGCCTCTAATGAATCTTCTCTATGCAAAGAAAAGAGTTGAAATGCTCTGGATTCTTGAAACTGATTCTGAGTTGCAAGCTTCCAACTCCAATGGCTACTTCACGATTCCTCCACAACTTGGCCTTGAATTTGATCTGGGATCAATCACCAACCTCAGAGCAAGCTATTGAGATCAATTTCTTGGACTGAAATGACCTCTAACCTTGTAACAGATTTTGATTTGCAATGAGAAATTTCAAAGTGCAATCTCACTCTCCTCTCTAAATCCTCACCAACCCTCAATCTGAACCACTTCTAAATCATATATAGAACAAGGATGAATGATCTAGAAAGTTCTAGATCACTCTTATGAGAAATTCAATATCTCCCTTCACTTGAAAATCCAATCTCATGGTATATTCAAAACAGTCCATGCATCAGCCTGTATTCATTATGCTTTTCATCCAAATTCTCTCCAAATGAGATCATCAAAGTGTTTGGATTGAAAGGAGCCTTGGTTATGCCTTGCATATTGGTTTGACAATTGTTACTTATGATGTAAGTAACCACTTTTCAAAGCAAGTCCTCAAATTAACCCTCAATTAAAAATTGTGGCAATGTCAATGTTCTTAAAATGTGTTTTACAATCAAAATGACATGTCATATGGCTTGGTTTGGACATGTAGATCAAAAATCCCAATTTCCATCTTTGGTACATTTGAAATTCACCTTTATTTTAGGCCATTTTTGTGATTTTGTGAAGCAAGCTGTTCCAAGCTCTCATGACCTCTTTGCTAGCCTTAAAACATCATTTTGAACAAGTTTGATGTTGAACATTTTCCCATTTGAAGCTTGCAAATAGGAGTTATAGCCTTATGATTGAAATGACCTATAATCTCCAAATGACCAAAATACCCTTGACTTGTCAAAGCCATAACTTGAGTTCTACATATCCTATCAAGGACTTCTAGTACTCTCTAGAAATATAAGAGAATAAGGAACAACATTCATGTTGACCAAAAGTTCATAGGAATCATCCTTCTAGGGCAAAAGTTTCATGCAAGTTGGACAACTTTCAAGCTCCAAATTCATATACCTCAGATGACCTGTAACTTGTCAAAGTCATAACTTGAGTTCTACAAATCCTATCAAGGACTTCTAGCACTAAAATTAAAGCTAAGATCATGCCCTACAACAATCATGTTGGGGGAAAGATGAGATGACAATCCCATGTTGAGCTAGATTTCCTTGAAGATAGGGGTCAAACTAGGGGATTTTACACTGTCAAGCCTTAGAAACCCTAGCTTGAAACTTCTCAAACTCTTCAATCATGATGAGTTGACCTTGGAATCATCCTTATAGCATCTTAATGCATCAATCCATGATCACATGGCTCTTGAATTAGGTCTCAACCTTCTCCAAATCCACAGTTGACTTAGGGTTGACCCAGTCAAACCCTAATTGCACCAATCATGGCTGGGGTTTCTTAATCTTGCACAATGACCTGTCTAGGCCTCAAAGTGATCTTCAACATTTCTCATGAGCTCTCTCAAGACCTCAAGTCTAACTTCATGGCTTCAGAATCATCTGATGGTCTTCCCCATAACTCTCAAGTTAGGAGACACACCCTTTTGGTTTCAACCACTCTCTCTGAGGCTCTTTTAACTTCTCTGACAAGGATATCAACCCTTGAGCACCTGAATAACCTTCTTAGCTAGCTTCATAGTCTTGTGTAGCTCTTGATTGGAAATCATACCTCTTGATCTCCTGCATACATGTCAATGAAATGCAAATGATAATGCTAATGTGAATGAAATGAAACACAAGCTAGGTAAAGAAAAGTTGGGCAAATTTTGGGGTGCAACACTATCAGTATTTGCTTTAGGGTTTGTTAACCTCTTTTGTCTCCAAGCTTCTTTTTTTACAATTTGTGTATGTGAAGTTCCTAATCTACTGCATATTAAATTGATAGCAGTTGTTGTCCTAAGTCACTTGTTTTAACTTGGTCTAGATACAAAGTCTTTTTAAACACAATTTCACCAATTTATAGCTCAACAGCCACATTGTGATTCAGTGGGAAACTGATTTCTCCCTTTGAATTTAATCTTTGAGTATTGCTTTTCAAACATGAGCAGACCTGTGTTGGTCTTGAACTCACCCTTTTTTATCATCTTGTTTTGGTTAGGTCCAACCCACGTTCTTGAATGCAACTCACATGCCATTACTTTGTTCTATTGTCTTTTGAATTAAACTTTCTGCTGAAACTCAGTCTGTATCATGTTTGAAACTTGAGCAGGCCCTCACTTGTGTATGTTTGCATCTGTCTTGGTCTTGGAGTTTCAAATTGCTTTTCAAATCATTCATAAAATGTCAAATTGTGTTTTCAGCTGGGAGCATCTTTTTGAAATATGGTCGATACCATTGCAAACCTCGTGAAAAATTTGGTTGAGAATTGAAGGAGTTAGGATCAAACGGTTTTCTAAAATTTCCACTTGATTTGCCTTGCAAATGCTCAGAAATCATGCCCCTTTGGTATAACATTAAATGGGGTGGCTTGATACAATGGATGTATCGCCACCCCAATGGTTACTTGCCTTGCCATAAGTACTTGCCATGCCATGTGATCCTGTGTTCGACCCTCAGCGAGGGCGTTTTTGTTTATTTTCATGATTTCCCATGTTTTTACTATTTCTTCTTCTTTTTCCATTCAATTTCACACACGTGAAGTGGTTGGACTGGCTTAGTTTTGTATCCATGACCCCAAGGTCTTGAGTTCAAGCCTTAGGTGAGACACTTTATTTTTAGCAACTAGTTTATTTGATTTTATTTAATTTCATTTAAATTTCAAATTACCATAACTTCTTCATTTTTAATCATTTTTAAATGATTCTTTTTGAAAACTTTTTGTGTTAATGTATATTTTCACATAATGTTTAAATAGTTCTAAAATTTTCATTTTAGAAACACTTTACATTTTGAGAAAATTGTAATTCATTTTAGGGTTTTCACCCTCCTATCTCCCATTTTTTCATTTCAAACCTGGATTTCATTCCTTTTGAGTTTAATTTGAAATTGATATAGGATTAGCTTGTTAGCTTCCTTGTATATTTGAGTTTGAATTTTAAAATCTTGCTTGTAAGCATCTAGGTGATTCATCTTTAAAACTTGAAGGTTTCCCATGAAGTATTGAACTTCTTACTTACTTTGTTGTGACATTGTTTGATTGTCTATGCATGATTGTTATCAAATGTGTGGTGTTTTCTTATGTAGTTACATATGATATCTTTAAACCTATAACATGCTTACCTCAAGTTATGACTTGTTTGCATTTATACATTTTATGGTTGTTACCTTCATCTTTGTTAAGATATACTTTCATCTTTGTTAAGATATTTCATGGTTGTTACCTTCATCTTTGATAAGATATGTCATTTGGTTTTGACCTCTTGTGTTTAAGTCTTGTGAGAACCCCTTCATGATATTGTAATATCTTGATGTTTGCTTTGGTTGTAACCATTTATCTTGATTGAAATCATTGCTTGATATTGTAATATGCTTGCATGTTCTTGGTTGTAACCATACCTCTTGTATTCATCATGTTTGAATGTTTATGCCTTGTTAAGAATATTTCCCCAAGTGATGGAACTCTTTAGTTCTCATCCAAGTTGCCTCATATTTTGCCTTCCAAAGGAAAATATCTCTATTGACCCTTGGGTCACAGATAGCTCATTACCTTTCATAGGCCTGTATAGAGCCTTCTTCCTCCTTTTGGTCTGGATATAACCAATTGGTCCCCATTCTTTAGTTCGTGTCCGAACTATGGACGCTCTGATTTCTTATTTGTTAATAAGAATACGTAGGCACAAGATGCGATATCTTGACGAGCAACCTTCCCCCTCCTTTTGGTCTGGATAGAACCAATTGGTCTTACAACATAGAGTTAGGTAGAGTTTGGTTAACTCTATGTAAGAATCATGTAGATGATTACTTACTCCCTTTTCTTGAGTGTTTAACCTAGATTAGAGAGTTTTGTTAAACTCTACACAAGCATTGTTATGTTTGTTCCCCTTTGAACCTTGACCGTAATCAAGTGTTCTTTATCCTTAATGAGGTGAACTACGGTTGCTCTGATTCTATCCTAGTTAGGATACGTAGGCAGAGGATGCGATATCTTTGCGAGCAAATTTAGAAACTATCCCTAGGTTTTTACCTCAACCTCTACCCAATCCCAATCCAAAACCATAAGCAAACATTTAGCAAGTATAGCATACAAACAAACAAAAGGTTCTTGTAGAGTACTACAGATGTTTAGGATGTGAAATACCTACCCTAAGCATAACCAACCCCGGATCCCCGAATCTCTTAGCGTTGTTGTTACATCGCTCAAAGGGTTTTTCTTTCTTTAAACTCAAGAATACTCTTTTTCAACTCAACAATATCTGGAACACAAACTCTATCACGACATATCATGATATCATTTTCATTAATCTGAAAATTAGCTCTTCGACTTTGATTCATCAAATTCAAATGATCTACCAACTCAAATAAGATTTATGACCTTCTTGAATCTCATCAAGAATACCACTAGTAAGCTTAAACTCATATCACGAAATTTCTCAATCAGTTCTAACTCTTTTACCATCATCATCGATATATGCGAAGATTTCCTACTCAATGCATCAGCTACCACTGCTTTATCTGAATGGTAATTCAAACCAAAACCATAATCCTTTAGAAGTCCCAATCATCTCCTCTACCTCGCATTCAATTCTTTCTGATCAAAGAAATACTTCAAACTCTTATGATCACTAAACATCTCAAATCTCGAACCAAACAAATAATGCCTCCAAAGCTTCCACACAAACACAACAACAACCAACTTTAAATCCTGCGTTGGGTAATGCCTCTCATGCACTTTAAGTTGCCTTGAAGCATAAGTTAAAACTTGTTGATGTTGCATTAACACACCTCCCCATCCAATCAATGAAGCATCGCAATATACAACAATGGTTCTGCTAGATTCGGAAAAATCAAAACATGAGCTACTGTCAGCCTTCTCAAGAGATCTTGAAACTTTCTTCACACTTTGCATCCAAAATAAAAGCTTGAACATTCCTAGTCCACTGCGTCAATGGCAAAGATAACTTGGAAAAATCCTTCAATGAATTTTCGATAATAATCTGCCAACCCAAGAAAACTTCTAATCTCAAAAACAGGTTTTGGAGCTTCCCATTGTGATACAGCTTCAACCTTCGACATATCAATCGCAATAACTCTACTCAAGATCACATGACCAAGGAAACTCACTTCCTTCAACCAAAACTCACATTTTGACAGTTTTGCATACAACTGCTTCTCTTTCAACGCTGATAACATAATTTTCAGATGCTCAACATGATCCTCTTTACTTTTCGAATATATTAAAATATCATCAATGAACATAACCACAAACTTGTCCAAATAAGGATGGAAAATCCTGTTCATATACTTCATAAATACACATGGTGCATTAATCACACCAAATGGCATCACAAATACTCATAATTTCCATACCTTGTTTTAAAAGCAGTTCTTTGAATATCTTCAGCCTTCACACGAATCTGATGATACCTAGATCTCAAATCTATCTTGCTGAACACACTTGAAGCAATCAACTGATCCATCAAATCATCAGTCCTTGGAAGTGGATACTTATTCTTGATAGTCACCTTGTTCAATTGTCTATAATCCACACAAAACCTCATAGAACCTTCTTTCATCTTAACCAACAAAATTGGTGCACCCCACGGTGACACACTCAGACAAATGAATCTCTTCTCAAGAAGATATTCAAGTTGACTCTTCAACATCTTCGACTCTGATGTGGACATCTGTCGCAACTGCGAAAAACACCCGGCAAAAACAGAAGAGTCTCCACCTTTCGTTATTTATCCCACAGAGAGGGAAAGGAAACAATCGGAAAAACCTAACGGAAAAGGGAAAGACAAGGTCATCGCAACCAAGTCTGGATTCGAAAGTCGGATATGCAAGGGGAAGGTATTAGCACCCCTCACGTCCGTCGTACTCGACGGGATTCACACTTGTTGTCTATCTAAGGGTGTGTTTAAACTATCTACGATACAGGCTTGCGGGACAAAAAGAAAAGAAAAGAGAGACTCGGCAGAGCATCGCGTCTCTGTGCCTGCGTACTTTCATCTGGTATGAAAGATCAGAGTCAACGTAGTTCGGCTAACTAAGGGAGAGAGGGGGAAGGTTGCTCGCCAAGACATCGCGTCTTGTGCCTACGTACTTTCGTCTGGTATGAAAGATCAGAGCGAACGTAGTTCGAGCTGACACGAAACCACAAGTTGATTAAGTGTTTTTAATTGAGTAGGGTTAAACATTCGTTCTAGCAGTTAGGGACTAAGCCTGTTTGCGGCAGAACCGAAGCTTAACAACACTCTTTTCTGAAAAAAGAAGTTCCGATTAAATTCGAAGGAAAAAAGGTTTGAATTTGTTTTGTGTTTTTTTAGTGAAGTGAATTAATTCGGTTTGTGATTCAAGTTGCACTAAAGACTATGACATGGAGGCGAATGCATCGTATATCGCCCCCAAATGGAACGGATACTAAACATTCTAGATAAGCGAGAGGAGACCCCTCGCTCATCATTCCCCCTGTAGCTTAAGGCTCGTAGCGCGCAACGTTTATCGCCTTTATTAAATGAGTTAGCATGATTTTGAGATAAGAAGAGAGACGCACAAAAGGTCTAAGGGAAACTTGGCCCTGACGTTGTCATGCAAAGTGCTCCTAAAGTTTGGTTGAAAAGGGGAAACATATACCCTAATGTTAGCATACTTGGACTGAACACCTAATGTCTCTCCTACTCCCCATCCTAAATGGAGGGACTAGGAATCCTATGGGGATCATGGCAAGAAAGCACAAGAAGAACAAAGGAAGAATCGATCACAAGTAGATAAATGCAAACATGAAAAATGCACACTTAGAATGGTGGGAGGGAGGAAAAGTGTGTGGGGCAGCAGCCACCACAAGCGCGTCTCGACCTGAACAGCGATGCAAGAATGATGCAAACATGTGGAGAAAACAAGAGATGAAAGCATACAAACATGCAAACGAAAACTCAATTCGAGCCACATACAAACATGCAAATAATTGAAAGAATGATCATACATGGCAACAACATCATGATTAAACAACCACAAACAGCAACAAATATCCAAAATAATTCAATTCTAATGCATCACACTGATCTATGATGATTCGAATCGAATCGGTATGCGAACATGCAAGCAAACAACAAAGTATGGCATTCTAGCACAGTGTTAACCGGTTAACACATGCTGTTAATCGATTAACCTGTGTAAAACAAGTGAAAATCTAGAAATTTGTAGGTGTTAATCGGTTAACACCAGGCGTTAACTAGTTAACACCCTGAAAACTTTGAAAATTTTGAATATTTGAATTGGTTAACCGGTTAACCATATACGTTAACCGGTTAACACTGTACCAGAAGCAGAAAAACAGCAAACATAATTACTTCTAGAACAGAAACAACTTATCCAAGGTTCCAACAAATCAACTTATCAATTAAGCACAAAATTAACAACAGAAAACATAGATCCAATATCACGGATACACAATTATACAACAACATCACAAATCGAACGAATTGAAATCAACAAAATTCAATCGAATATGAAGATTAACATGATAAGCTCAAAAATTAAATCGGATCGAGAATTTCAACTTTTGAATCGGAGAATTGATTCGGTAAGTGTTGATCGATTGAATTTGAGTAGATCAAATGCTAGAAATCCGAAAAACTTCAAGATCCACAATAATTGATGTTGTATGAATGAAGATCCACCAAATTTGAGTAAAAAAGCTTCAAATAATCACTTCTAGATCTAACTCCAGATTCAGATTCAAGCTTGCACGAAAATTGATGAAAATCAATGCAATAGTGATGGTAGATGGAGGTTTATGCTCAAGAATCTATTGATTCCAATGAAGAATGAATAGTTCTAATGGAAAAAAGAGCTTTGAGTGAGTTTTGGGGATGGAGGGAATTGAGAGAATTTGAGAGAATTCAAATCAATTCTGAAAAATGAATGTGAGAAATGAAAATTGGATGGTGAGGTTTGGAGTAGATCACTTAAATATGATCTAGGTTTGGATCTCAAAGCAAGGATTGGAATTTGGGTTGGAAATTAAGGCTTGGAATGTGGAATGGGATTTTAGAGGGAAATCTGAAATTTAAAGGTATTCTAGATCCTTCCCAAGTGAAAATTTGAATTCCAAAGTGATCAAAATTGGACCCCAAGTGTAATTGACCTGAAAAATCACGTACATGGCAAATTCTGTTATGGTTAACCGGTTAACCATATGTGTTAACTGGTTAACACTGTTAAAACTTCAATTCTGGGCTGATTTTCAAATGGTTAACCGGTTAACCATATGTGTTAACCGATTAACACCTTCAAAATTTTGAATTTGGCGCCTTTTGTGGGAAATCTGTCCATTTTCCCTGTTTCAACTGTCTGGAGCTCTGTTTAGCTGCTGAACCTCATTTTTGAATGTTATCATTGTGAAAATACTTGTTACAAGCCTGAGTACTAATTTCGGATCTGAAATTAACCTGCAAAACAGAATAAAATCGATCGCCCGACCACTGGACAAAATAAATGCCCGAAGCTCTGAATGCTCACTATTTGCTGTTCCGTCTCTTCCTCCAAAATGAGCTTGGGCCACAGGAACGCCTTGATCCCATGCCTCGAGAACGAATGCTATGCAATGCAAAATGCTAAATGCAAAGAAACAAAAGCCAGTTACGGTTAAAAACGAAAGGAAAATTTTGGGGTGCTACAGCTGCCCCTATTCAAACAACTTGGACCTGAAGGGAGGAAAAGCATCCGCTTTCAAACATTCAAGGTATAAGGTGATTGAATACAAAAGAACCAGGAAATTTGCACCCCGCGGGAATGCAAAACAGCGACTGCCAACCAAAAGTCGGAAAACTACGCGCTGGGGATAACTATCCAATAGAATCTAAAATCCATCCAAAAGATGCCAACCAAAAGTCGGGAAAACGCCCGGAGGATACCAACCAAGAGTCGGAACAAAGACTAACGGATACCAACCAAGAGTTGGGACGAAACCACCACCAAATACCAACCAAGAGTCAGGATAACAAACTTGGAATACCAACCAAGAGTTGGAGCAAAACCTGCTGAGGAACAAAGGAGTAACCAAACAGCCATGTGGCGACTTCACCTGGGAAAGAGTAGACTAAACAGACAACCCTGTGGAGAACAAGCGTCTATCGAAAGTCTGCAATCAAAGACTTCCATCCAAGAGATGGGATAAAAATCCAAAGACTACCAACCAAAAGTTAGAAAACTCCAAATCTCGTCATCAACCAAAAGTTGAGATAACGACTCCGCTGAGGAATAAAGGAAAGATTGCCAACCAAGAGTTGAAAACACCAGATCTTTTTATCAACCAAAAGTTGAGATAACGACTCTCCTAAAGAATAAAAGAAGATTACCAACCAAAAGTTGAGATGACAATAGACGTCCCAGTCCAAACCTACTAGGGAAAAGGGGAATACCAACCAAGAGTTGGGACAACCACAAGGGAGAACATCCAACCAAAAGTTGGGAAACAAAGATACTAACCAACAGTTAGAATCACCATGAAACCCTACTGATCAAAGGTCGGAACACAAGTTGCTAACCAAGAGTTAGGATTACCGGGAAAAGTCCTCATTGATCAAAAGCTACTAACCAAGAGTTAGGATGACTAAGGGATGCTATACGAAGCTGACTCCACCACAGAAGACTACCAACCAAAAGTTGAGATGATCATCTCAGATTATCAACCAAGAGTTGAAATAAAAGGCCACTAACCCAAAAGTTAGAACAACGGCTACTAACCAAGAGTTAGAACAACAAATATTATCAACCAAAAGTTGAAATAGAGACTTCGCTCGGGGAAGCCCAAGAATTACCAACCAACAGTTGAGATCACCAAATATAATTATCTGAATTACGCAGGAGGGTACCGACCAAAAGTTGGAATCCACGACTATGCTAAAAGAAATAAAGGACAACCACCAAAAGTTGGAATGATATCCAAACACTACTGGGTCATCAACCAAAAGTTGAAATAAACAACGATGACCAACCAAAATTCGGAACAACTCCGTTGAGGAAGAACCACAAGCTTGACCCGAGAATGCAACACCCGCAAGCGACTCGCTTGGGGAAAACGAAAACATTCATCCAAACTACTCAGCTGGAAGAATCTGGTAAAATACCCGATCCAAAAATCCATCCTGACGCGGATAACACGACAACCCCTTGATTCCCACAAACCTCTGCTGAAAAAGACATCTGGTCCTACAACACCAAACCTGGCCTATGCTTCAGATGCATATGTTTGAAAATGGCGTAATGCTCCATACGAAATGGAAATGTTACGCATTTGGGAGGATGTTAATGCAAAATGCAAATACAAAAGAACCAACCCAGCAAAATAAATGCTAGGGAGAGAAAACCCACTCCACCGGGGAGAGAGAACAAACCCAACCGGGAAGAAATCCACACTGCTGGGGATTAAATCTTCTGGTGAACTTAAATAACTCTGCAGGGACACAAGCAATTCGATGCCTAAATCACACCCTTCTGCTGAGGAAAGCGTCTCGGCGGGGGGAAAAACAATCGACCACCCTGAACGATATTTCTGAAAACTCTATCCTGCTCGGGGAGAAAATCCACTCTACTTGGGATTACATCAAATATCAACCTGTTCTTGCCGAGGAATATCAGATACTCCTGCTCTACGGGGAACCTTGAATCCGCTGGGGAAAACCCAGACTCCTGTACCACTTACTCTATCGAGAGAATCAACACTGCACTTGGCTGGAGAAAAACCCGAACTTACTCCATGGGGAAAGGGCATCACAGATGTTGCCTCCACTAGAGAAGAAAATTGGCTTACAAACTACCCTACCGCTGAGGGAAACACTTTTTATCCGGCTCTGCCGAGAACAACTCCACCCTACCGGGGACTCACTTTCTCACGCAGACAAAACTTTGTTCTGTGGGGATACAACATTTCAAACTTGATAATCAGACCCTGTCGGGAAGAAGACACAACTCTTCCGGGGATGAGATAATCACTTTACTAGAGAAGCGAAACCTTTGTTAGGGGAAAACAAACCTCATCTGCTCATGCCAGACTGCATTTACCTGTGGGGAGCAAGTCCATTCTTCCAGAAATATCACACTTAACCCGCTCAGAATACCCGGCCGACAACAATTGCTACTTGGTGCGACCTGAACTGTTGAGGACAAGGGAATCTCACTCGGCTGAGGATAACCTTGTTGACCTACAACAAAGAAAAACACCAGAAATGCTCTATATGTGAAATGGTTACCTCAGTCACCATCCATGATACTTGCCGATCAAGCAAAGTCAGCGCTTTTGTTATGATCTGTATAGCCTCTTGCTTTTACCTGCAATGTTTACGAAAATAACAGTCATTTCGCAAACAAAATAGTAAAATGGACAAGAAAAAGAAAGCTCTTTGACTGAAGTGAATACTTTATTGACGAAAGGCCTATAAATAGGTAGATTACAATTCAGATGCAATTCCTAAAAAGAGGTAATTGCTCAAAACAAAAAAACAAATACAATGCACATGTCGGCAATATGGAAACAGACAACCACCATGTGTCGATTCGGCTATGACCTGTATGTCTTTGATGTTCCTCCTATTTCGTCTTCTGACAAGACTGACTGGACTGATTCCTTTCCTTCGAGATAACTGCTCACAAGCTTACAGATCGAACGCAGACCGTGATCATTTGCTTTTTAAATCCCTAACTTTTGCCTGGATCGCCCTTTCGGGTTTTCAATCCACCGGGATACCCATTTTTGCCAAAGTTGCCTTTTCAGGTTTTCAACTTTGCGGGTTTACATCTTTTACTTTTATCCCTAATTTTTGCCCGAACCTTTCTTCCTTTTTATGGTTCGCCGGGATACCCCATTTTGGCCTGGACTTTTCGTTTTGTGTCCAGCGGGTCTCTTTTTCAAGCAAAGTATTTTTTAACCACGTCCGCGTTCACAGGGGACGAAAAATCTTCACCATCCATAGTAGATAGCAATAAGGCTCCGCCAGAGAAAACCTTCCTTACCACATACATACCTTCATAGTTAGGAGTCCATTTTCCCCTGTGATCTGTCTGAGGAGGAAGGATCCTTTTCAACACCAAATCACCTGTCTGGAAGCAACGAGGACACACTTTCTGATCAAAGGCTTTCTTCATCCTACTCTGGTACAACCGGCCATGCGCAATGGCTGCCAACCTCTTTTCATCAATCAAACTCAGTTGATTCAACCTGGCTCGCACCCATTCAGCTTCATCAAGCTTCACATCCGACAAAACCCTTAAAGAAGGAATCTCAACTTCTAATGGCAGGACTGCTTCCGTACCATACACCAGTGAGAAAGGAGTTTCCCCGGTTGATGTACACACCGAAGTACGATAACTGTGAAGAGAAAAAGGCAACATCTCGTGTCAGTCCTTGTAGGTCACAACCATTTTATGCACAATCTTCTTGATATTCTTATTAGCTGCGTCAACAGCACCATTCATCTTCAGACGATATGGAGAGGAATTGTGATGTTCAATCTTGAAACCCTAACACAGTTCCTTCATCATTTTGTTATTCAAATTTGAACCATTATCAGTAATGATTCTCTCTGGAATACCATAACGACAAATGATATCCTTCTTTATGAATCGGGTGACCACCTGCTTCGTGACATTAGCGAAGGACGTTGCTTCTACCCACTTCGTAAAGTAATCAATCACGACCAGAATAAAGCGATGTCCATTAGAAGCAGTCGGCTCAATCTTTCCAATCACATTGATTCCCCACATGGAAAAAGGCCAAGGAGACGTCAACACATTCAGAGGAGCTGGTGGCACATGCACCTTATCCGCATAAATTTGGCATTTATGGCATTTTCTGGCATATTTGAAGCAATCGGATTCCATAGTCATCCAATAATACCCAGATCTCAACAACTTTCTAGCCATTGCATGTCCACCGGCATGAGTACCAAAATAACCCTCGTGGACTTCCTCCATCAACAAGTTTTCTTTAAGTTCATCAACACACTGCAGCAAAACCATGTCGAAGTTTCTCCTGTAGAGCACATCGTCCTTGTTCAGATAAAAATTACCAGCTAACCTCCTCAGAGTTTTTTTTTATCTTTGCTGGATGCCCCAGATGGGTACTCCTGAGTCTTAAGAAAATGCTTGATATCGAAATACCAAGGCTTTCCATCGGATGCTTTCTCAACGGCAAACATAAAAGCGGGTCTATCAAGACGCATGATGGTAATAGCAGGAGTTTCATTCCAGAAATTCACTTTATACATCGAAGCGAGCGTGGCCAAGGCATCCGCCATCTGATTATCAGCCCTCGGCATATGATGAAAATCGACATTATCGAAGAAAGGCAGCAGTCTCCTTGCATAATCTCTATAAGGCACCAGGTTGGCCTGACGAGTTTCCCATTCTCCTTTGATTTGGTTAACGACCAGCGCTGAATCACCATATACATCCAGATTTGTAATCATCATATCAACGACCTCTTCTAAACCCATGATGCAAGCTTCATACTCGGCTTCATTATTGGTGCATGCAAATGTCAATCGGGCGGTGAACGGTATATGAGAACCGTGAGAAGTAGTAATGATCGCACCGATTCCATTACCATATGAATTAACCGCTCCGTCGAAAACCAATTTCCACTGAGATCCCCTCTCGGGACCCTCGTTAGGTAAAGGTTAATCACAATCTTTCATTCTCAGAAACATGACGTCTTCGTCTGGGAAATCAAACTTCATCGGCTGATAATCCTGAATCGGCTGCTCCGCGAGATATTCCGACAGGACGCTTCCCTTGATGGCTTTCTGGGAAACGTATTGAATATCATACTCTGTTAACACCATTTGCCATCGGGCAATCCTTCCGGAGAGTGCTTGTTTTTCAAAGACATATTTGATTGGATCCATCTTTGAAATTAATAGGGTTGTGTGGTTTAACATGTACTGTCTCAAACGCTTTGCGGCCCAAGCGAGTGCACAACATGTTTTTTCCAGCATCGAGTACCTCGACTCACAATCGGTGAATTTCTTACTCTAGTTGATGGCATTCTCTTTTCTACCTGACTCGTCCTGTTGACCGAGCATACATGTTGCACCCTAAAATTTGCTCAACCTTATTCACTTGGTTTATGTTTCAATTACATCAGCAGTTGCATATAGAGGCATGTACATAGTCTAATCATCTGCATAGCATAGCATAGTAAATCATCCAACAGGGACCAATCATTATTCTCATCTCTAGAGGCCTATCAAGAGGTTATTATCCTAATTCAATCTCATTCAAGTCATCAGAAAAGAATTTGAAAGCAGAGAGTTCAGTGGATCAAACCTTGAATCTATCTCTTATCTGAGGGTCAACAAAGAAGTTATGAGCTGTGAATTGAAGGCATGGAGAGTATCTAGACATCTTGGAGGACTTAGAAAGTCATTTGGAGAAGGAGACAAGTCATTGAGGTGATCACAAATATTGCAGTTGGAGACAGTCAACTAGGGTTTCATCTGGGGGTCAACTCTAGGTCAACTCTAGGTCAATTGACTGATTGAAAGGCATTGAGGGCTATTGGATCGATGTGGGGTTCATCATTTGGCATGTGGATAAGGATATTGGGATATGTCAAGAAGAATTCAATAGAAATCAAGGAGAAGAGGAGTTTCTAAATTAGGGTTTCTGTGTAAAATCCCCTAATTTAGGTCAAAGTTCCAAGCAAGATAAGTCAAAATGCAAGCTTCAAATTGATCCTTGGCCAACATGAAACTTGTATAGGATCTCAAGACCTTTAATTTGAGTGGTGGAATACACTAATGAGATTTATAGAACTCAAGTTACGGTCCTTGCAAGTTACAGGTCATCTGAGGTATCTGAAATTTTGTCTGTGAAAGTGACTTGACTTCCAAGCAATTTTTACCCCTCAAGGAGATTTCAAATGAATTTCTGGTCAACATAAGAATTGTTCCTCATTGTCTTAGATTTCTAGAATGGTATAGTATGCCTTCATATGATTTGTGGAACTCTACTTATGGTCTTGGCAAGCAAAGGGTATTTTGGTCATCTGGTGATTACAGGTCATTCTTAGCTTATGCCTAAAACGCATACAAGGAAGCTTCAAATGAAAAACTTCACAACATCAAAGTTGCTCAAAATGCCATTTTAAGTCAAGAAAAGAAGTAATGGAAGTTTGGAAATGCATAGAATGAGACTTGACCAAAGTTGGTGAAAAATGACCTAAAAAAGGCATATAAGTTGAAAAAGTTGAAATAAAAAATTGGTTTGAGAGATCTACAAATCCAATATGGGTCATCCAATATACCAAATTGATTCCCAACATCATTTTAAAGACATTGGTTCAACCATATTTTTGAGTTTAGGCTTAAAAATTGGACTTCCTTTGTAAATTTGTTTCTTGCATCATAAGGCAACTTGGTAAAACTTAACACAAGGCAAGGAAAAGCTTGGTTTTTCATACATGCACTCCTAATATCTCATGAAAGGAGATTTTAATACAAGTTTACAAAGGGGCAAGCATGAGATAAGAGATCTTCAACATATCATCAAATGAGAACTTCATGAAATTTCCACAATTTTCTAGAATCCTCCAAGAGCAATCTAGAAACTTCTCATTCTGTTAATCATCATCTATATAATGAAATGAAGCCATTGGTGCAAGGGGTTGGTGCATTGAAGGAGAGAAAAGAGAGAACTTCATAGTTGCTTCCATTGTAAGAAAGTGCAAGAATCACCATAATCTTCCATTTCTGATCACTTCTTTTCTTCATTCATCATCCATTAAAGTTTGTGAGTGGGAATGAGCATGGAGCAAGGTCCAACAATGGAGGATTGAGGAGTTAGTGTTCACATTGCAAGAAGGCATATCAGAACTGCAGCCAAGAATCCAAGTTTCTTCATCCATTTCTTTTGCATACAGTAGGACCAACATCTCCCAAGGATCATTAGTGAAGCTTTCCAGGCTTTGAAGTGCACAATTCCACTACTGTTTCATCAAGATTGCAAGGTATGCATTTCAATCTATATCTCTTCATCTAGGTAGTATTAGATGGAATGGTTAGGATCAAAGTGCTTAGAGACCATAGGTGTTTGATTCCTGAGAAGTGGAGAGATTTCTGTGAGGTTCCATGGCAGAGTGCTGAAACTTTGATGATCGAGGATAGGTTGTATATTGAGTATTAATGAGCGTGCATTGGCTTGATGAGATCAGGGTAACATGGTGAACAAGATAGGACAGTTGAATTGGAGAATTGTGAGGCTCCATTGATGAGTGCAGTTAGTGTTCTATGAGATTCCACTTATCGGGTTTAATCATAGAAGGGGTTTTAGAGAAAACTAAGAGCATGGTCGTGTAGAGGGGAAGAAATATAGTGATTTTGGTCTTTACAAGTTTTGATTTCATGGGAAATTGAAGGAGAACGAAGGGCTTGATTATGGTTGCATGGAAGCTGTGAACCTCTGCAAAACCCTAACTTATTTGGGACGATGAAGGACAGCCGTCGGATTGGTTCTATTATTTGACCTTTTCACCCAATCGTGTGGACCAGATTTGAATTGAGAAACGGAGGGAGAGACTGAAGTGAAACGCAGCGTTTCACTTAAACGCGCGTTTGGGCCTTGGATCCAATGTTCTAACCACACCCCCATTTTGAGAGGCCCAACATTTTACACATGGTTTTGTTACTTTCTGCACCGAGGATTTATTTCTTTTCTTTGGTTTTTTAATTCATTTTCCTGAGGGTGCTGGGCCTTGCCTTAATTGATGTTCGTACCCCTGGTTCGTGGCCCACCTGAAAAACAACTAGGGCGCTCCTACTGTTCTCACCCCCCCTCCCCTTTTATTCATATTTTGTGTTTTTTAATTTCTTTAATATTTTTACATCTTTTAAAAAATCATAAAAAAAATGGAAAATGGCTTGTTTTAATTGGTTCTTTTTGCTATAGGTCCATAATTCTGTCTAGAAAAATATGAAAAAAATAAAAATGGCATTTTATTTTGTTTTAATATTTTTTATGCATTTTTCTTGTAAATAGCATTTTGTTAAGTTTAGTTTGATACATGATTTTGTTAATTTTAGTTTGATCAAATGCTTTAATATTTTTTGTCCATTCTTTTTAGGTTGATTAATAGACATTGTTAGCTTGTATATACAATTTAGTTCACATTTTTAGGACTTAATTTTAGGTGATTAGTTTAGGTGAGAACAACATGAACAAAATTAGGGTTTAAGTGATGACTTAGGAGAATAAGTTCATTTCCCTCAGGAGTTAGAAATTGAATCTTTGGGGTATGGGACTATAGGGATTAGGGGTAGTTATTAGATCCCTTAGAAAATATCAGGATTCCCCTACTGCTATTAATATATTGTCTGTATTTGTTTGACTGGTGTGGTGTGCCCTCTCTGGGGATTATTGCTTGTTTGTGTGGGTATTGGGATTGCTTGGGGATTGGGAGAGATGAAGACTTATGATGATGAAGCCATTGGAGATCCAGAGACTGAAGTCCAACTTCCAGAGTTGAAGAGGAGATTCTTGCTAGCAGCTGTTGAGGAGACTAGGGTTTAGGAGCTAGGCAGAGCTCTAGATTAGAAAGCTTGTTTCTCAAACATGGAATGCCTTGTCTGCATCCATCCTTTCCCTATGATTCAAAGTCTCTTTTAAATATCCACCTCCTTCCTTTGGAAGGATCAGTGAATGTATTTGAAAGATAGAACTTTTGAGGGAAAATTATCTGTATAATGTTAACAGTTGATGAACCACCCTTGGTAGGTAATTGACTGTCTAACATTCCTTCACCTCATCTTGTTGATTGATGTTCATCCTGGAGATTGATACTTGAAGAAAAGCCATTGCAGATGGAAGATTGATGATCAAGACCTTGCTAGAAAGTTGTGTAGATGGAGATTGATGCTTGCTGAAGCTTGTAGTTGATTGATGATGACTTGAAGCCAGATGTGGTGCAAAGTTGCTGTGGCTGTTTATTTTTCTACTGTATTTCATTTCTGATGTATTGATTGGTTTTCTGGACTGTATTGTTTGTTGTTTACCCTGTTGGGTTGAAAGTGAAGTCTGTTCACTTTTATCTATTGTTTTCTAGGTTCGAGGTTGAGTGGGACTCCCTTGCCTCGCTTGTATTGTTGCATCCATGCATTTTACTGCTTTACTGTATATATCTGATATTGTTTCTGTTTCCGTCTATTCCCTTAGGATCTCTGTTTCTCTTTGCGCAAGAGAGAAGCATGATAGACACTAGGTCTTAACCCATGCATGATAACATTAGGTTAGTTTGATTCCCTTCGCAACCGTAGGTTAGAGTTCTGTCTCTTCTTTCTCAAAACTAACAGAAAAACACAATAAGATTTCGAACACAATAAAAGACACTTCTTCCGTAAAAGAATGTGAACTCATCAAGGCGTCATTTTTGTCCGCTTGGACCAGCAATCAGAAAAACCTTTTTCAGAAGGAATAAAATCAACCAAGACAGACTTGTGTCGTACGTGGCCCGAACTACGTTTGCTCTGATCTTTCATGCCGTATGAAAGTACGTAGGCATAGGATGCGATATCCTAGCGAGCAACCTTCCCCTCCTTTCCCGTAGGTAGGCGAACTACGTTGACTCTGATTTCTCGTTTTAGACGGGAATACGTAGGCATAAAGTGCGATACTTTGCCGAGTCATTTTCTTTTCTTTTAACCCCTGACCTATAGAGTAGATAGAATAACAATCTGTACCCGAAAGCAAGCGTGGATCCCGTCGAGTACGACGGACGTGAGGGGTGCTAATACCTTCCCCTTGCATAACCGACTCCCGAATCCAGGTTTTGGTTGCGACGACCATACCTTTCCCATGTTGTGCGAGGTTTACTCTGAGCGTTTCCATTCCCTCCCGTGGGATAAATAACGCACGGTGGCGACTCTTCTGTTCAGCCGGCGCCGATTTTCGCAGTAGCGACAGCTGGCGACTCTGCTGGGGACCCAACGTCCCCTGGCTGCTAAGGACTGCGATAGTTCTTATGCATTTGGGATCCAACGTCCCTTAAGAGAGTCAATCCTAACGCTTGTTTTCCCGTCGAGGATTTTGTATGGATTTATATTTCTGACCTTTATTTTCAGCATTATATATATATATTGGTTATTATTGTTGTATTGTGGGGTGTGACGGGGTTCTTTGATTGAGAGATAAGCCGGACCTGGGCTTGAGTGCACCTAGAATTAGAGTAGAAAGTAGTGGGCGCATGCCGGCTTTGCTTGCATTAGTGTCTCATGAAATCTACACTCGGACGAGGTTCTTCTGGTTGGCTTCTTTTTCTACCCTTTGGGTCAAAGGGGTTGTTGGTCAGCTGAATTGTCGACTCCGGGAACCGATCATTTGGAAGTTGGCTAAGTGAGGCCTCTTCAGGATTTGATGATGCCACTCCTTCTGGGAATCGTATCATCAACCCTGAAAGTCTGTGACGCCGACGACCGCATAGGATGCCATACCTTTGTCAGTTACTAGGACATCCACCTGTGAGAGGGTTTGGGGTTATGCAGGTAACTAGACCTTCAGACTACCGGTTCATTTCTTGATCTGAGATCCTGGGTATTTATGGAGAGTTCTGAGGTCTGTCAAAGACCAGTTGGAGAGTTCTGAGGTCTGTCAGAGACTAGTTGGAGATATGATTTGAGGTCTACCAGAGACCAGTCGAGGTTATGATTATGGGGTCTATCAGAGACTAGTATTGGAGCTTTGTTTTAGGTCTATCTGAGACCAGGGTTTGAGGACTTCTATAGAGTCTATCCAAGACTTCTTGATATGGTTCAGGCTACTCAGCTACGGCAGTTGGTCCCTGTTGCATGTTACTTGCATTGTATTGTTTGCATACTCATTATCATTGCATCCCATTAACGTGTGTCTGTGCTGCAGGTGCATTTGCATATCCTCCGATTCTAGTGCCCAGACTTCTGAGTATTGATTATGGCTGGTTTGAGGAAAACAGTTGCGTATAAGCTGCCTACACCTGATATTACTTCTTTGCTTGGTCTGATATCTCTTGCTGACGAGGAAGTTAGGAGAAGCTTCAGAATGAGTCATGGGAGATTACTGAGATTAGTCTGCAAGCCCACTACTGATGAGATGAACGGGCTGTACACCTTGATGCAGTTCTATGACCCCGCATTGAGGTGTTTTACGTTTGCTGACTTCATTCTAGGGCCCACCATTGAGGAGTATGTGGAGTTTACTGAGCTACCCGTGCAGAACAAGGTTCCCTTTATTCACTCTGCTGCTGAACCCAAGTTGGAGGACTTAGCCAAAGCCTTGCATATGGACGCTGCAGAACTGTTAGTGACTTCTTGGCTTGGGGTTTCAGGTTTCTCTCTTGATTTCTTGGTTGGCAAAGCTCAGGAGTATGCCAAGAGCGGATGTTGGGTGGTTTTCAATGCTATTTTGGCTCTATGCATTTATGGGATTGTGCTGTTTCCTAACTTGCCCAATTTCGTAGACTTGGACGCTTTCCATCTATTTGCTGCCGGCAATCCAGTGCCAACGTTGATCGGAGACTTCTACCACTCCTTGCACTACAAGAATGAAAACAGAAGGGGAAAGGTTGTTTACTGCTGTGCTCCTTTGTTGAATATGTGGTTCAAGAGTCATCTTCCCATGAAGGGATCTTTTGTGGAGAGTGCAACCACCGATAGCTGGTCAGAGCGCCTGATGAGGCTATCTTCCGAAGACGTTGAATGGTTTGATCGAGACCTGCTAGGGTCTGAGCTTATATTCAGTTGTTCCGGGTACCCTAATGTGCCGTTGATAGGAAGAAAAGGGTGTATCAATTACAACCCATCCTTGTTGGTCCGTCAGTTCGGATATGCACTGAAGAACCCGCCAAAGGAGGAAGAAGTACAGGAATCTCTGTACTTCACCGGAGATTTGAAGGGGGAATTATTGGCCAAGCTGCAGCATGCCTGGACGCGTATTAACCGAAGAGGGAAGCCGTTGTTAGGGAAGAATGACTGTCAGGCCTATGCACCTTACAGAGTTTGGATCCAGGAGAGAGCAAGTCAGTTGCGGATGCCATTTCTAGATGCACCAGTCTTTGTTCCTATTCCGGTACAGAACCAACTACTGTTTCCAGGGAAGCCTACGAGCAAGTTGTGAAAGAAAAAGAAGCCTTGATGAAGATCAATGAAGGGCTAGAGCGAGAGTTAGCTCAGATACGCAGTGAGAAAAACAAGGTCGTGCATGCTTTCCAACAGCAGGTTGAGCTAATGAACAGACTAGGGGCTGAGTTGACTGAGGAAAGGAAGAAGCGCGAACGTCTGGGGCAAGAGTTCAGAAGCTCCCATGACATGCTGGAATCCAAAAAGAAAGCGCTCGACGCAGCTCACCGAGAAATCTCCTCTTGCAATAAGACTTGGAATGCCACGCTCACCAACAATAAGAAGAGGGAAGATAAGTTGAAGCAGCAAATCTCCGACCTCGAAGAGCAGTTGAAGTCCAGCATCAAGAAGTGTGAAGAAGAAGTGATGACCCGGTATAGTCTCCAGAATGCACTAAACAAGGCCATCAAAGGCAGGAACGAAGCCATGTCTCAGAAGCGGAAGTTAGAAGATCGCTTCGGAGAAGGGGCATGGGAAGAAACTGCTGGAGACGTGCGACGTGTTCTTAAGAAAAGAAACTAACTTGTTGAAGGGCTGCTTACTCGACCAGGTCATCCAGAGACCAAGAAGTTGATAGAAGAGTATCAGGCCTATGGGAGTACTTGAACATTTCTTGTATTGACTTGTATGCTTTATTTGCACAGTGCTGACCATCACCAGGATTGTTGGTTGAGGTCATGCCTTCTTATTATGCTCAGTAACATTGTATTCTTGGCCTATTGGTTTTCTCTGCAATATATGAGGCTTTCTGTGATTCAACTCCGATCTTTGTATTGCTAGCACTGTCACCGCACCGGCACCTTCACACTAGAATCGGGGAATGAATTTCCCTAATGCACAGACACGCACATTGCATTGCATTCATATTCATATTGCATTACAGGTATTTATTAAACTGTATCTCATCTCCTGTGTCTTCCAGGTCCTCCAAGATTAGCGACCGAAGAATTCCCTGGCGTTCAACCAGAAGCAGCAGTAAGGAAGTCATGAGTCAGGATCAGACTGAGATGCAAGAGGTGCACGACAACATAATGAGGCTCATACAGGTAATGGAAGCCATGGCCGAGAGTCAGAAGCAGTTGCAGAACATGGTGCAGCCTCTGATTGCACGGGCTAATGATAGAGCTGCCGATTTTGCTCAGCTAGAGAATCAAGGTTTTCTCCCAGGCCGCATACGCCAACTAGTGGGGATAGCCATGAAGCAGGTTCAAGCAGAATTAACGGATGTTCGAGGCCAGCTGGGGCAGTTCACGGAAGATATGCAAGTGTTGCGCTCGAATCAAGAGACGCTAGAAGAGGAGAACTGCCGATTGAAGGCACAGATAGGGTTGATGGCGGAAATATTAAGGAATGTACTCAGGAGAGAAGGAGGGCGAATGTCTGAAGACGCGAATGGCTTATCTGCTCCTCAGGGGTCTGAAGAACCGTTACCCAGACATGATAGGCGTAAGAGACCCTCTCCACGATTCGAAGCTCAGGTTTCTCCTCGTCAGCAGTCGCAATTGATTTTGCAGGATAACCCATGGAGGGGTAGCAAGAGGGTGAGGTCTTCTAATAGAGTATTTGATGAGATCCCTGTGGATTATGATCAGCTGGTGCAACTCTTGTTCCAACTTTAACTGGTTGAGCCCCGCATTTTGGTCCCACTGACAGGGCAGCCGCCACCAGACTACGACCTGAACGCCCATTGTGCCTTCCACTCCGGCGCACCGGGGCATGTCATTGCAAACTGCAAAGCTTTTAAGCATAAGATTCAAGATTTGCTGGATGAGAAAATAATTGAGTTTGTACCAGGGGGCATAAAAGTTTCAGGGACTGATATTCCCATTTCCCTGCCAGAGGTTGCAGACGAATCGAGATATATCCCAGAGCCACTGGAAGCTAAGTCCCCATGTCCACAACAGTTGCCGATGCCAGGGTTGAATTTAAGGATGATAGCGCTTGAGCCTAAGGAATCGTCCGAGCAAAGCCAGCAGCATACAAGATGCCAGTATCCGGCTCAACAAAGAATTCGGGGAAAGGGGCCAAGGAGGGTGTTTGAGAAGCCTCCCTCAACGTACGCAGATTTGTTACAGACACTACTAAGATTGAACTTGGTGGAGAAAAGAACTCTGGCGCCAATAACAGGCGCTCTGCCGGATGGCTATGATGCAAGCAGGCACTGTGAATTCCACTCCGGGGCTCCCGGACATGATATTGAAGGTTGCCACGCGTTCAAGCATAACGTCCAAGATTTAATCGACAGCAGGGTTATTAACTTCTCTGATAGGGTCCCCAAGGTGGTGCAAGGCCATAGACAAGCAAAAGCCGGTGTGATGAAAAGGTTTCCCAGATTTGATCGGGCCGTTGAGAGAAGATCGAGACAGCAGTAGACTACCCCTGATGATAGCTTCTGAGGATGGTTGACTCGCCAATAAGTCAAAGTGCAGAAAGTCCAGTTCTGAGACACCGACATTTTTCATGTTATCTTGTTCATGTCCTCGCATTTGTAGTTTCTTTTCTGTGTAATTGCAAATTTCGCTCTTAAAACTTGTTGTTTTTTCAATTGATATTGATAAACGAAATGAATATGCATGTTTTGAATTAATCCAGTCGTGTTCACTCTTTGTTTTTCTTTAATGCTTAATGCTTGTTTTAGCAGGAATCTGGGGAGGATGACGAAAGCAGATGACGAATAATATTCCGATTGTATGCTTTTGGATAAAAAAAAACTTGTTGATGAAATACAGGCATTGTTTCAATCCATAAACACAGGAGATATAAGGAAGATAATCCCTTGATAACCCCTTTCGAGCCAGTAGTAGGAGTTTCTTTTTTGAAAATGAAAAACCCTAAATCTTAACCCGGGGCAGGGTAGGTATCAGCTAGTTTGACCAAGCGTTCGAATTACGAAAGGAGTGGCCGTTTGAGGATAAATCACACTTGTATAGGTCGTGCCTAAAGAACCACAATGGTTAAACCTTGCCGACAAGGAGTGAAACAGTCACATTATTCCACAAAAAGTCAAACAAACCAGTGTCACACGACTTGTTCGAAAAAAAAACGAAAAGCGAAAAGAATCAAAAGCCCGCTAAGTCAAAGCTTGAAAACAAATGACTTAGGCAAAAATAGGGGCATCCCGCTGGACTGGAAAATCAAAAGAATCTCGAAAGATACTCAGTCCAGGCAAAAGTTAGGGAATGGAAAAAACGAAAGACGAAAAGGATTGTCAAAGAAAAGAAAAATCCTCGAAAAGGACAAAGTCGTGTGATTCTAGGCACCCAAAGACGAAAAGCAAATGACTGTCACTCAAAAAGAAAAATGTGTGGTATCCTGAACCATCACTCCTATCATTCCACCTCTAATAGGTGAACGCTGAAGTCAGATTAGCTGAACATAGGATTGGAGAACATCATGGAGAATGGGTGGGTGAAAATAAGCTTTGAGCCTTTGTCTTTCCTTGTTAACCGTGAACCTGACCACGTTACAACCCGAAAAAGTCCTAATTGAAACAAGTTTTGGTCAAGAGCATACGTTAGTAAAGATGTCGTCGATTCTGACTCCTAAAAGGGTTCCTCTTACCAGCTTTCATATTGACATTTTGATAATTGATTCATTGCATGTCACAAAATTTTTCAGTGAACAGACTTGGATTTTGAAACTGTCATATGCATTGCGTTTAATATATCTTGTATGCATAACAACTTGTGTTACTTGCGAGTAAGCGCATGCCGACAGGAAAGATTCCTACAGTGGAAGGTATGATCGAGGTAAAATGCAGAACGCCCAAATGTTTCGTGAACTGGGGAAAGCTATACTGATTAATTCAGGTAGAGTCAGTCATCCTAGAATCAGTAAATCTGGGGCAGTCAGGTCAAGATGTGGCAAATCTCTCATAGCTATGGGCATTGTTCCACGAATCAGTCAATCAGGAGCGAGCTATTTCAAGATAGAGTCCTGACTAGGATTTCCTTTCGAGAAGAAGAATGCAAGAACACAGACTGGGGCATATTAGTATCCCCGAAGCAGAGTTCCGAGAAGGTGGATGATCAAAAGATTGCAGTATGGACCAAGAGCTCGTAGCAAGGGACTCGATCCCATGCAGGTCGCGCTTCCAAGATAGCAGTGTTCCTCACCGAAGAATGATCGAATTCCCCAGCTAGTCGTAGCTTATCCAAAAGGGCATTCTCCAGCCAAGTCATTGATCCTCAGCAGAGTTTGGCGGATTCCTTATCTCAAGCAGAGTGGTTCAGCCGCAGAAGATTAATATCTGTGAGATGTCTTCAGACAATTCACATTTCCCCGCAGAGTCATTTACTCTCCCCCAGCGGAGTCAGTTGATTGTCCCCAAGAGAATCATTCCGTCCTCAGCGGAGTTCTCTCCTTTCAGCAAGTGTTCTTTCCTCCCAGTGGAACTCGAAGATTAGGACTCTCCCCAGCAGAGTTGGTCGTGTTCTGGCATTTATTTTGTCAGAATACCGTGGGATACCTGTTCACTCTCCAGCAGAAATCCAATCGTACTGTGCACATCTGCCATTCCCCAGCAGAGTTATATTCCCCAGCAGGGTGTTCCTTCAACGAGGTGCTTGGTTAAGTTCCCAATTTCCCAGCAGGGTTGACTTCACTCTTCCAGCATTTATTTTGCTGGAATAATTCTGTAGCACCTGGCTATCCCCAGCGGAGTTGGAATTATCTTCAGCATTTATTTTGCCGAAGTGGTTTCTGTATCCCAGCAGGTGGAGAGAGCTCTTACTCAAATGAACTACCAAACATTCAAGATCTCGGCATGAGACATTCAATGATAATGTCAGTTTCGGCAGTATTCCCTACAGAGTTACCAGGATAAGTTTCTCTTTATTCCCAAGCAGAGTTATTTGTCATCAAGGGGTTTCATGAATCAGAATTTCAGAAGTTGCCTCCGGTCATCAGAACAGGCATCCGGTAGTTTGGTTTCCAGATATCCCCAGTAGAGTCCGCCTCAAAGTCGCTGTCACGTCAGTGCTAAGAAGTTTGTGGGTTGGGACCAATGAAGAAGTGAGTCCTGACGTGGACAAGTTTTATTTTCTCAGCAGAGGAGATGTGAGTCCTGATGTGGACAAAGTTTATTTCCTCAGCAAGTCGACATGTGAGTCCTTACGTGGACAAATCAAAAGAAAAGGTGATTCCTTACGTGGAACGAGATTGTATTCCTTACGTGGAAAGCTTGAGTCCTTACGTGGACATATCAAGTTGGAGTCCTTACGTGGACAGATCGAGGTTGTGTTTCCTTACATGGAAAGAAGTTGATTCCTTACGTGGAAAAAAGAAGTGGTTTCCTTACGTGGAAAGATTGAGTCCTTACGTGGACATATCAGATTCATTCCTTACGTGGAAAAGTTGTATTCCTTACGTGGAAAAGTTGTATTCCTTACGTGGAAAAAATGTGTTTCCTTACGTGGAAAAAAGTTGATTCCTAACGTGGAAAGTTTGATTCCTAACGTGGAAAGATTGAGTCCTTACGTGGACATATCAAGTTGCATTCCTTACGTGGAAAAAAGAAATTATTCCTTACGTGGAAAGATTGTAGTTCCTAACGTGGAAAAGAAGTTGATTCCTTACGTGGAAAGAGAAGTTGTTTCCTTACGTGGAAAAGTTCAGTCCTGACGCGGACAGATCAAAGTTTGATTCCTAACGTGGAAAGGTTGAGTCCTTACATGGACATATCAAGTGGGAGTCCTTACGTGGACGAATCAAAATATGATTCCTCACGTGGAAAGATTGATTCCTTACGTGGAAATTTGTGTTCCTAACGTGGAAAAAGAAGTTATTCCTTACGTGGAAAAATGGTGATTCCTAACGTGGAAAAATGAGATTCCTTACGTGGAAAGAATATGGTTTCCTAACGTGGAAAGATGGTGATTCCTTACATGGAAAGTTGGTATTCCTTACGTGGAAAGATTGAGTCCTTACGCGGACATATCGAGATGGATTCCTTACGGGGAAACAAGTGTATTCCTAACGTGGAAAGTTTAGTCCTGACGCGGACAGATCCAAACGAAGTCTTATTCCTTACATGGAAGAGAAAGATGTTATTCCTAACGTGGAAATGTTATTCCTAACGTGGAAGTGTTATTCCTAATGTGGAAATGTTATTCCTGACGTGGAAAGAAGATTGATTCCTTATGTGGAGAGATAAGATCGTTTCCTTACGTGGAAAGATTGGAGTCCTGACGTGGACATATCAAGTTGATTCCTCACGTGGAAAGAGAAGTTGTTTCCTTACGTGGAAAAGTTTAGTTCTGACGCGAACAGTTTGAGAAAAGGTGTTCCTTACGTGGAAAGATTGTGATTCCTTACGTGGAAAGATAGTACTCCTTACGTGGAAGAGTTTGACGAAAAAGAAGTTCATTCCTTACGTGGAAAGGTGAGTCCTAACGTGGACGGTGTTATTCCTAACGTGGAACGGTTATTCCTTACGTGGAAAGGTGAGTCCTAACATGGACAGTGTTATTCCTAACGTGGAACGGTTATTCCTTACGTGGAAAGGTGAGTCCTAACGTGGACGGTGTTATTCCTAACGTGGAACGGTTATTCCTTACGTGGAAAGGTGAGTCCCAACATGGACGGTGTTATTCCTAACGTGGAACGGTTATTCCTTACGTGGAAGGACGAGTCATCCCCAACACGGTCGCTAATGGATCAGTTGGTAGCCATAGCAGTCAGATCCAGGCAGTGGATGTTGTTCCCCAGGCAGTGGTGCAATTTATCTCTGCGGTTGGCAAATTCCCGGGTTCTTAGTATTCAACCGTCTTGTACCGCGAATGTCTGAAAGCTCCGCGCTCTTCACCCAATCGGGTCCAAGTCGCTTGAATAGGGGCAGCTGTTGCACCCTAAAATTTGCTCAACCTTATTCACTTGGTTTATGTTTCAATTACATCAGCAGTTGCATATAGAGGCATGTACATAGTCTAATCATCTGCATAGCATAGCATAGTAAATCATCCAACAGGGACCAATCATTATTCTCATCTCTAGAGGTCTATCAAGAGGTTATTATCCTAATTCAATCTCATTCAAGTCATCAGAAAAGAATTTGAAAGCAGAGAGTTCAGTGGATCAAACCTTGAATCTATCTCTTATCTGAGGGTCAACAAAGAAGTTATGAGCTGTGAATTGAAGGCATGGAGAGTATCTAGACATCTTGGAGGACTTATAAAGTCATTTGGAGAAGGAGACAAGTCATTGAGGTGATCACAAGTATTGCAGTTGGAGACAGTCAACTAGGGTTTCATCTGGGGGTCAACTCTAGGTCAACTCTAGGTCAATTGACTGATTGAAAGGCATTAAGGGCTATTGGATCGATGTGGGGTTCATCATTTGGCATGTGGATAAGGATATGGTGATATGTCAAGAAGAATTCAAGAGAAATCAAGGAGAAGAGGAGTTTCTAAATTAGGGTTTCTGTGTAAAATCCCCTAATTTAGGTCAAAGTTCCAAGCAAGATAAGTCAAAATGAAAGCTTCAAATGGATCCTTGGCCAACATGAAACTTGTAGAGGATCTCAAGACCTTTAATTTGAGTGGTGGAAGACACTAAGGAGATTTATAGAACTCAAGTTACGGTCCTTGCAAGTTACAGGTCATCTGAGGTATCTGAAATTTTGTCTGTGAAAGTGACTTGACTTCCAAGCAATTTTTACCCCTCAAGGAGATTTCAAATGAATTTCTGGTCAACATAAGAATTGTTCCTCATTGTCTTAGATTTCTATAATGGTATAGTATTCCTTCATATGATTTGTGTAACTCTACTTATGGTCTTGGCAAGCAAAGGGTATTTTGGTCATCTGGTGATTACAGGTCATTCTTAGCTTATGCCTAAAACTCATACAAGGAAGCTTCAAATGAAAAACTTCACAACATCAAAGTTGCTAAAAAATGCCATTTTAAGTCAAGAAAAGAAGTCATGGAAGTTTGGAAATGCATAGAATGAGACTTGACCAAAGTTGGTGAAAAATGACCTAAAAAAGGCATATAAGTTGAAAAAGTTGAAATAAAAAATTGGTTTGAGAGATCTACAAATCCAATATGGGTCATCCAATATACCAAATTGATTCCCAACATCATTTTAAAAACATTGGTTCAGCCACATTTTTGAGTTTAGGCTTAAAAATTGGACTTCCTTTGTAAATTTGTTTCTTGCATCATAAGGCAACTTGGTAAAACTTAACACAAGGCAAGGAAAAGCTTGGTTTTTCATACATGCACTCCTAATATCTCATGAAAGGAGATTTTAATACAAGTTTACAAAGGGGCAAGCATGAGATAAGAGATCTTCAACATATCATCAAATGAGAACTTCATGAAATTTCCACAATTTTCTAGAATCCTCCAAGAGCAATCTAGAAACTTCTCATTCTGTTAATCATCATATATATAATGAAATGAAGCCATTGGTGCAAGGGGTTGGTGCATTGAAGGAGAGAAAAGAGAGAACTTCATAGTTGCTTCCATTGTAAGAAAGTGCAAGAATCACCATAATCTTCCATTTCTGATCACTTCTTTTCTTCATTCATCATCCATTAAAGTTTGTGAGTGGGAATGAGCATGGAGCAAGGTCCAACAATGGAGGATTGAGGAGTTAGGGTTCACATTGCAAGAAGGCATATCAGAACTGCAGCCAAGAATCCAAGTTTCTTCATCCATTTCTTTTGCATACAGTAGGACCAACATCTCCCAAGGATCATTAGTGAAGCTTTCCAGGCTTTGAAGTGCACGATTCCACTACTGTTTCATCAAGATTGCAAGGTATGCATTTCAATCTATATCTCTTCATCTAGGTAGTATTAAATGGAATGGTTAGGATCAAAGTGCTTAGAGACCATAGGTGTTTGATTCCTGAGAAGTGGAGAGATTTCTGTGAGGTTCCATGGCAGAGTGCTGAAACTTTGATGATCGAGGATAGGTTGTATATTGAGTATTAATGAGCATGCATTGGCTTGATGAGATCAGGGTAACATGGTGAACAAGATAGGACAGTTGAATTGGAGAATTGTGAGGCTCCATTGATGAGTGCAGTTAGTGTTCTATGAGATTCCACTTATCGGGTTTAATCATAGAAGGGGTTTTAGAGAAAACTAAGAGCATGGTCGTGTAGAGGGGAAGAAATATAGTGATTTTGGTCTTTACAAGTTTTGATTTCATGGGAAATTGAAGGAGAACGAAGGGCTTGATTATGGTTGCATGGAAGCTGTGAACCTCTACAAAACCCTAACTTATTTGGGACGATGAAGGACAGCCGTCGGATTGGTTCTATTATTTGACCTTTTCACCCAATCGTGTGGACCAGATTTGAATTGAGAAACGGAGGGAGAGACTGAAGTGAAACGCAGCGTTTCACTTAAACGTGCGTTTGGGCCTTGGATCCAATGTTCTAACCACACCCCCATTTTGAGAGGCCCAGCATTTTACACATGGTTTTGTTACTTTCTGCACCGAGGATTTATTTCTTTTCTTTGGTTTTTTAATTCATTTTCCTGAGCATGCTGGGCCTTGCCTTAATTGATGTTCGCACCCCTGGTTCGTGGCCCACCTGAAAAACAACTAGGGCGCTCCTACTGTTCTCACCCCCCTCCCCTTTTATTCATATTTTGTGTTTTTTAATTTCTTTAATATTTTTACATCTTTTAAAAAATCATAAAAAAATGGAAAATGGCTTGTTTTAATTGGTTCTTTTTGCTATAGGTCCATAATTCTGTCTAGAAAAATATGAAAAAATAAAAATGGCATTTTATTTTGTTTTAATATTTTTTATGCATTTTTCTTGTAAATAGCATTTTGTTAAGTTTAGTTTGATACATGATTTTGTTAATTTTAGTTTGATCAAATTCTTTAATATTTTTTGTCCATTCTTTTTAGTTTGATTAATAGACATTGTTAGCTTGTATATAAAATTTAGTTCACATTTTTAGGACTTAATTTTAGGTGATTAGTTTAGGTGAGAACAACATGAACAAAATTAGGGTTTAAGTGATGACTTAGGAGAATAAGTTCATTTCCCTTAGGAGTTAGAAATTGAATCTTTGGGGTATGGGACTATAGGGATTAGGGGTAGTTATTAGATCCCTTAGAAATTATCAGGATTCCCCTACTGCTATTAATATACTGTCTGTATTTGTTTGACTGGTGTGGTGTGCCCTCTCTGGGGATTATTGCTTGTTTGTGTGGGTATTGGGATTGCTTGGGGATTGGGAGAGATGAAGACTTGTGATGATGAAGCCATTGGAGATCCACAGACTGAAGTCCAACTTCCAGAGTTGAAGAGGAGATTCTTGCTAGCAGCTGTTGAGGAGACTAGGGTTTAGGAGCTAGGCAGAGCTCTAGATTAGAAAGCTTGTTTCTCAAACATGGAATGCCTTGTCTGCATCCATCCTTTCCCTATGATTCAAAGTCTCTTTTAAATATCCACCTCCTTCCTTTGGAAGGATCAGTGAATGTATTTGAAAGATAGAACTTTTGAGGGAAAATTATCTGTATAATGTTAACAGTTGATGAACCACCCTTGGTAGGTAATTGACTGTCTAACATTCCTTCACCTCATCTTGTTGATTGATGTTCATCCTGGAGATTGATACTTGAAGAAAAGCCATTGCAGATGGAAGATTGATGATCAAGACCTTGCTGGAAAGCTGTGTAGATGGAGATTGATGCTTGCTGAAGCTTGTAGTTGATTGATGATGACTTGAAGCCAGATGTGGTGCAGAGCTGCTGTGGCTGTTTATTTTTCTGCTGTATTTCATTTCTGATGTATTGATTGGTTTTCTGGACTGTATTGTTTGTTGTTTACCCTGTTGGGTTGAAAGTGAAGTCTGTTCAGTTTTGCCTATTGTTTTCTAGGTTCGAGGTTGAGTGGGACTCCCTTGCCTCGCTTGTATTGTTGCATCCATGCATTTTACTGCTTTACTGTATATATCTGATATTGTTTCTGTTTCCGTCTATTCCCTTAGGATCTCTGTTTCTCTTTGCGCAAGAGAGAAGCATGATAGACACTAGGTCTTAACCCATGCATGATAACATTAGGTTAGTTTGATTCCCTTCGCAACCGTAGGTTAGAGTTCTGTCTCTTCTTTCTCAAAACTAACAGAAAAACACAATAAGATTTCGAACACAATAAAAGACACTTCTTCCGTAAAAGAATGTGAACTCATCAAGGCGTCATTTTTGTCCGCTTGGACCAGCAATCAGAAAAACCTTTTTCAGAAGGAATAAAATCAACCAAGACAGACTTGTGTCGTACGTGGCCCGAACTACGTTTGCTCTGATCTTTCATGCCGTATGAAAGTACGTAGGCATAGGATGCGATATCCTAGCGAGCAACCTTCCCCTCCTTTCCCGTAGGTAGGCGAACTACGTTGACTCTGATTTCTCGTTTTAGACGGGAATACGTAGGCATAAAGTGCGATACTTTGCCGAGTCATTTTCTTTTCTTTTAACCCCTGACCTATAGAGTAGATAGAATAACAATCTGTACCCGAAAGCAAGCATGGATCCCGTCGAGTACGACGGACGTGAGGGGTGCTAATACCTTCCCCTTGCGTAACCGACTCCCGAATCCAGGTTTTGGTTGCGACGACCATACCTTTCCCGTGTTGTGCGAGGTTTACTCTGAGCGTTTCCATTCCCTCCCGTGGGATAAATAACGCACGGTGGCGACTCTTCTGTTCAGCCGGCGCCGATTTTCGCAGTAGCGACAATACATCCCATTGAATTCTCAAGAACCGTGAGATACATGATCAGTGGTCTCCCTGCAACAGGAGGCATGAGTATTGGAGGTTCCTGTAAATATTCTTTTATTCTTTCAAAAGCCTTCTGGCAATTTTCATTCCACTTGTCCATTTGATCTTTTCTCAGCAATCTAAATATTGGTTCACAAGTGGCTGTAAGATGAGATATAAACCTTGCAATGTAGTTTAATCTCCCCAGAAAACCACGAACCTCTTTTTCTGTTCTCGGCTCAGGCATTTCTTGTATAGCTCTTATTTTGGCAGGATCTACCTCAATACCCTTTTCACTGACAATGAAACTAAATAACTTTCCAGATCTCACCCCGAAGGTGCACTTGTTAGGATTCAGCCTCAGCTTGAACTTCCTCAAACTTTCAAACAATTTCAGAAGATCGACCAGATGTCCCTCCTCCGTATACGACTTTGCAATCATATCATCAACATAGACTTCCACCTCATGATGAATCATATCATGGAACAAAGTGACCATCACCCGCTGATAAGTTGCCCCTGCATTTTCCAATCCAAAGGGCATCACCTTATAGCAAAAAGTTCCCCATGGTGTGATGAAAGTAGTTTTCTCCATGTCCTCTGGGGCCATCTTGGTTTGGTTATACCCAGAGAAGCCATCCATGAACGAAAACACAGAATACTGCACGGTGTTATCAACCAACACGTCAATATGAGGGAGCGGGAAATCGTCCTTCGGGATCTCTTTATTCAGATCTCGATAATCAACACATATCCTGACCTTTCCATCCTTCTTAGGCACAGGAACAATATTAGTGACCCACGAGGGGTAATTCGTGACAACAAGAAACCCAACATTCAGCTGCTTCTGAACTTCTTCTTTGATCTTGACTGCCATGTCAGGCCTTGTCCGTCTCAACTTCTGCTTGACTGGCGAGCAATCTTCTCTGAGAGGTAACCGGTGTACCACAATATCTGTATCCAGCCCAGACATGTCTTGGTATGACCAAGCGAAGATATCCTTGTACTCACAGAGCATTTCAACCAATCTTCTCTTGACACTGTCTTCCAATGCAGCCCCCACTTTGACCTCTTTCTTGTCATCCTCGGTGCCCAAATTAATAATCTCAATATCCTCCTGATGAGGCACAATGACCCTTTCCTTTTGCTTGAGAAGCCTGGCTAACTCTTCGGGTAGTTCACAGTCTTCGTCAGTCTCATTTTCAGCTTGATAAATGGGATTATAAAAGTCATACGAAGTCATAGCAGAACTTGAATCGATGGCATCTGATAGAAAAGACTTGCATGAGGATGTTTATGTTTATTATGTGATGCAACAAATAAAACACATTGCCATTTTTCTGTTAAGTATAAATGCAAAACAAAAACAAAACAAACAGGGATCACAAAATTTGAATGCGAAACATCATTTATTAATGATAAACTGTAAATAACAAGAAGGCCCCACAAATGGGTCACTACGTCTTGGGCAGAACGTAGAACTGAACATAATCAAAACAATGAACATTACTCTGCAGCAGTAACATGAATGATCTCTTAAGTAGTCCAGTTGCATAGCTTCTGGCCGGGAGTACAGGGACGAATCCAGGCATCCATGTCGCAGTCATTGTCACCTTCATCGTCTTCAACGACATTGATCTGATCAAAAATCACACCACTGCTGGTGAACTGCACTGGTCCCCTGTATCTTGGAATCTAAGAAGAACCGGAGGGTTTGTATCCCAAGCCGAACTTGTCTTGCTTAACAGGAACATCGAGAACTTGACCCCACTTCTAAGATGAGCCAGATTCTACGATAGCACGGGCTTCCTTGAGCGACGACATTGAAACCTATGGACCCCTGGCTGCTACAGGAGACTTCCCCTGAATCTGAACTGTTTCAAATGCCTGGTAGAGCGTTTCGTGGATCTCACCATCCACTTCTACATATTTTAAGGACGACAGATGACTAACCATAATGTCCTCTTCACCACACACAGTAACTATGCTCCCCTCCGCCATGTATTTCAGCTTTTGATGCAACGTTGAGGTAACTACCCCAGCAGCATGTATCCAAGGTCGGCCAAGAAAACAACTGTATGCTGGTTGGATATCCATAATATAAAAAGTTGCATCAAAGATCTCCGGCCCTATCTGAATAGGCAGCGTGATTTCTCCAAATATTGATCTCTTTGATCCGTCAAAAGCCCTAACCACCAGATCACTGGGAGTGCACAACAAACCCTGGATGTCCAACTTCATCAATGCCTTCTTCGGAAGCACATTGAGGGATGATCCCGTATCAACCAAAACATGTGACATAAAGATCCTCTACATTCCAACGATATGTGCAGAGCACGATTATGATTCCTCCCAGCAGGAGTCAGATCTAAATCTATAAAGCCGAGACCATTATCGGCATTCACGTGAGCGACTACCCCCTCCAACTGATTGACAGAAATCTCCTGGGGTACGTACGCTGCATTCAAAACCTTCAGTAGAGCGTTACGATGCGCCTCCAAACTCATCAACAATGACAAGATGGAAATTTTCGACGGAGTTTGATTCAAGTGATCCACAATTTTGTAGTCACTCTTCCGAATTAATCTCATGAATTCCTTCGTATCCTTTGAAAGATCATCAACAAAAACCTGGGGTTGAGCGTTCTCTTCAAGCACATCCTTACGCTTATCCATGTCATTCTTATAAGCAACAACCTCTGGTGGAGAGAAAACCCTACCACTTCTGGTAATACCTCTGGCACCGACTATGTTCTCAACCAATGAACTTCCGCTTGGCGATTTTATCCATTCTTGTTTCTTCCCGTTACAGAACACTCCTCCCCCATAGTTCTATGGGATTGCTCTAGTGCTCTCGTACGGCATAGGCCCTGAGATAGTAATAGTCACTGGAGCTGGCCTAGCAGGCGCTGAAATATTGATAGTCTGGTATGGAATAGAAATAGTGGCAACTTCATCATTACCCCTCTTTTTCGCAACATCTTCCTTCACGAATTTGTCAAACTGCAAACAACCTTCGTCAATCATCCTCTGAATACCCCTCTTCAAAAGATCACAACCCTCAGGTTGCACTTCACATTCTGAGCAGTCAGCAGAACAACCAGGAAATACACCTTTCTTCAACAAACAAGCTTTCACAAAACCCAGTGGAGTTTTCAAATCTTCGACCTCAGTTATCAGATTCAACTTCTCACCATCAATAACGACGTTGGCTGCTACTCCCTCATGATCCGGCATCGGGTTTTGAGTAACATTGGGCCCTTTATTAGTGAAATTAATAGCTTTAGAGTCGAGCAAATCCCAGACCTTATGTTTAAAAGCTTTACAATGGTCAATGTCATGGCCTGGGGCGCCAGAGTGAAAATCACAATGAGCGTTTGCATCATAACCAAGAGGCGGTATACCTGTGAGAGAGGCCAAGGTCCTCTTCTGCACCAATTATAATTGCAACAACCGTTGTAACAACTGAGAATAGGGTATCGGAGGATTTGTGAATTGTCTGTTAGGCATCCAGCGCCTAGCAGGATAAGGACGCTGAGCGTTGCCTTGTTGCGGAGCTGCGGCCGGAACATTCACAGTAGCAACCTGATGATGCTGATGAGAGTGAGCTCTCCCTTTACCTTTATGAGAAATAGCATTTGCATCCCCCTCTCTTCTCTTGGGGTTTGCAGAATACGGCTTCTTCATTCCTCCCGAAGAGGATCCACCACCATTGGAAATCTTACTAGACTTGATTCCACTTTCAATTCGCTCACTGGCAATCACCAAATCAGAGAAACCTGCAGACATGCAGCCTATCATCTTCTCAAAATATACACCTGGTAACGAAGCCATGAACAAGTCTATCAGCTCCCTTTCAACCAAAGGGGGTTGCACCCTTGCAGCCAAATCCCGCCACCTCTGAGTGTATTCTTTGAAACTCTCAGAATTCTTCTATGACAGACTCTGCAATTGTACCCGATTGGGTGCCAGATCACTATTATATTAATAGTGACGCACGAAAGCCTCAGCCAAATCTTTCCAGCTACGAATATGGGTTCTCTCAAGCCCCATATACCATTCCAATGAAGCCTCTGCCAGACTATCCTGGAAGAAATGCATCAACAGCTTCTCATCACTGGAATAGGCAGACATTTTCCTGAAGTAGGCCCTGATGTGTACTCTGGGGAAAGTCGTCCCTTTGTACTTATCGAAATTGGGCACCTTAAACTTGGGGGGAATTCTGACCCTAGGAACCAAACCAAGATCAGACATATCCAAGCCTAAAGAATTCTGATTCTCCAATGATCTCATTTTCTCTTCAATCAGTTTGAAATGTCGGTCGGCTTCAGTAGGCAAACCACCATCTAGATCTTTCACAGAAAATACATCATCCTGAATATCCTTCCAATGAGGACCAGCAACCCCGTGCACCGCATACACACTGCCATTACCCGCGACATTACCATTCTCACCAGCAAGTCCTCCGCCCGGAGGTACAACAACAGTAGGAATACCTTGAGGAATAGACCCACCAACCGGAGGATGAACAACACCAGCCCCTCTGTGCAAAACACCGTCTTCATCAACCCGTGCTATCAACGGCTGAATGAGAGTTCTCAACTGCTCCTGTCCACTTGCGACAGTCTGCATCAGTTCCATAAATTGGGCCATACGAGCCCTAACCTCTTGCAATTCTTCCTGAACCTGATCCATCACCTTTTGCTGATTCCCTCGAGTAGAGCATCTGTGGAAGCTGAACTCCTCAATCCTGAACTGAAGAAAACCAAGCAGAGATAAGAACACAAGGCCATCAAGAACAACCTGCAATGCAAATGAGAATGCAAGATGCAAAAATGCAAACATGTCTATGTATGCACAGGGAGATCTTCCATTGATTCTGGTTTCAATAAACAAGAATAGCAGAGATGGATAAGAACACCACAATAACTTCTCATATATCAAGTAAAGCTGAAACAATACAACCCAATGAGAAATATTCGCATACAAAGAGAATTGATCTCATCCAACATCTCTGGTGATGATCAATATACAAAAATCAAATGAAACCACAAAAGATAAAACTCCTAGTAGCCACGATCTCTACGCCACTCCAGAGATTCCTCAAGCATCTCCTTCGTATCTAGATAGTTCGGCCGCTCCATCAACTCTCGGATAAGGACATCCCTCTTGTGGATCACATCCCAGAGATAATGACAATGATCCTCCCAAGCATCTTTGCCGAAGGCATCTTCAAGCATGGGTTTCTTCACCTCTTCCCGGATCTTGAACTCTTCAAGTGCTGATAAAGTCTCTTGGTATTTTTGCTCGATCGTACTCCTATGGAACGTTTCTAGCAATAACTCTGTCTCCTTAGCCTTGAATTGCGCTTTCAACTTATCAACCTGAACACGAAACTGATCTCCTCTACTCTTGTTGGCGGTCACAATGGCATTCCACTGCTTATTGAATTTGGATATCTTCAGATAGGCTCGATCTAAATCCTCCTTCTTACTCTTCAAAACATCATAAGTACTTTTCAGATCAAGACCGACTTGCTTTCGTGCTTGTACCTGATCAGCAAGTTCTTCCTTCGCCTTAGTCAACAATTCCGCATTTGTCTTAGCCAAATACACAACTTCACCTTTATCATGCTTCAATTGACTGATTTCCTGCTTCAGCTCTTCATTCTCTTTGCGCAACTCTTCCTTCTCTGCCTAAAGCTTGGCATACCTCGAAATATCAACAGTTGTAGGCGGCTCGATGACTAAGGGATACAGTGTTGCTTCAACAGGAAACGGCAACAAAACCTCTTCAACTCTCTTCTTAATCTAATCCGAGTATGAATCATAGGCTCTACAATCTCCTTTGCTCGAAGAAAGCTTTCCCTTCTTGTGAATCTTACCCCAAGCGTCCACGAATCGGGCTGAGATACAAGGATCAGCTACACCTGTGAAGTACAGAGATTCCTGCACTTCTTCTTCTTTCGGAGGTCCTTTCAAAGCATAACCGAACTGTCTCACAGCAAGAGAAGGATTATAATTGATACAACCTTTCCTCCCCCATCAAGGGCACATTTGGAAAGCTACCACAACTGAAAATAAGCTCACGACCCAACAAGTCTCAATTGAACCAGGCAATATTCTTCTCCGTCAAACCCATAAGCCTCTTCGACCATTCGAATGAGTTCACTGAAGTCACAAAAGCTCCTGAGCGAGGAAGGTGATCAACAAACCACTTATGCAACAACGGCACGCAACAAGAAACCATCTTTCCTCTTCTTTTCTCGTTCTTGTAATGCACTGAGTGATACAAGTCTCCTAGAAGAGTAGGCACATGATTCTTGGAAGCAAAGACATGAAAAGCATCAAAATCCACAAAGTCCGGTACATTGGGAAACAACACAATGCCATAGACACACAAAGCCAATATAGCGCTGAAAACCACCCAACAACCTTTGTCAGCATACTCTCGGGCTTTGTCGACCAGGAAGGGCAAAGCAAATCCGGAGACTCCGTTTCTACTGATAACATGACCTGCCAAATTAGAGGCGCTCAAATAAAGAGCGACAGACAACTCCTCGAGATTAGGTTGTTCTTCGGAGCTGAAGAAAGGCACTTTGTTCAGAATCAAAACGCCCAAAATGTAAGCAAATTCTTCCAAAGTCGGAGCCAACACATAGTCCGGAAATGTGAAGCATCTCAGTGGAGGATCATAAAACTGCAACAGGGTATGAATAGCTCCATGCTCATAAGTCGTAAGCCTACGGAAAAACTTCAGAATTCCACCATATTGTTCTCTGAAAGCTGCACGGACACCAGGCTTAGCCAAGGAAATCAGACCAAATAAAGGTCCCAACTCAGGTGCCGGAAACTTGTACACAATAATCCTCTTTCTGCTAACTTCCATCTCTGCAGAAGACCAGTACCAGAATCAAAGGAAAGACGAGAACCTGTAACACACATAAACGTGCAATGTTAAATGCAGAATGAGATGCAAATGCACACAGGGGATCAATGTATCCAATGCTCAAATGCGCTGCTATGCCGTTGACTGAATTCAACCAGAGCTTCGCTCTAATCGGAACACTGAGATAACACACTGGATAGAAATACTCAGGATCAAAATTCTGCACTGATGAGAAAACCAGGGTTGGTTGAAGGCCAGGTTTCCTGCAAAACCCATCCCTCTCACATGTGGGTTCTAATCTTGAAAAGGTACAGCATCCTATGCGGGTGGTCAGCGTCACAGACTTTCGAAAAATGATGATACGTTCACCATTTCCGGTTTGGCATCATAGTCTAACGAAGCGGCCTCACTTAGCTGACTTCCTAAATGATCGGTTTCCAGAGTCGACAGTCTCTCTAAGTCAATATTCCCTCAACTACACCAGACGCGCAGAATAGAATATTTCCAAAGAAAAATCTCGTCTGAATGTGAATTTCACGCGAGCTATTGTGCAGCCAGACACCACATAAGCTCCCGCTAATCTCCACTCTAATCCTATGTGTATACTCAAGCCCAAGTCCGGCTTAACTCTCGGTGGAACAACCCAACCCACAACACAACAGCAACAGAAATGCAATGCAATAATACAACAGATAAAGTACATAAAGTAAAAAATTGTACAAAAATAAACATCCAAAGACACAACAGACAAGCGCTAGGAGTGACTCGCATAGGGAACCAGAGTCCCCAGCAGAGTCGCCTGCTGTCGCAACTGAAAAAAACACCCGGCAAAAATAGAAGAGTCGCCACCTTTCGTTATTTATCCCACAGAGAAGGAAAGGAAACGATCGGAAAAACCTAACAGAAAAGGGAAATACAAGGTCATCGCAAAAAAGTCTGGATTTGGGAGTCGGTTACGCAAGGGGAAGGTATTAGCACCCTTCACGTCCGTCGTACTCGACGGGATCCACGCTTGTTGTCTATCTAAGGGTGTGTTTAAACTATCTACGCTACAGGCTTGTGGGACAAAAAGAAAAGAAAAGAGAGACTCAGCAGAGCATCGCGTCTCTGTGCCTACGTGCTTTCATCTGGTATGAAAGATCAGAGTCAACGTAGTTCGGTTAACTACGGGAGAGAGGGGGAAGGTTGCTCGCTAAGACATCTCGTCTTGTGCCTACGTACTTTCGTCTGGTATGAAAGATCAGAGCGAACGTAGTTCGAGCTGACACGAAACCACAGGTTGATTATGTGTTTTTAATTGAGTAGGGTTAAACATTCGTTCTAGAAGTTAGGGACTAAGCCTGTTTGCGGCAGAACCGAAGCTTAACAACACTCTTTTCTGAAAAAAGAAGTTCCGATTAAATCCGAAGGAAAAAGGGTTTGAATTTGTTTTATGTTTTTTAGTGAAGTGAATTAATTCGGTTTGTGATTCAAGTTGCACTTAAGACTATGACATGGAGGCGAATGCATCGTATATCGCCCCCAAATGGAACGGATACTAAATATTCTAGATAAGCGAGAGGAGACCCCTCACTCATCATTCCCCATGTAGCTTAAGGCTCGTAGCGCGCATGTTTATCGCCTTTATTAAATGAGTTAGCATGATTTTGAGATAAGAAGAGAGACGCACAGAAGGTCGAAGGGAAACTTGGCCGTAACATTGTCATGCAAAGTGCTCCTAAAGTTCGGATGAAAAGGGGAAACATCTACCCTAATGTTAGCATACTTGGATTGAACACCTAATGTCTCTCCTACTCCCCATCCTAAACGGAGGGACTAGGAATCCTATGGGGATCATGGCAAGAAAGCACAAGAAGAACAAAGGAAGAATCAATCACAAGTAGATAAATACAAACATGAAAAATGCACACTTAGAATGGTGGGAGAGAGGAAAAGTGTGTGGGGCAGTAGCCGCCACAAGCGCGTCTCGACCTCAACAGCGATGTAAGAATGATGCAAACATGTGGAGAAAATAAGAGATGAAGGCATACGAACATGCAAACGAAAACTCAATTCGAACCACATACCAACATGCAAATAATTGAAAGAATGATCATACATGGCAACAACATCATGATTAAACAACCACAAACAGCAGCAAATATCCAAATAATTCAATTCTAATGCATCACACTAATTTATGATGATTCGAATCGAATCGGTATGCGAACATGCAAGCAAACAACAAAATATGGCATTCTGGCACAGTGTTAACCGGTTAACCTGTGTAAAACAAGTGAAAATCTGGAAATTCGTAGGTGTTAATCGGTTAACACCAGGCATTAACTGGTTAACACCCTGAAAGCTTTGAAAATTTTGAATATTTGAATTGGTTAACCGGTTAACCATATACGTTAACCGGTTAACACTGTACCAGAAGCAGAAAAACAGCAAACATAATCACTTCTAGAGCAGAAACAGCTTATCCAAGGTTCCAACAAATCAACTTATCAATTAAGCACAAAATTAACAACAGAAAACATATATCCAACATCATGGATACACAATTACACAACAACATCACAAATCGAACGGATCGAAATCAACAAAATTCAATCGAATATGAAGATTAACATGATAAGCTCAAAAATTAAATCGGATCGAGAATTCCAACCTTCGAATCGGAGAATTGATTCGGTAAGTGTTAACCGATTGAATTTGAGTAGATCAAATGCTAGAAATCCGGAAAACTTCAAGATCCACAATAATTGATGTTGTATGAATGAAGATCCACCAAATTTGAGTAAAAAAGCTTCAAATAATCACTTCTAGATTTAACTCCAGATTCAGATCCAAGCTTGCACGAAAATAGAAGATGAAAATCAATGCAATAGTGATGGTAGATGGAGGTTTATGCTCAAGAATCAATTGATTCCAATGAAGAATCAATAGTTCTAATGGAAAAAAGAGCTTTGGGTGAGTTTTGGGGATGGAGGGAATTGAGAGAATTTGAGAGAATTCAAATCAATTCTGAAAAATGAATGTGAGAAATGAAAATTGGATGGTGAGGTTTGAAGTAGATCACTTAAATATGATCTAGGTCTGGATCCCAAAGCAAGGATTGGAATTTGGGTTGGAAATTAAGGCTTTGAATGTGGAATGGGATTTTGGAGGGAAATCTGAAATTTAAAGGTGTTCTAGATCCTTCTAAGTGAAAATTTGAATTCCAAAGTGATCAAAATTGGACCCCAAGTGCAATTGGCCTGAAAAATCACGTACAGGGCAAATTCTGCTATGGTTAACTAGTTAACCATATGCGTTAACCGGTTAACACTGTTAAAACTTCAATTCTGGGCTGATTTTCAAATGGTTAATCGGTTACCCATATGTGTTAACCGATTAACACCTTCAAAAATTTGAATTTGGCGCTTTTTGGTGGGAAATCTGTCCATTTGCCCCGTTTCAACTGTTTGGAGCTCTATTTAGCTGTGGAACCTCATTTTTGAATGTTATCATTGTGAAAATACTTGTTACGAGCCTGAGTGCTGATTTCGGATCTGAAATTAACCTGCAAAACAGAATAAAATCGATCGCCCGACCACTGGACAAAATAAATGCCCAAAGCTCTGAATGCTCATTATTCGCTGTTCAGTCTCTTGCTCCAAAATGAACTTGGGCCACAGGAACGCCTTGATCCCATGCCTCGAGAACGAATGCTATGCAATGCAAAATGCTAAATGCAAAGAAACAAAAGCCAGTTATGGTTAAAAACGAAAGGCAATTTTTGGGGTGCTACAACATCTGATATGGAGCCATCGATACCAGACTAGTTCCAGGAACTAAGTCGATCGTAAACTCTACTTCATGTTCCGGCGGTAAATCACTTATCTCATTAGGAAAAACTTTCGGAAAATCACAAATAATTTGCAAGCCACCAACTTCCCCACTTTCATTAACACTCAAAGTTTCCATCAAAATAATCATCTCAGCACCATCCTGCACCGACTCATCAAAACAATCTGTAAGCACTTAGCTTAACTCAAAACAACTCACTGCATACACCATCTAAGCTTGCAAGATACGTCTATTTCATCCAACATGACTCTGTCTACTATCAACAAGAGATTAAGGGTGATCAGTTCCTCAATTTGTCAATAGACAGCCGAAGATCATGATGGGTCATAAACCATCTTTACCAAACTATAAGAGCGTTCATCGACACACTGAGCCACCACTCCATACTTGAAGCATCCTGGAGAAGCACAAACTTCTCCCCCACTTGTTTCATTCCCACTTATGCAGACAAAGGTTAGAAAACAAACGTGTAGCGACAGTGTTTTCACACATATGTCGCGTACTAGGGAACAAATAACATTAGACAACTTGGTCGGACGGATCGACCTGCTCTGACACCACTAATGTTGCACCCTTTTCTACCCCACAAATATAATGGCAAATCAATCCCATTTATTAGAGTAAAATATTAAACACAATAAAAATCACCTCAAAGGGCGTACATTTCTCAATAACTCAAATAAAAGTCAATGCTCCGTAAACAACGAGTTTTCCCAAAATTACTCAAAAATTTCTCAAAAGGCAACGAAACTCAAAAAGGAAAAATCCAAAGTTTTCCTTGCGCATCAACATAATCATATTCAGGGCACCAGATCCTGAAGCGTGGGGAGGTTTATTTTACCCTTTAGTAAAAGAAGAAACTGAGACCTATTCAGGGCACCAGACCTTGAAGCGTGGGGAAGTTTGTTTGCCCTTTTCTAAATGAATCATTTAGTTAAAGAAGAAGTTGAATCATATTTGTGAAGCTTATAATTTCATCAGTATCTCCGGATAAGCGAAAGCCTCTTTATTTGAGAAGCTTATCCAATTATGGTATGTAAGTCCCTTCCAACGATAAGTGGCAGTTCTCTCTCGAGAAACTTATCAGGGAAGTCCCCCTTAAAGTCCATTTATTTTGGCATACAACAGGTTTTACCCTGTATATTTTCTGATGATTCCTGAAGATCCCGTTGATCTCTTCACTTAACGAATTTCCAGAAGCTCGAATGTTATTCTCGCCTGAATGCTCCAGCATTTTTGTTTACTTGATCCTACCGCCGTGTGGATCCCGTGTACCCTTTTATCATAGAGTATCAGTCGGTCGTGCCTGAACCTGTTGAACAGTTACTCTTAGATATTCCCCAGTGGAGGCCATCTCGCCGGTGCCATCTCCATTGAGGAACCCTTCTTACCGTTCTCTCTAAAGTGACAATTGGTCGCTCTTACACCTGTTGGTTCATCGATTTAGATTTCCCCAGTGTCGTGCTGTTTCCTCTAGTGTGTCGTCTTCCCCAGTGTGCGGTTGCTCGTTGCGTATGTCCCTTGTGTCGTCGTGTCGCTTGCGTATTTGCACTTATCATTTTTTCATATGCATCATACTAGATTCATGGCATTGTTAGCATTATAGTTCGTTTCGTTCTATCCATAGCATTGCATATCACTACATCTAAGGGCAAAAATATTCGGTTATCTGTATTTAAATCCCTTTCACCATGATTTCTCGAGCCTTTATCGCTCAAATCATCCGGTGAAGTTATTTAAATAGGGGAAACTGTCATACCCCAAATTTTACCCTTAGATCATTAGGTTTATTTCACATTTCATTCATTCTGTATTTCACTAGTCACTAACTATGTTGCTCAGTATGTTTGCTTTTGCAGGAAAACAACGTTGTGGGCGTTTTAATTCATAAAGTGCAGCCGTATCATTAGTCTGTTCACAATTACAGAGCAAATTCGTTGTCAGATATTCCCCGAGAAACTAGGGTTTCCTATCTCTCGATTCACAAGACACTTGGCTTAAGATGGTTTGAACTTTTATGACAGTATTGACGTCAGTTTCTCCTTGATACAATACATCTTTGGTCGAGAACCAGAGTTAGTCGTCAGTTGGATTTTAGAAATACTGTTTGATTCATAAACTGTATAGAGTTGAGGGCATTGCAATTTGGGTTGAATCGATGTGAGGTTCGATTTCAAGGAATTTATTCTAGCAAACGCATGTTTCCCTGCTTTTCTACTATTTGCGAAAGCAACTTTCAACTCTCCTCTAGACAAGAGTTCCTCTGGATCCAGAGTAATTTCCTAGGGTTGAGTAAAGAACATCTTTAATGCTATCACATTTGACCAAGATGGATACTCCTTTGAAACGAGACAGATTGAATTTGCTACGGCGGTCATCCGTTGCAGTTTGGGATGACTCCAGGAAAAGATAATTTGTGCCTCGAGATTCGGGTCAGTATCTTTTTCACAGAAGCAAGTTTCTAGCAAGGCTTGCTCCGGTTCTTTCTCAGTGGGGTATCCTAGCTGACGACGAGCTAAGATAGGACTGTAGTTGATATACCCTCTGGTGTCGATTAGAGGTATATTTGGGAACTCTCCTTAGTTATATATCATATCTACTCCTCCGCGAGCCAGGTCATACCAGCTGATGTTGTAATGAGAGAGTAAAACCAGTTTTACAATCCACGCATCACTGTCTTGAAGGTTCCATAGAGGGAAAGTCCTAGGCACATGTGAAATAAACCACTTGCTTAGGAGTGTTATTCAGTAGGAGAATTATTCAAGATTGTACACCTTCCATCGATGAATGGTGTAATAGGTATCATCCAAGAGAGTGGGAGCTGGATTTTTGACAAGTAATAGCTTGATAGCCTCCAAACTGATGAACTCAGGTTTGCTGGGAAACAAGTATAAGTCGTACATCAAGAAAGCTAATATAGCTTCAAAGATTCCCAAATCTCAACGGTCATAATAGAACTTGGCCCTCTCATGAATGGTCTTGCCTCCATTCCGGTAAATTCACCCCTATTATCCAACTGGGTTGAAAGGTCAGTGGGTTCTAGGTGAATAGCTTTAGCAAAATCGCTTCTGTTCAGTTTTCTCTCTCTTCCATAGTTAGTTATGAAAGTCATAGGAATTTTCAGATACTCGGAGTATTCTTCCAAGGTTGGCAGCAACTGAAAGTCTAGGAAAGTGAAACAATGGTACAATGGGTCGTAGAACTTCACGAGGGCTTGCAGCATTTCCTCATTTACTTGTGTATCGAGCAGAGATAACAAGTCCTCATACTTGGCTATAAAAGCAGCAATATTCCTTACTAGGCTCCTTAAGATCCTTAGGTTGTCTAACCTCAGGCTTGGGAGTGTAATCATGTTTCTTTGATCCATCACTATGTCTGCAAAAGAACAAGATTTTTGAATTCCTTGAATGGTTAGCAAAATTCAGAATGCAATGCAAAGATGCTAGATGCAACTCGCTTTACAAAACCCAAAAGATAATTAAAGCAAAACCCTCATTTTATTTTGTTGCGGTGAGAATCGTGATGTCAAGCTATTGATTAACTTGAATCTTAATTCATTAAATTCACAACCGGACTTTGATTTATCCAAAGGAAAGGTTTAAGAAATAAATACCTTTTGCCCGATGTAACAACAACGCTAAGAGATCGGGGATCGGGGGTTGGTTATGCCTAGGGAAGGTATTTCACATCCTAAACATCTATAGTACTCTACAGGAACCTTTTGTATGATTGTATGCTATACTTGCTAAATGTTTGCTATGGTTTGGGATAGGGTATAAGGTAAAGGTTAAGATACAGTCCTAGGGATAGTTTCTAAGTTTACTTGTAAAGATATCGCATCCTTTTCCTACATATCCTGACTAGGATAGAATCAGAGCAATCGTAGTTCACCTCACTGAGGATTAAAAAGTACTTGACTGTGGTCAAGACTCTAGGGGAACAAACATAGCAATGCTTGTGTAAAGTTTAACAAAACTCTCTAGATCTAATTTGAATACTCAAGAAGACTTGACTTTGACAAAAGCCAAAAGGGGAGTAAGTAATCATGACAATGATTCTTACATAGAGTTAACAAACTCTATCTTAAAGTTCTAGTTGAAGGATACTCCTAACAAGGGGTAGGTCTTTTAGACTTAAAGCAAAGTCTAATGGCTAGTGGGTTCTAACTTGACTAAGTTAGGCTTCAAGATGACTTAACAAAGTCAAAGGGAGGGTAATGAGCCATCTATGACCCAAGGGTCAACAGAGAGACTTTCCTTTGGAATAGGGGAAAAGATGAGGCAACTGGATGAGAACTAACAAGTTCCATCGCCTGGGGAATAACTTAACAAAGTAAACACAAGCATTCATTCAAACATGATGAACATATAAAGATTATGGTAACAACCAAGAGCACGCAAGCATATGACAATATCAAGCAATGATCAACAAAATCAAATGGTAACCACCAATATACACAAAGATATTACAATATCATGATAGAGATTCTTACAAAAATTTAAACACAAGAGGTAAAAACCAAATGAAACATCTTAAAAAAGATGAGGTAATAACCATATTAAACAAGTTATAATGAAAGAAAGTAATAACTTGAGGCCAGCATGTCATAGGTTAAAGAGATGTCAAATGTAACCACATAAGAGCAAAGATCATGCATTGATGACAATCAGGTATAAGCAAGCAAACAATGTCAAAACAATGCAAGTAAGTAGTTCATTACTTCATGGGGGATTTCATAAGTTCAAGGTAACAACTACTAATGAAGTAAATCCTATAACATAGAGTTCTATCAAGACTTCTAAAAGCGGGAGGGATCATATGAGGGATGTACTTAAGAGGTCACAACATCAAGAGATAGTATGGTGTTCAAACACACAATTGCAATAATGATCAGATAAATGCTTACAAGCAAAGATTGAGATGCAAATAGTTTTGGTTAAAACAATATGCAAAGGAGTTAACAAACATGGTTCATATCAAAAGCAAATCAAACTCAAGAAAAGGAATCAAAAGTTTTGAAAAGGAGACACCCTTCATGCTGCAGCCACAAACACTCTCTCTCATGGTGTACCTTTTGTACTTTTCTTTAATAAACAAATGGATTTTGGATGAAACTTTGGATTTTCTTGGATTCCTTTATGATATAGTTCATTTCACCCTCTAGCACATCATATCATATGTCATTCCATGGTTAGAAATGAAGTGCATAGTTGGAAATCAAGTTTATGCTGAGTTTTGACATGATGACAATCAAGTGTTTGGAGCCAACTTGTCCCCTTCAAAGCTCTCAACTCACAAGGGCTATGCAGAAGTTCTTGTATTTTTTGGAAAGCCCTCATTATACTCTACAACTTTCATGTTTACTGAATTTTCAAATTTCAAGTGAAACTAGGTCAAAAACCCTCTTGTGATGATTTTGACTATAACTCCAAATATATGCATTTTTTCCCATAGGTTACCTTTACACTTTTTTAGGGCTTGCCAAGACCTTTCCAACAAGCTTTGAACCACCTCATTTGGATGTGTGGTTAGGAAGTTATGGTCTTGCCCCTTTCAAAACCCTAATTCTCGACTTTTTCGATTACTCCTCAATCCTTGATCCAATGGTCACAAAACTTCATGACTAGATGTAATATGTTATTAGGAACATATTTTATTCAAATTTTAAGGTCAAATTCTTTCTGGTCAAAGAGTTGACTTTTCAGTCAAACGGACCGATCGATCAAAAAATCTCGAATCGACTATTGATGTTCTAGGTCTTTTGAGGTCTTGAAAATTATTGGATGGACTTAACTAAGTCATATGATCCTCATTGACCATTATTCCATCGTTGAAACACCTTCTAAATCAAATGTCAAACTACAGTTGACTTTTCCTGATCAGAAACCTTAATCGGGTGTCCTGGACTGTACTGTTCTTGATCTTTGGGTGATAACCTAAAATTGGATTCATACTTGATCCAATATAGCATCTTTGATGATGTATATACTTGTTACATGGAGAATCAATCCAACACATTGACTGGTCAAACCATCGAAACCTCGATTTCTGACTGTATAGAATCCTAATTCACCTGTATCTTGACAAAGATAAACTTGAAATAGGTTATAGTTAGATAAACATTGATGATGCTCCTAGAATGATGATGAATATCTATGGGTCAAAATTTGGGGTGCAACACATTTATGTTGGGAAAAGTTACAACTTTTGAAATATAACACAAGAAACGTGAGGTTATGTCAAAGGAGAAAACTAGGCCCTATGGTTAGGAAATCTGAAAAGAATCATGTCCGCGTGTCCTTTTCAGTCTTTTCAACATAGTATTCTCCATCATCAACTTGTCTACTATTCCTTTACAATCGCCAGAAGTTGGTGGGATATTCGAATACTCATGAGTACTCTGCTTGGGTTTGACGCTAGAGAAAAATAAATTCTCTTTCGTCACATCTCCGTCAGTCAGGCGTCTTTTGAGCCATCCAATCAACTCGTCTTTATCTTGAAGCTCTCTCTGCAATTCTATCGTCTCAGCATAAAGAGTATGGTATTTGCCTTCCGAAGTATCCCTTTCAAGCTTGGTTCTTTCAAGAACCTCTTGATACTCTTCCATATTTTCAATAGGAATGACAGAAGATGACGCGATGACAATTTGTGTGTTCTTCTTTGGAAGGTAAGGCATCTTGAGATCACGAGCTCTAGATTGGACCCACTGAGTGAATGGCTCAAAGGCTACACAATTCCTCTTTCCAAGGTCAACTTTGGTTTTTCTCCGGATATTCTTCCAAGCATCAATCGTACTATTTCTTAAACTTTCCTATGCTTCAGAATTAAGGTAGAAGAAACCAGACAATAGGATGTTGTTAGGCTTATCTTTCATTAGGATCCAAATTGACGTCTAGCCAAAGCAAGATTGTGGTTGATCCCTACTTGTACTCCCAAGAGTGATACATTCGGAAAAGAACCACAACTATCAATGTAGACTCCTCGGTCATAGGCTGGATCATATTAATGAATATCTGCTTGAGTTAGAGACATAATCCTTTAAGACCATCTCCAACCATTAGGGTTTTTTTTTGAAAGCATCCGACCATGGTATATGATTAACAAACCATCAATATAACAAAGGTGCATGTTTCGGTGAGAATCAGGATACCAAGTGTTGCACCCCAAATTTTGACCCCTTATATCCTCTTCATATCATATGCATTTATTTATCTAACCTTAACAAGTTTCGAAGTGTATTTTGTCAAGACACAGATGAAACGGGGCTCCGCACTGATAAAATCGAAGGTTCGAGGATTGGGCAACCAATGTTTTGGGATGAATCATTCATGAAATAAGATCAAGAGTACCATATTGGGCCATGTGTGAGTTCAATTTGAAGTAATCACCCACAGATGGGGTGCAGTGCAGTTCAAGGCACCCAATTAGGGTTTTTCGGCTTGAAAAAGTCAACTGTAGTTTGACTTTAGATTCGGGAAATAATTCAAAGATAAAAGTATGGTTTAAAAAGCTCATATGGCTTATTGAAGTCCCCTCAAAGAGTTTCAAAGTCTTGGAAGCTCCGAAACATGAACAGACGGTTCGGTAATCGCCGATCGATCGTACGGTGGACCGAAAAGGCAACCCCCTCAAGTTTTAGGAATTGGACTTCAAGTGGTGAAGCAAAGTTATTCCTTATGTCATGAGGGACCTACATATCAATTTTCATGATCATCGAATCAAGGACGTGAGAGTAATCGAAAAATCGGGAAATTAGGGTTTCGAAAGGGGCTAAACCCTAACTCCCTAACCGCACACCCGAACGAGGTGGTTCAAAGCTCGTCGGAAAGCTCTTAACAAGTCCTACAAAAGTCCTATACTAGTCCACTCTCAGAAAATGCATGGAATTGGAGTTATCATCAAAATCATTTTTTTAGTACAAAACACTTAGTGGATTTTTCAAAATCTGGCTGCATCAAAACTTGCTTTTTGCTAACTTTAAGGGGTTTTTCAACCTAGTTCCATCAAGAATTTGGAAATTCCTAAAACATGAAAGTTGTAGAGCTACACAAGGTATTTCTAAAAAGTGCAAGAACTCCTCAAAAGGATTTGTGAGCAAGAAGTTATGATGCCTTGAATTTGGGCCTGTCACACTTGAAATCCACTTGGTCCAACTTCTCAAAATTAGAATTTTTCATCTCCAACCACTCTCCACCCTTGGATCATGATACATTATGATATTCATATGTGTAGAGGAGGGAAATGGCAGAAAAAGAGAGGTTTAGGAGAGAGAGATGCAAGTTGCAAGTTTTGGATTAAAATATTCAAGTGTGGAAGGATGAGAGAGAAACTTTTTCATTTCCAACTATGGTAGCTGACTTGTTCTGTGCTCTAGGCTTATCTCAGTCATTTCATGTCAATATTCACTTGAGTTTTCTGATCTTCCTTGAGCCATGGAGCTGATGGAAGAAGATCTTGGCAAGATTTGGAAGAAAACTTCATGAAACTCCCTCCAAAAATGAAAGTTACCAAGCTGCCCTCACCCTCATTCCTCCTATAAATAGAGGCATTCTCACCATCTTCAAACCACACCAGAACTATCTCAAGCATCCTAAGCATATAGTTCTCCTTCTTTCCCTTCTTGATTGTAAGAGAAGAAAAATCACAAAAAACACCAAATTAGTCACTTTTCACTTTTCATGCCAATCCTTTGTCTAAAACCAAAAACACTTCAAAGACCCTCCATACAACTTTAAAATGGCCATTTGAAGGTGTTCCCATTGTTACATTTCTCAGAAAAGCCACCAATCTAAAAGTCAACTCTCACACCCCATGTTTTGACTTTTAGGCATTATAAGAGCCAAATCACTACCTGGGTCTTTTCCATCTGTTTAAACCATACACACACCTCACATATGTCATGATATAACTGTCCAAAGCATTGGAAATTATTGGTGAAGCACATTTCCTCAACTGTCTACAAAATCGCATGTTGCTTCAAAAAGGAGGAAGACTGTCAATAGGCTTGAAAGAGGAATTCTTGCTTGGTGCTGTTGAGAGGAATCTATAAGAGGTTAGTACTAATAAACCCTTTCCTTACATGAATGTCATCCATACATGTTTGATTTTTGAACTTGAAAGTTTTGGTTTGTCATGATTGTCATGTTGGTTACCTTTGAATCTCAATTATATGAGAAGCTTACTTTGAGTGTGCTAGTGTTTGATCTTGGCAATATCATGTATAGGGTAGAACAGTTGGAATTAAATATTTTGCTTTGATAATAAGTGATGTTGTAGGCTGTTGAATCATGTTTGAATTTATCATCATACAGTCCATCTGTTGGTGCATAATTTGCTCACTTTCAATATCATGATGAGACCAGTTTTTCTTACCATTTACATTTGTAGGTGTTTTAACATCCTTGTTGTTCTTTTGTTACTGTCAGTTCTACTTTAAGTTGAAAAAGAGAAAGAATGGGGGTGTAGTCAGTTTGTTCTAAAAATGACTTGCTGATTTATTAAGCATTGCTGCTATTACTACCTTGTCTTGCATCAGTTGCTGTTTATATGCTAGATTTTGTTAGGAAAACCCTAACTGTCATGAGAAGTATGAAATGGATTGAATTTGATTTTTCATAAGCCTGAACCTTTTTTTGTTTCTGCTTGGTTTAGCATTGTTAGGGTTGGTAGTCTGTGACCTATAGAAAGAGCCTTAGCTAGTCTGTGTGTTTATTGCCACATGGCTAACAGTGGGCCAGGTTTAGTTTTGAGAATTAGTTGTGGCTTTTGCTTGTTCTAAATGATGTTGTGGGCTGGTGGAGACTTATTGGCTTAAGAGAGGAGTGTGAGGAGGGTTTGTCACCACAGTTTTGCTTGAGGTTGCATTAGACTATTGGTGGATTCTTGTTGTGGCAGGAGAGTCCTTGGTTGATGCTCAGTTGAATCCAGAGAGGTTGAATGTTACCAATTGCCTCATGTGTCTGTTATTGCCAACCCTGTAGGACAGTTACCCTTGGCCTTTTAATAGCAGTCCTTTAGCTACCATTTTATTGTAGATCATTGTCCCTAACTTGTGATTTTAGGATTGTTATTAGTTTGATAATTTGGATTTAGATTCTTGTGTTACAATCTAATTACTGATTGATTTTGAGTTTGATGGCTTAAGGCACCTCTGCCAGGATTAGAGGCCTAGGCCTGCTACAGGAGTGAGGTCTGCATCCATGTTTGTTCTAGACTAGGATTGCCAACTTTCTATTCAGCCATTGCAAAGGTAGTTCATCATGTTAGGAAGTTGGTTTGCTTCAATTTAGGTTGTTTTTCTTTTTCTCATGACTGTTCTTGTGGACTTTGAGTTTGTCAACTCATATCAGTCATCATCAGGGGTAGTTCGTCATGTTAGGAGGTTGGTTTAGGATATGGTTAGCATTTGTTTGAAATAAGGGAGTGGCCAGGATTGCTGTCATGGATTGAAGGATATTCAGTTTTGTACTTTTACTCATAGTCATGAGCTGATTTAGTGGCTATCATCAGTTTTTTCTTTTGCATAGAAAAAGGGGGGGTTGCCTTTTTAGAGTGACTAAGTGGTTGTACCAAGAAGAATACAGTTAGACTTTGAAGACCATACTGTCACTACTGCTAGATTTTGTGAACTGTCTTAGGCCTATTGTGGTTTCTATTTAACATTTCAAACCTTGTTGGCCTGATTTCACAGCATTCCATTTTGGAGCAGTTTGGCTTGGTCTGTTGAGTTGTTGATTTTATCTAAGTTTATTATTTTGGATAGGTCTGTTTTGAGATTTTTAGCAGGATAGGTGAAGCTAGAGTGTGTAGGCCTCAGTTGAATTTTCTGCTGATATGTGCTAATCAAGAAAGGGTTGTTGGTTTATTTCTGCCTGAGTGAAGGATAGTTTGGAATGGTATTTTGGTGGTCACCATATTTCTGTTGGGAGCAGTTGAGATGTAGTTAGTCAGCTAGGATTGAAAGCCTTCTTTTTTAGTTATTGGAATTAATATGTGATTTTGAGGAGCAGAGGCTGATACTGTCATGGGATGGGGGAGTTGGTTGTTATCATCAAGTCTTGGTCTTGTAGTACTTCAGAGGCAAGTCTTGAACAGTTTAGGTTCTTAATAGAAGCCTTTGAAGGTACTTTGCTTGTGTGCATAAAGCTGCTATTCTAGGCCTAGTAACTTGCATTTCCTTTCTTTTATGGACATTTTGTTTATGAATGATCTACCACTATGGTGAAAGTCCAGTTTTTTTATTTCCATCAAATTCACTCTTGGTATTGTAAGGTTTATTGAGTTTAAGTGCCTTGGATGTTGGATGCCCCCTTCATGCTTTAATTCAATGCAAAGAAACTGGTACTGCATCATTAATTCCCAATGATTGACAGTTTGGCCTGTTGAAGTGGGTGCTGTTTAGTTTTTTTGTTTCCATGGTGTTTGGGATACTAACTTGTCTACTATTTTCTTTGCAATGTGTGTGTGGAAGGTATGATCTGTTGCCACACCTATGCATTATCTTGTTCCATTGATCTCTTTCACAATCTATTGATGAAAATTTGATCCATGCCATATTCAAAGATATGTTGCACTGCTGTTTTCAAAAAACAAAGCAACCTAGTTGCTACTCACATTGGACCTGTTGATTTACTTGGAGTTTGGACTTGGTTTCTATCCATAGTCATTCAAAGGTATATTTGAAGCATGTGCAGACACTTGCTTGAGCTTAAACACACCTGTTTCGATCTTTAGTCTTCAAAGTGCATTTCAAACTTCACTATTGCACTTGTCTTCGAAATTCATTTTGTGTGCATGATCTCAAAATTTGAACTGCACCATCTTATTCCTCTTTAAATTCCAAGCAATTTAGACTTTAATTTTGCTGGATTTGGTTTTGATTTGATGAAGTTATGCTCCAATCCGCTCTTGGCCTTGTTTTGCTTAACGATTGTTTTGCCCAGAAATTATCCAAACAAGCTATGTATGTTTTTTGTTTCCATCCAATTAATGGATGTAACAGCCACCCCAGTGGCAGACCATTGCGCGCCTTATGCCCTTCTACCTGCATGACCAGGGTTCGATCCGGGTGGAGGTCGAACCCTTTTGTTTTTATTTTTCTCAATTTTCATTGGTAAAATACTTTCTTCACTCATTCTATCTCCTTGCACACACGCGTGTTGTGGCCTGGTGGTTAGCTTATCATGTTTGTAAGCATGAGGGCGTGGGTTCAAACCCCACCCATGCCCTTTCTTTTTTATTTGCTTGTTTATTTGCTTGTTTATCATAAAATCAATAAAACTTCAAATGACCATAGTTTATTCATTTTTCATCAGTTTTAATCCATTCTTTTTGCAACATCCTCGTTATGATGTCTAGTTTTATTTAATGAATTGTAATATCATGATTTGTAACACTGCTTCCATTCCGTATACCAACGAGAACGGGGTTGCCCCGGTTGATGTGCGTACCGTCATACGATAACCGTGCAAAGCGAAAGGTAGCATCTCGTGCCAGTCCTTATAGGTCACCACCATCTTCTGAAAAATCTTCTTTATGTTCTTATTGGCCGCTTCAATAGCTCCATTCATCTTGGGTCGGTAAGGAGAAGAGTTGTGATGCTCAATCTTAAAATTCTGACACAGCTCCTTCATCATTTTGTTATTTAAGTTCGAACCGTTGTCGGTAATGATCCGCTCAGGGATTCCATATCTGCAAATGATATCTCGTTTGATAAACCTGGCTACCACCTGCTTGGTCACATTAGCATATGATGCCGCTTCCACCCATTTGGTAAAATAATCAATTGCTACCAAAATGAAACGGTGTCCGTTAGATGTCGTCGGCTCAATCTTTCCAATCATATCAATGCCCCACATCGAGAATGGCCACGGTGACGACATCACGTTCAGAGGACTCGAAGGCACATGGATCTTATCTGCATAGATCTGGCACTTATGACACCTTTTCGCAAACTTGAAACAGTCAGTTTCCATAGTTAGCCAGTAATAACCTGCCCACAGCAGCTTTCTCGTCATAGCATGCACACCAGCATGTGTACCAAATGTACCCTCGTGTATTTCCTCCATAAGCAACTTCGCCTCCTTCTCGTCTACACAACGTAGAAACACCAAGTCATGATTCCTTTTGTATAGGACGCCGTCCGGATTCAGATAGAAATTACCAGCCAATCTCCTGAGAGTCTTTTGATCGCGACTGGATGCCCCAACCGGATACTTCTTGTTCTTCAGGAAATTCTGGATGTCAAAATACCAGGGTTTATCATCGGAAGCTTCGTCAATGGCAAATACGAAGGCAGGTCTGTCAAGCCGAGAGATAACAATTCTAGGAGCCTCATTCCAGAAGTTGACTTTATACATGGAAGACAATGTGGCCAGGGCGTCAGCCATCTGATTTTCTGCTTGCGGCACATGATGCAATTCAACCTTGTCAAAGAAAGGCAACAATCTTCTTGCATAATTCATGTACGGTATCAAATTGGGTTGACGTGTCTCCCATTCTCCTTTTATTTGATTTACCACCAGAGCTGAGTCTCCGTATACATCCAGATTTTTGATTCGCAAATCAATGGCTTCTTCAAGCCCCATGATGCAAGCTTCGTATTCGGCTTCATTATTGGTAACCGGAAAGGTCAATCGAGCAGTAAATGGGATGTGCGACCCATGTGGAGTAGTGATGATTGCCCCTATTCCGCTACCATAGGAATTCACAGCTCCGTCAAATATCAACTGCCACTTGGAATCCGTCTTTGGCCCTTCATCCGGCAACGGTTCTTCCCAATCTTTCATCTTCAGGTACATGATATCCTCGTCAGGAAAATCAAACCTCATCGATTGGTAGTCCTCATTAGGCTGCTCAGCAAGATATTCCGATAACACGCTCCCCTTTATAGCCTTCTGTGAAACATACTGGATGTCGTATTCGGTCAAAACCATCTGCCAACGGGCAATTCTCCCAGATAGTGCCTGCTTTTCAAATACGTATTTGATATGATCCATCTTTGAGATGAGCATGGTTGTATGATTTAGCATGTACTGCCTCAAACGCTTGGCGGCCCAAGCTAGCGCACAACAAGTTTTTTCGAGCATTGAGTATCGAGATTCACAGTCAGTAAATTTCTTACTCAGGTAGTATATCGCATGCTCTTTACGCCCTGTCTCGTGATGTTGACCGAGAACACAACCCATACTCCCCTCAAGAACCGTCAAATACATAATCAAGGGTCTCCCTGCCACTGGAGGTATCAAAATAGGAGGCTCCTGCAAATACTGTTTTATTTTATCGAACGCCTTTTGACAATTTTCATTCCATGTTACAGCCTGGTCTTTTTTCAGCAGCTTGAATAACGGTTCACACGTGGCTGTTAGGTGAGATATGAACCGGGCGATGTAGTTCAACCTCCCTAAAAACCCGCGCACCTCTTTTTCTGTTTTAGGCGTCGGCATTTCTTATATTGCTTTTATTTTCGCAGGATCAATCTCTATTCCTTTTTTGCTCACGATAAACCCCAGCAGTTTACCCGACCTCACCCCGAAGGTGCATTTGTTAGGGTTCAGTCTCAACCTGAACTTCCTAAGCCTCTTGAATAATTTCAGCAGATTCACCAAATGTTCTTCCTCCGTCTCGGATTTGGCAATCATATCATCAACATAAACCTCGATCTCTTTATGCATCATGTCATGAAAGAGAGTCGTCATTGCACGCTGATACGTTGCCCCAACATTCTTCAGTCCGAAGGGCATCACTTTGTAACAAAATGTTCCCCAGGGCGTAATGAAGGTAGTCTTCTCCATGTCTTCTGGCGCCATTTTTATCTGATTATAGCCCGAGAATCCATCCATGAAGGAGAATACGGAGAATTGAGCGGTGTTATCGACCAACACATCGATGTGAGGAAGTGGAAAATCGTCTTTCAGGCTCGTTTTGTTCAAATCACGGTAATCTACGCACATTCTCACTTTACCATCTTTCTTTGGCACTGGCACAATATTAGCGACCCATGCGGGATATTTTGTAACAGCCAGGAAACCATCATCCCACTGCTTTTGAACTTCCTCCTTAATCTTCACAGCCATGTCCGGTCTAGTTCTTCGGAGTTTCTGCTTAACCGGCGGGCATTCTTCTTTTAGCGGCAGACGGTGCACAACCATATCCGTATCCAGCCCAGGCATGTCCTCATACGACCAAGCGAAAATATCGTTGTACTCTTTGATCATTTCAACCAATCTTCGCTTGACGTCGCTCTGCAGCGCGGCCCCTATACGGATGTTCCTTTCAACCCCTTCCGACCCCAAATTGACGATCTCAATGACTTTCTCATGAGGCAGAATGATTCGTTCTTCTTGTTTTACCAGCCAAGACAACTCTTCTGGAACGTCGCCATCTTCAACAATCTCTTCTTCGGTCTGAAATACCGGGTGCTCAAAGTCGAAGTGAGTCATAGGCGGTTCATAGAAGTCATCTGAAATAGTAATCCTGCAAAGGAAATGGTTAAATGCTTCAAAACACATACAAAGCGAATAACCACGTTGCCATTTTATTGTAAAAAATAAAAACAGGAGAAACAGAGATCACAACATTTGTACATGAAAAACGCCTTTTATTTAACGATTAAACAGTGCAATGTACATAACAGAACGGCCCTAAGCAAAATCACGATGCCCCGGGTAGGACACCGGATTGTTCAACAATTAAGAAAACAAAGTATTACTGTTTAGTTTTCACAGGAATAGTCTCCTGAATAGACCAATTGCAAAGCCCTTGTCCTGGCATGCTCGGCTGAATCCAGGCGTCCATGTCGCAGTCGCTGTCTCCTTCTTCGGAATCTGAAACAGCGTTGATGGTCTCGTGATATACTCCACTAGCCGTAATTGTTATTGGTCCTTTGAAACGGGGTGCCCCTACAGTAGGCGTTGATGATGACGGTTGATATCCCAGCCCAAATTTGTCCATTTTCACGGGAATATCCAGAACTTTGCCCCAGCCCTTGGTCTCGCCAGTCTTCACTAGAGCCTGAGCCTCTTTGTATGACGATACTACCACATCTGATGCTTTACTCGGCCCTGGAACTTTGTCTTTAATGCGCAACCCCTCAAAGGCCTGACAGGGTGTCTCATGGATTTCGCCGTCGACTTCCACATACTTGAATGATGACAAATGGCTGACCAGTATATCCTCCTCTCCACAAACTGTGACCACACTGTCTCCCACCATGTACTTCAGCTTTTGGTGTAAGGTAGATGTGATTGCCCCAGCACCATGGATCCATGGTCGTCCGAGAAGACAGCTATATGCTGGCTGGATGTCCATAATAAAGAATTCCGTTTCAAAAACCTTCGGCCCCACCTGCAGAGGCAAAGTTATGGATCCAAAGACTGACCTTCGCGTACCATCAAATGCCCTGACCACCAAGTCACTAGGCGTACAAATGATCCCCCTGATGTCTAACTTCATCATTGCTTTCTTTGGCAGCACATTCAAGGAGGACACGGTATCTACCAGCACATGGGACATGACTGTGCCTCTGCATTCAACTGAGACATGCAACGCCATATTATGCTCTCTTCCCCTCGGGGTCAAATCAAAATCCGTAAATCCCAAACTATGGCCTGCATTCATGTGCGCCATTACCCCCTCCAACTGATTCACAGAAACATCTTGGGGTACGAACGACGTGTCCAGAATCTTCAATAACGCATTCCTATGGGCTTCGGAACACAATAACAGCGACAATATGGATATCTTCGACGGCGTTTGTTGAAGGTGCTCAACAATTTTATAGTCACTCTTACGGATAAGACGCATAAACTCTTCTACGTCTTTCAGTGACGTTTCTTTTTCATTCCTCTGCACAGGAACATCCTCATTCACTTTACCTTTACCTTTTGCCAATCGTTCAGCCTCTACCTCAGGCGATATCAAAATTCTCCCGCTCCTCGTCATTCCTCCAGTTCCGACGACATTGTCTACAACCCCAGCTGGCTGTTTACCGATATCAAGTTTCTCCCCATCACAATATGCTTCAAGCCCATAAGCCCATGGTACTGCCTTAGTGCTCTCATAAGGGATTGGCCCTGCCTTCGTAATAGTGATTGTCGGCCTCCTGGCTGGCGCCGTTATAGTTATCGTTTTTCGGGGAATTGTCACCGTAGCAACATCACTTTGCTCATCATCTAATGCTTCTGCAGGTTTCTCAACTGCCATTCTGTCGAATTGCAACGTGCCTTCATCTATCAAGGCCTGAATACCCTTCTTCAATTCAGCACAACCCCCAGCTTGGGTCCAACATTCTAGACAAAACTCATCGCAGCCCGGATACACACCTCCTTTCAATAACCTACTCTTTACTCCACACAACGGCGTTTTCAGTTCATGAACGTTCATGATCAGATTCAAACCCTCCTCAGTTAAAATAGCATTTGCCCCATGGTTGGGCATTGGCTGCTGTACTATATTCGGACCTGCTCGTCCAAAATTTATGGCCTTGCTATCTAGTAGATCTTGAACCTTATGTTTAAACGCATGACAGGCCTCTATGCCGTGCCCGGGTGCCCCGGAGTGGAAGTCACAGTGCTTTTTAACATCATACCCATAAGGAAGGGTTGGTCCGGTGGGCGGTGCCAACGTCCTTTTTTCAACTAAATTCAGCCCCAACAGTGTCTGAAAGAGTTCTGCGTACGTGGAAGGAGGCGCTTCAAACACTCGTTTCGGCTTCGCATTCGGAAATCTTCTTTGGCCAGCATTTTGCCCCTGCTGCTGTTGTTACGGTGGTTGTTGTTGTTGTCTCTGGTGAGGAATCGGAATCGTGACACTCGCTATCTGCTGTGGCTGATTATACTGGTGTCTTCCTCTGCCTCTGCCCCGTCCACCAATCACTGCACTAGAATCACCTTGACGACCACCACCAAATGCTTTTCTATTACCGCCTGACGAAGTAGACTCCCCAGCTTGGAATCTTCCCACCTTAATACTATTCTCAATCATTTCACCCATCAAGATCAGATCGGAGAAACTGCCCAACGAAACAGGAAACAACTTCTCGTAGAATATCCCCGTGAATGTTCCAATGAACATATCATTCATTTCCTTCTCCACTAGAGGAGGATGCACTCTTGCCACCATGTCGCGCCACCTTTGCGCATATTCTTTGAAACTCTCCCCAGTTTTCTGTGACAAGCCTTGCAGTTGGACTTTGTTCGGTGCCAGGTCACTGTTATACTTGTAATGAGTCACAAACGCTTCAGCCAGTTGCTTCCATGTCTTTATCTGAGTAGGCTCCAACCCCATGTACCATTCAAGGGAAGAACCAGACAAGCTGTCTTGAAAGAAATGCATCAGCATTCTCTCATCGTTCGAGTAAGCGGACATCCATCTGTAATAGGAGCGAACATGCACCTTCGGACAAGTATCTCCTTTATATTTGTCAAATGTAGGAGCTTTAAACTTCAGCGGTACCCTTAGGCCAGGCACCAAACCCATAGTGGTCATATCTAATCCAGAAGCACTCTGATTCACTACACCCTTCATTTGTTCCTCAAGCATCTTGATCCTCTGAACAAGATCCACAGGTCCATCCATACCCCTACCAGAGAAGGCATCTTCTTGTTGGCCTTCCATCCAATTAACATTCTCATTTCCGTACCCATCATACCCATTGTTATGACCAAGTCTAGTCTGATTCATCACAGGCTCCCGTCCCCTGTTACCATACCCTTGAGCGACCCCGGTAGGTCCAAAAGCCATCATTCCAGCACCATTTCCGTTACCGAATCCATCATAGGCCTGATTAGCATTACCAAATCCATCATGTCCGAAGCCCTGAGCGTTGAGACCAAACTTCCCATCCTGGTTAACATAATCAAACCCCTGGTCATTATAGCCAAATTCGTTGTTACCAAAGCCGTTACCTCCATTGTTATCACCGCCCAGATTGGCGTCTCCGAATCCAACGTTGTTAATGATAGTCTCATTACCAATTCCTGTATTACCATTCCCGGCGCCAGCGCCATTGTTCACGTTCACAGCAGGTATATTCACCACAGGTGGGGCTACTGGTGTAGGAGTACCATCCCCATGAATGGTGTCAACACGTACAAAATTGTGGTCTTCGTTTCCATTTCCGACATTTCTCGCTAGCAATGGCTGCACCAAAGTTTGCAGGTTTTCCTGCCCCTTCACAATTGTCTCCATCGTCTGCATGAACAGCGCCAGCTTCTCACGCATTTCCTGCATCTCGCTCTGCATCTGGTCCATAACTCTTTTGCAGTTGGTACGAGTAGAGTATTGGTACGGGCGTTGACTTTCAATCCTGACTGAACCTGTAAGGATGCAGGAAATGAGATACAGTTCAATAATTACCTGGTGAATGCAATATGAATGCAAATGCAATTATGTAAATATGCTACAGGTTATATTCCCCCAATTCTAGTTCCGGAGAGAAAGCCATTACAGCAATGGAGCCCCTATCCAGCAAGCAATGAACCAGAAAATCCTCATATATAACAAATGCCAAGAGGCTGAGTACAAGAGTTCAACTGAATACAACCGAAGAGACCTCGGCCAACAAGTCTGGCGATGGCCCAAATATAAGTACAAATAACAAAGGTAAGGCAAAGATACATCAGGCCAAATGGCGTGCTCGGACGTCCTCCAATATCCTCATCGTCTCCGAGTGCCCTAGTCGGGAGATCAACTCCTGAATCAGTAAAGCATACCGCTCGGTAGTGGATCTCAGCTTCGCGGCATCGTCCCAGGAAGCTCCTTTGCTCAAACTCTCGTCAGATCTGTACCTCTTGGAACCGGCCTTCTCTTCGTAACCTCTCGACTTCTTGTCACGGTCACTTACTCTGAGATCAGCAGTACTCCTAAGGGATGTTACTTCGGCAATCTTTGTTTCCTGGGCTTTAACCTGTGCCTCCAGCGTGGCAATCTGCATTTTCAGTTCGTCTTCACGCTCTTTCCGCTTGGTAAGCGTGGCATTCCACAAAGCTTCCCACTTGCTGATACGAGCATAAGCTTTGCTTAGAAGTTCCTTCTTGGAAGTAAGCACCTTGCTAACACCGTTCAAGGCTATCCCCACTTTTTCTTTCTTGTTGGTTGCTTCTGTCAGCTCTGATCCCAACCTGTTAATCAATTTGGTCTGTTCCTTCACAGTGAAGGTGGCTTCCTTCTTCTCTCGTCGTAACTGGAAGATCTCCTTCTCTAACTCCTCGTTAGATTTCTTCAATTCCTCATTTGCAACCAACAACTTGTTATATTTCTCACTCTCTTCTGCAGGAGGTACCTCAATCAATGGAAGATACAGGGGTTCCACAGCAGGATAAGGCATCAAAGAAGTACTAGCTCTCTCACGGACCCACGCCAAATAAGGATCATAAGCTCTGTTGTTGCTCTTACCGAGCAAAGCTTTCCCCCTCCTGTGGATGCTAGCCCATGCATGCCTTAATCTGGTCAAAACAACCTCGTCTAATGAGCCCGTGAGATACAGAGATTCCTGTATCTCCTTCTCAATAGGGGCGGCCTTCAAAGCGTAACCGAACTGTCGCACCAACAGTGAAGGATTATAGTTGATACAACCTTTTCGTCCAATCAGGGGAACATTCGGAAAGCCACTGCAACTATATATAATGTCAGTACCAAGCATACCCCGATCAAACCAAATGATATTCTCAGCAGATAGCCCCATCAACCGGGACGGCCAATCCAAAGTATCAACGGTATCAACAAACGGCCCAGTCTTCGGAAGGTGCCTCTGGAACCACCTGTACAGGAGAGGAAGACAGCAGGAAACATTCTTGCCACGACGTTTCTCATTCTTGTAGTGAATAGAATGATAAACATCGCCCAAGAGAGTAGGAACTGGATTCTTCGAGGCGAGAATCAAGAAGGCATCCGAGTCGACAAAGTCTGGCACATTAGGAAATAAGACAATCCCGTATATGCAGACAACCAGAATAGCACTAAAGGCAACCCAACACCCATTCTTCGCGCACTGTGTAGCCTTCTCAACTAGGACAGACAAGTGAAAACCATGAGCTCCATTCAGCTTGACCAAGCCTCCTGGAAACTCAGAAGCGTCCAAACTAACAATCTCTGTGAGTGCAACTAACTCAGGCTCAGTATCAACGTGTACAAAGGGCATCTGGTCTAGCACGGGAATACCCAACATAACATAATACTCCTCCAAAGTGGGTGCCAGAATGTAGTCTGGAAATAAGAAACATCTCAGCTGCGGCTCATAAAACTGCATCAAAGTATATACCCCAGTAGTCTCGAAAGCTGAAGGTGTGTACAACAAGCTAAGCAGTCTCCCATAGGATACTCTGAACCCAGCCCTCACACTCTCATCTGCCAAAGCAACTAAACCCAATAATGAACTAATGTCTGGTGAATGCAACCTGTAAGCAACCGTCTTCTTCAGGGACTCCATGCCTGGCTAGAAGATATCCTAGAATCAAAGAGGAATGATCACCTGCAACATAAATACATGTTAATGAAATGCAATCATGAAAACGCACATGCATATGCAAACAATGGACCAAGTGCAATGCTGATAGACTGGGCTGCTCTATACTGAAGCCTGAGAATCATCCAACTTTCATCTCAAACCAAACCAACCACTCAAAAGAACCCTGTAACCACATCTCACTGATAGAGATAAACCAAGTATTTTGAGGTCAAAGGTTTCCTGCAAACAGACCCTCCTACCCCTCACAGGTGTGTACTTAACTCTCAGACGAGGTACGACATCCTATGCGGGTTCAACGTCACAGACTTTCAAGAACGATGATACGATACCCAGAAGGTGTGGCATCATCATCCCTTGAAGCGGCCTCACTTAGTTGAATCCCAATTGATAGGTCCCCAGAGTCGACAATCCTCGGGTCAGAAAACTTGTCGAGCCCTAAGGGCCAGGCAAGAAGCATCAAAGAGAATCTCGTCTGAGTGAGATTTCGCGGCTAGCTGGTGAGAGCTAAGCAAGCAGGCTAACCACTACTCTCTCTCTAAATCTATATGTGTACTCAAGCCCGGGTTTGGCTTATCTCTCAACAGATTACCCCTACCCACAGCAGCAAAGATAATATAAGGCTGGTAATAACATTGCGGAAAGTAAAGACAGAATAGTAAATCCATACAACACCCCAGACGGGAAAACAAGCACTAGGATTGACTCGGGTAGGGAACCGTTGGAGTCCCCAGCAGAGTCGCCAGCTGTCGCTACTGCGAAAATCGGCGCCTGCTGAACAGAAGAGTCGCCACCGTGCGTTATTTATCCCAAAGGAGGGAAAGGAAACGCTCGAAGTAAACCTACCGCAAAGACGGGAAAGGAATGGTCATCGCAACCAAATCCTGGATTCGGGAGTCGGTTACGCAAGGGGAAGGTATTAGCACCCCTCACGTCCGCCGTACTCGACGGGATCCACGCTTGTTTTCTAGTACGGACTGTTATTTTATCTATTCTACAGGTCTGGGGTTAACAGAAAATAAAATGACTCGGCAAAGTATCGCACTTTATGCCTACGTATTCCCGTCTGAAACGAGAAATCAGAGTCAACGTAGTTCGCCTACCTACGGGAAAGGAGGGGAAGGTTGCTCGCTAGGATATCGCATCCTATGCCTACGTACTTTCCTATAGCATGAAAGATCAGAGCAAACGTAGTTCGGGCTACGGAAGACACAAGCTTGTCTGACTGTTTTTTATTACCTTCAAAAAAGGGTTTTCTTGATTAAGAGCCCAAGCGGGCAAAAATGACACTTTGATATTTGTTTTGAATCTGTTACGGAAGAAGTGTTTTTTTTAGTGTGTTTGCAATCTCTGATGCACTAGAGACTATGATTTGAGAGTGAGTACGTCGTATGTCACCCTAAGGGTAACACACTAAGCAATCAGATTACTGAAGAGTGACCCTCCAGCAACCTTTTCTCAAATAGCTTAAGGCTCATAACGTACGACATCGATTAACCTTATTAATGTGTTTTTGAATTGTTCTGAGATAAGAAGAGAAAGAAGCTCTAAAAAGCCTATGGTTGAAAAGGGAATCAAAACTACCCTAATGTTGTCATGCATGGATGAAAGCCTAATGTCTGTCATATTTCTCTCTTGCGCAGAGAGAAAAAGAGATCCTAGGGGACAAACGGCAAAAGAAACAGATACATACAGTAAAGCAGAAAAATGCATGAAATGCAGCAAGAAACAATAGGCAAAGTGAACAGATTCACTTTAAACCTAAGGGGAAGATTAACAAACAATACAACAAAGAAAATAAAACCCCAAAACCAGCTCTGACAGCTCAACAGCTCCTACAGCAGCAGTCCAAACAGCACCAGCTCTGGCAGCTACAGTTGATACACAGCAAAAGGTTAACAACTTGAGGCAAGATCCTATCTTCTCCTTCCAATGACATCCAAGCTCCGGCTAAACTCTTATCTTCCAATAATCTTCAGCTTCAACAAGCACTGGGTTCCAACCAGCAAAACCCTAACCTTCAACAGATATCCAGCTTTGACAGGTACCAGCTTCCTCTTCTAAAATCATCAATGAACTTCATCCTCAATAGGCTTTTAACTTCAATGCAGACATTCCCAAGAGAAAATCAAGTAATAGAGTAAGTTGGGATGTTAAGATGCTTAATGATAACCCAGGGAAGTCATCAAGATCTTAACACATCTAGTGAAAGTTATCCTCAAGATTCTACCCAATCAAAGCAGGCTCTACATCCCTCCTAAGGAGAGATGGAACCCTTGGTGGGGACCTTGTGTCATAGGATGGAATAGAGGCACAAGAAGCTCTCTATGTTTGACAGAAGAATTTGTCTATTCTAAGCTCTTCCTATTTTCTCCTATTTCTCCTAAGTCTTCAATCAGCATCTTCAATCCAAGCAATCTTCAGGCATCAACCTTGATCTTTATATTCAATCTTCTCCATTGATTCTTCATGCTTCCACAAGCCCAAACCAAACCCACACCCCAAAAATAAAAAGCCCAAAAACCCAAACAGACAAACATAAACCCCAAGTGGGAACACCAAACAAACACTCTATTTGCAAAATATACTAAAAATAGTAAAATAGTATTTAAAAAATCTAAGATTAATTCTAATGGGATTTCTATATCTACCCTACATACCCTATATGTCCCATAACCTAATTCATGCTAAAAACCTCAAAATAAAATGTTAGAATGCACCTATGTTGAGTTTAAACCCTAATTATACTAACCCAATGTTCTCTAATCAAAACTAATCAAGATTAATCCAAAAAAATGTGGAATAAATCTAGGGGGAACTTAAGGTTCTATTCTAACTACCACAAAAATAATGGAATCAAAATATGAATTTAAATGACCAAACAAAATTCACCAAATGATATGTACAAACAAAATGAAAATAAAATGCAATAAAGGTGTAAAAATCACCAAAAATAGAAAAATGCTTAAAATTATATTTTTATTTTTTTCACAATTTTCTTCAGACAATTATTAAAATGTAGCAAAAATCCCCATATCAAAATGATTATTTTTGGATTTAATGTGAATTTTCAAAGATGCTAAATGAAATGAAACAAATAAAATGAAAAATGAAAAAAACCTGTGGCAAATAGCAATTAATTACAACGTAAAGATGCAAATGGGCCAGGGGGGTTTAGAAATCATTACGCACTAGGCCCATGTTGTAATCAGAAAATAAAAAATAAAAAAAAACAAACATTCGGTGCAAATAGAACCCAAAACACGTGCAATCTGGATGGGCCTCTCAGATGGGGGTGGGAATATCATTTGAACCTAAGCCCATGGTTAGCGTTTTAATGAAACGCTTCGTTTCATGTTCAGAATTTACCCTTCACAAAATGAAACCAAATCCCAGCCACACGATCTTGCTCTGAGTTAAAGTCCTAGGGCAATCTAATGGTCCCTGTTCATCGTCCCTAAATACTTCAGATGACCTAGTAATCTCTCAGGCGGTGGTTCACGGTGGAAACCACCGTCTTCTCCGGTGAGCCTCCGTTCTCAGGTCATCAATCGAGCCAAAAATTATACTAATCCTACTTGTTTTTCCATGTAGGTTACCAATCCAACCTCAGAATTCCTTGAATCTCATTCTATCTTAAAACACGAAGGGAATTTCAGAATACACACAATTCTTGATCAACACAAATCTTGAATCTAAAGCTATGGATCGAATCCTCATGTTACACTAATTACTTTCCACTATCCAAACATGATTAATTCATCCAAGATCACCATAACCAACTCTCAACAGAATTTGCACTCCATGATCCAACATCATCAATCTCTACCAAACTCTCCAGAATCGTTCTCTAATTATCCTAGATCCTAACCACATGAAGATTTCTATCTAATTCAGCCTAGAATGGTGTATAATCAGAAAGTTACATACCTGCAAGGATGAGATCAACAGAAGGTCTTTGAGGCACGAAACAAGCTTAAAATTGATGCAAACACCTTCAATGAAGCACTAGGAACACTCTCCAATCTTCAATTTGGCTTGAACTCTTCTCCAACTCCAAAACCGATTTTGAACTTCTCTTGCAAAATTCAGTTATGGCTCTCTCTCCACAACACGAAATCGCCAACCTCTTCTATCTGCACTCACTCTAAACCTTTTATAGAGTATACTCATGGGCTTTTGATCCAATATAGAAGCCCAAAACAGTGGATCCAAATTTCTGTTATGGAGGTGACAAATCCAATGGTACAGTCGTGTAAATCTTGCTTACAGCTAGCTTAAAATTCCCTCTTTCAATCATATGAACCAAGGCAAAGGTGTTTGAATGATTAACTAAGCCTGAATCAGCTTGTGTTGAGTTTTGGTTATGTAACTTGAATTTCAAGTAAGAGGTTTACAAGACATGTCCATGATTCTGACCTCTAATCAAAAATGTGTTAATGTCATCCTTTCTAAAACATCTTTTACAATTGAAATGAGTATATACATGAGGTATTTTGGACCTATAACTTGGATTTTGCATTTTCCCTCCATAAGCTCATTTGAAATCCTTCCATATTTAAACCACTTTTGGGCATTTTGGACTACAAGCCATTCTAGCTCACCATGACCTCTTGTCTAGCCTAAAAATTCCATTCTAAGCACATCTCATGTTGGGCAAAATTTCATTTGAAGAGTGGGAAGATGAAGATATTGACCTATGTTGAAAAAGGACCTATAATCTTACTTTCCCAAAATACCCCTGGCTTGTACAAGCTATAACTTGAGCTCCACAAATCATCTTGAGGACTTATATAACTCTTTGGAAAGCTAAGAATATAAGGAACATCCTCCATGTTTGCCAAGAATCCATTTGAAAACTCCTTCTAGCTCAAAAGTTGCTTGGAAGTCAAGTGACTTTCCCAGATAAATTCCAAAGTCCTCTGATGACCCATAACTTGCAAGAACCATAACTTGAATTCTATAAATCTCCTTGAAGACTTCTAGTACTCAAATTAAAGTTATTGAGAAGATCTACAGATTTCATGTTGGCCAAGGATCCATTTGAAACTTGCATTTTGACTTATCTGGCTTGGAAGTTAAGCCTAAATTAGGGTTTTTTACACTGAAACCCTAATCTAATGACCCCTCCACTTCTTGATCCCTCTTGATTTCCCCTTGGCACAACACCACACATGTATCCCCATATCAATTCATGACTTCCATAACCTCCAAATTGACCTTGATACTCTTCAATCACCCTGTTGACCTAAGGTTGCCCTAGGGTTGACCCAGATGAAACCCTAGTTGATTGCATTCAACTGTAGCTCTTGTAATCACACCAATGACTTGACTCATCTTCAAAATGACCCTCTAATCCCTCCATGATGCTAGTACACATTCCATACCCTCAGTTCATAGCTCATGTCTCATTGATGATCCTCAAACACACCCCCAGATAGGAGATAGATCCACTGCTTGACCTTCTAACTGTTCAAGGCTTCAATTCCTCAGTTGTTAACTTAGATAATATTGAATTTGAATAAGAACCCCTTTTGATGTGCTCCTTTAGATAATAATGGCACTTGATCCCTTGCTGGATGACTTGCTTATGCTATGCTATGCAAATGGATGAACTATGTATATGATCTTTTATGCAGATAATGATGCAATTGAAACATAAATCAAGTGAAATGAGTTGGTCAAATTTTAGGGTGCAACACTCCTATCTGGTTCTCCTGATACTTAATGAACCTTTTGAACCCATCTATTTCAGCACATAATTTACGCCAATCCTCTGGTTTAACCCAAGATGAATTTAGGGCTTCTTCCTTGAGTTGACGTTCTCTTTCCTCGCCAGCTCTTGAAAGGCTTAGCGCAGCACCAAGTGTCTTAATTTCAGCTCCTAATGTCTCTCTTTGCTCCTTGTTCTGCTTAGTGGCTAGAATGTACCATTCTTCATTCTCTCTCCACTTTCCATGAGCGTACTCCAGCTGCTCTTTGAGGGAATCTAAACAACTATCAGCTTGATTGATACACACTTTGGTCCTTTTCCTCTTACCCTTTTCTTTGTTAATTTTGCTTCCCATTTCCTCAAGTTGCCTATATTTTCTTGCAACCTCATGCTTCATGTGATTCTTTTCATTAGTCACATCTTGAAGTCTGACTTGCAAATCTTCATTTTCTTTCCCCAGTTGGGCTATTTTGAGTCTCAACTCTTCAACCTCTTCAACTGATATGGGCACAGGTTGTGGAGTGGCAGGCCTAGGAGGTGTCTCAATAGAAAAGGGGAGCTTAACTATTTTGACCCTCTCCAGAACCCACCGCTGATAAGGCATCCTGGCCACACCATCCATTATTCTCAGCTCAGATCCCTTAGTATAAACTTTCTGCCAAGATTGTACAATCTGACAGAGAAGTGAGGGATCCTTGACACCCCTTTCATGAAGGATCATTTCTCCTAGCTCTTTGTCTTCAGGTCTACCTAACATTGGATACTCAAATTGTCGTATAGCTAGTATGAGATTATAGCTTATACAACCTTTTGATCCAATCAATGGCATGTTGCAAAAACTACCACAGCTCATGATAATTTCACCCACTTCCAATTTGTTAGGGTACCAAGTGATGTTCCTTTCAGAAATAGATACTAGCAGTTGAGCCCATTCCCCACTGTTCAAGTTAGGGACAGTAGCATGACGCTTAAATATGTGGGAAGTAAGCCATTTATGGAGAATAGGGAGACATAATGTCAATACTGAACCCTTTTTCTCATGATGAAGGTGCAAAGTGTAGAAAACATCGGCCAAGAGGGGGTGCGCCGGGCTTTGCTCTTTCTTGCAAACGGCCCAAAACACGCTGACAGCTGCAGAATCAATGAAATCTTCGAAAGTGGGAAATAATACTAGCCCATATATGATAAGAGCCAATACATTTACCAAAGCATCCCATTGTTTGTTTTTCAACATCTTCATTGCTTCTTTCTCTAGTACAATACTTCTAAAGCCAAAGAAATCTTCTCTTTTCTTCCAACCGACTTTAGCTACTAAAATCGAGATTTTGAGAGCATCAGCCAATTCTTCCACTTCTGGAGTCTGACCTATCATAATATAGGGTGCCCTACCTTTAACCGGGAAACCTATAAATCCTTCAAACTCTTCAATAGTATGTGTTAAGTAGAAATCTCGAAACAAGAAGCTTCTCATTTGCGGATCATAAAACTTTGCCAAGGCTGTGATAGCAGGAATCTGCACTTCAACCATTAGCAGATCAATCACCTGACCAAACCTTCCTATCAGAGTCTTCTTGAAGATCGAAGGCATTTCTTTCAAACAATTCATGACTACACTGACATCAGGTTTAAGTGCTTTAAGATGAATAGTTTTTCTCTTTTCTGAACTCGTGGCCATTGTGAATGTATGTCAACCTGTCAATATAAATGCTTCCCTGAAAATAAAAACTAGTGTAAGTTATGATGCATATGTAAATGTTTATGAATGCAAAGATGTAGGATCCAGGTTATCACAAGTTTCTCCCACCCTCCTAATAGGTGCCAAGTTAGTTCTAGATTCTTTACCAAAAATGGCCCACTCATTCTATGTTGACGGATGGGGTTCTCAAGGTTATAGACACCAATGATACCATCGTCATGCCACAGGCGAGCTGTATTACGACGGTAGTATCAAAAGGTCTCTCCTGAGCGGAGTCTTCATGTTAGGCCCACGAGAAGCGAGTCCTCGGAGACTAACACTACGCGACTACCAATATAGAAACTGGTTCTAAGAGCGGTTCCCAGACTCATGGACCCTTCATGAATCAAATCATGCAACAGGCTAACTGCGTTACGATAGGATCTACGAAAAGGTCTATTCTGGAGGAGATTTCATGCTAGGCACACAAGGAGTGAGTCCTTGGGGACTAACACTAATTACTACCAATTCTAAACTATGTTTTCTCTCTTTTTTTCCCAAAGCTCGGGTGTAGAGCTTTACTTGTGATATTTTTCCCAGAATCCAACAAGCAAATACAATACAAAGCATATAACAAAAAGAGAAAGCAATAAATAAACAATAAGAGGAAACAATCATAAAGAAATCAGTTAAACAAAGTTAGCACTCTCGAATCGAGTCAAGTTAGGCTTGACTCTCTCTTGCATAGAGCAAACATTGTCCCCAGAAGAGTCGCCATCTGTCGTACCTCAAAAAATACGATCCTCGCGATGGACGCGAAAAAAATGTTCGAACAGAGTCGCCATCGAACTTTATTCATTCCAAGGCAGGAATAGGAAAATATCGATAAAACCTTTAAAGAGATAAGAACATGGTCATCGCAACCAATATTCTAGGTTCGGGAGTCGATTACACAAAGGGAAGGTATTAGCACCCTCTACGCCCGTTGTACTCAACGGGAACCTCTTGATTCGATTCGAGAGTAAAGTTAGCTATGCATGTTTGTTTTCTTCTAAGGTTTCTCCTATAGGGAAATGGATGATTTTAAGATAGGGTGCTCGCCAAGGATTGGGGCCCTTGTGCCTACGTACTCCCTTGTGCAACGGGAAAGTCAGAGCATCGTAGTTCGTGGGACTACGAGAAAAAAAGGTAATTGTGCTCACCAAGATCATCGAGATCTTGTGCCTACGTATCTTACATTCAAAGAAGAATGAAGAATCAGAGCAGCCGTAGTTCGGCCAACTACGGTAAAAGGTCTGTAAATAAACGAGTGTTTAGATCGCATTCTAACTGCTCGCTAGGGGAGGCTGAAGCACGAGTTCATATGCGTGGAAGAAAGGACTAAACAATGTTCTTGGTAAAAGTGTTTGGGTTGGACATTGCCCAAGGGCGAGGAATTAGTGTTTGAAAAATTTCAATCGCACTGGGGCGAGAAAAGAGTTGGAATGGTTGAATATTTAAAGGGAGAGTGAAGACTACTCGATAAACAAGACGTCAATCTCGCAACCAATTAATCGGGATATCGTTGGAATGATAGATCCCCACGACACCTTTTTCATTCAAATAATTATGAAATTGTATTTGAATGGACAATGGAGGTATTTGTCCAAATAATTAGGGCACGTATTTTATAAACGAAAGGTCGAGCAACCCACAACCTAAAGCGTACGCCTCAAGAGTGATTACTCAAGAATTCAAGGAATGCGAGACTCCAAGAAATCAATTCTTTCTTAATTTGATTAAGAAAATAATTTGAATTTGGCGTACGGTTTAGAAGTGTGCTAGGGTTTAGACTCGATCGTACAAGAGTGAGGAACGGGGTTATACGAATTGGAAAAATTAGGGGGAATGACAACTATTCGATAAGCGAGACGTCGGCCTCGTAACCAATTAGTCGGGATATCGTTGGAATGCTAGATCCCAATTATACCTTTTTCATTCCATTAATTATGAAATATGTTTGTTGGACAGTGAATACTTGTCCAAATAATTAAGAGAAGTGTTTTAAGAACGAAAATTTGAATGACATACTATTCAAGGTATACACCTTAATAGTAATCATTCTCGAATTCAAAGAATGCGCGACTCCAAAAACCCAATTCTTTCGTAATTTTAATTAAGAAAATAATTTGAAAATGTTAATGTGGATAGATTTAACTAAGATAAACGTATCACTCGAATTTGGGTTTACCTATTTTAAAAGTTTTAAACAAAGTTACAATTAATGAAAAGCTACCTCGAGCCTTACTGGTGGCAATCAAAAGTCTTTATTCAAGGGATGCAGTGGTCATTGAATAGGCAACACATTAATCAACGCTCACCATTATGAAAAATGATTCTTTAAAGGATAAAACACCAGAAGCATTAGCAATATCTTACTCATTTTCCTTTCTTAAACTCAAAACGAAATCTCTCCCTCACGCTATCACATCCCTAATCGTTCTTCTCTCTCGAAACCTCTCTCGCAACATCCTTGTACTTCTCTCAATTGGAAAATCAAGCTATAAGGCCGGAGAGATGCGGCGACCAGTGACGGTGCAATCATCTCTTCCGGCGGTGCAAATGCCCCAAAGCGGGATGCCCTAAAGGCTAACCCCTTTGCCCTGAGCAAATTCCTAAATCTCCACTCAAATCTCCCCAAATCAAAAATCTAAACCTAAACCCTACATTAAATTCATGATTTCGTTATGAGTCCTTAGATTAGAATCGGAAACCCTATTTTCACGCAGCGTCGAGTCGTAAGCAAATTGAAATGAACATAAGCAAGCAAACAAATCAGACACAGAGGATTTCAAAGCCTACATGTTCCTACAACGAAGATTACAAGATTTCGTCGCGTTTACCTCAGGTGAGTGTTCCTTTGACTTGTTAGCTTTTCTGCTCCTCGTTTGATTCACTTTTATTTGCTCTTCTTCTCCTTAAACTGCTAGATTCTGGGTGCGTAGAAATATGGCTAAGCTCACTATCTTAGAATCTCGGTGTGAGGCTCTAAGAAGTTCTTCAAAAATAGAGCTTTGGTAAGGGTTTAAGGTGACTTTTGACAGAGTAATAGTAAGTTTTTTTCTCCCCTTTTTACCAATGATTGGGGTGGTATATATAGTGGAATTTTAGGGTAGATTTGTGTGCGTTTCAGGGGAACAAAATGAAGGATATTTCTCTCTTCACATGTGTGAAATTGAGAGAAAAATCGTGTGAGGTTATGAGTTGGCCCTCAAATAGAGAGGATTTCCACCAAATTCTGTGGGGACCCAAGTGATGGTGACCTGCTTGTTTGTCTGTAGTGAGGAGAAAACGTTCTAGAACGTGTAAAATTTCACTTAAATTTTTTACTGCCAAAATATGGTTTTACTGCTCTTGACTTTATGCTGAGGTGGTGTTTTCATTTATATTTGACTCTTATTCCACTTTGCTTGGTGTAATTTTCATTTTCTTCATGATGAGTCTAATTGTTACTTCAAGCCATCACCGCTGACCTGTTTGTTCTTCTTTCTGCATCAGGTTCTTGCTTGTACCCAGTCCTGGAGGTAATGAAGAGAATTAAAACACCGCCAATCATGAAGTGGAACTTATGATGCGTTACAATTGAATGGGGCGAATGATAAACGTTTGCCACTTGGTTAAGCACAGTAGGTAAATTTCAAGACTTGGTGACATCAGAACTCTTATTTTTTCTGAATTGTTGTTAATTTTCTTATCATGGTAATGCATTCTTCCATTTATTCATTGCATTTAGGCTCCATGCTTGTCGCTGACAAACTTCTATAAGGATGTTGTGCTTCCTCAATTCATATATGTGCTACTCATACTGCATCGTGACTTAATAGTTTGAGCATCATTTTGTTCACGGCAGGGTTTGAACAATAGCAAGGCCATTTTTTACTTTCTCGACCGTCTTCCAATACCCTGTTCAATATGCTCATTTCCACCACGACTGATTGCTCTAATGATGACAGCTGAATTTGAATTGGTGCTGACTTGAATATAATCTTCATCAATTGGAGTATGCTTTGGGAATTCTTCATCCATTTTGTACTCAAGGTAACGAATTCTTCTTTGCTCACAATGTTTCACATTCTATAGACTTTTAAAACTCTCCCTTTTCAATCTTCTTGGTATCTTGTCATGTGATTTGTTTTGTTGAATGCGAGGTACATACGATTGCTGTCAGTTGGAGGATGAAGTAATAATCCTCAAATGTAAGCATTTCTTCCTATGCCTTATCATGCAGACTGTTTTTATCATAGTTGTTAGGTTGCGAGACATCTTATTGTTTGAGTGATTTTTGCATGGGCACTCTCATTGGCTTGCGTATGTTGTCTGCGACATGCATTTTGTGTGTGCTGCTATGACCAACCAAATATTGTTCATCCTCTTTATGCATTTCACAAGTTTTGGAGATGGACAAATGAAGAAGTTTAGTTGATGCTTGTGTCAAGGCCTGCAGACGACATTCTGACACGAACAACTAGCCTGGTTTAAATTTGATGAACTTGACATTGGTTTGGTGAATTTGGATATTGACCAGGCGTACAAACATGCTGAGTTTTGATGCAGGCTTGCCACTTTCAGGTATGCATCAGAACTTCTTTTTACTCCTTGTCACTCATGGTGATAATCATAAGCATTAACTCTTGCTGCAGTTTTTTCTAACTTGCTCATTGCTTTGACAGAGATAGCAGGTCGCTCTAATTTGATTTCTTTATTGACCACACATGTACCCGAAGAATTATCCAGGCTATACATCACAATCCTCTCATCTGCAGCTCCCGAGATACCGCCTTTGCAAGACCCGTCAATACAGATGCTCAGAACTGGCTCAGAATGGAATTTCACAGAACTTATTGGAGATCCAGGATTCCGTACATCCCACCAAAGCATTGAACCATATTCATATCCAGCTATGACATTTAACAATCCTTGTGATTCAGATGGTACAAACAATTGAAGCGCCATGCATATCCCTTTACTGCTAACACTTGAAGACTTACTACCAATATTTGAAGGAATTCGTGCAAATCTCTCAGCTGACTTAAGATCCCAGATTTCAACCTCAGAAGAGTTCTCCTCTGACAGAGCTTTCGGAAGAACTTTGATTGGTATGAGCCTCTTCTGTTTCAAGGCAATCTTTTGATGCCTCCTCTTTTTTTAACCAAATAGAATGATTCTTAACCAGGGAAAACTTACAAAAGTGGCAACTGTTTGTCTTGATTGTAACGGATGGAATCCTGGACAAACCAGCATCATCAAAATCCCAAACTTTCACAGTTCCATCCCTACCCTGGCTCACAAATTTATTGGTTCCGAGTGAAGAACTACTGGAAACAGCAACAATCCCATGCGCGACACTGTGTAACCATGCTGCTGAAACTGTTTGGCGTCGAAATGTATTCCAAATTCCGAGTTTGCCGTCAGCAGAACCGGAGAATAATATAGGCTTGTAAGAATGGCAAATGAGAAAGAGCTTATTGCAGCAGGCATAGGAAAATGATCAGAAAGAGGTCAACAAGTTGTTTCCTCGACTTGCAGCGTGAGACTCAGTTGTGTAACCTTGGTAGTATTATTATTGTTGTAGACTTAGACACGAATAGCCTCGTACAACCTGCAATAATTCATATTTGGCTCAAAAGAAAACATATCAATATGAAGATGGATTCTTTTGTTCATGACATAAGCTTGGTAGTCACTTGTAGGATTTTACTTCATGCTTGTATGGCCATTTGCATTACTCTTGTGACTGGCTTTGAATTTAAGCATAGAATATAATATTTGGAACTTTAATGAGTTTGTAAATCCTTAACATTGCTTTTGGTGGAATTGTAATATGAATGATGATGGGAATTGCTGCACCCCCTACTATACTGATACGCAACTTTTGGCCCTATACTATTGATCTTTTCAACCTTTTTTAAATACAACAAAACGAAAAGTCTTGAATGATATGTTGATTCTTTGTCTCCATTTTCAAACCAATCCTGTGTAACTTAGCTTGCATTTGGAACCAATGAATATTACTTATACTCTTCTCCTCATGACACAAAAAACATTTTCCTCATTACAATGGATGAAATCTTGTAAATGTCTTGGCCCACTCTCATGGCTAGTACGGTAATGTTGGAAATTTGGGTTCCAACAATTTTGTTATCATTTAGCACGTGGGAGATTTGCAACCTTGAGTAATGATAAGAGGACTTGAATTGTACAAACACTCATGAACTTAGCCTTGTAAGTTTGATTTGATAAACACTGGGATGAACATATTGTGCACTTGCAAGCTTGTAGTATTATTATTTTCTTACAACCCAAGCAATAAAATGTGGCCCTACTAACATCCATTTGTATTTTGGCATCCATCTTGTGACAAACTCTTACTTATTTGCAATTTTAAATCCTTGTTGATTAGTAATGATATTAGATTTGCTATTCTAATGTCATCACCAGTTGATGATCTTCTTGACTAATTGCATTTGAATTCTAATTCCATTATGACGTGAAATTTTGCAAGCTAAACCTAAGTTTGTCACAAACTGATTTTCTAATTCAATTATGATTTGAAATTGGCAAGCTAAATCTAAGTTTGTCATAAACTGATTTAGAATCCAATTATAGCTTGACGCTTGCAATCAATTCGAACAAAGTCTGAGGCTAAATCGACCGTGTCTAGAAGCACCATGTGAAGTATCTTTGAACAACTTGAATTAATTATAGATCATAACAAGCAACTTGTAGCGATGCTTAAACAATCTTTAGAGAAGCTTGTAATCAAGTGGAAATAGGGTTTAAATTTCCTGAAAACCAACGATTATGTTGTGAGATAGATCCAATCATGTATTTGATGCCATTGACCATATCGTATCTGTCTGATCGTGAGAACGAGGACACACATGGGTTTGGGTATAAGGGGTTGGAGGCACGCTCTTCCCACAAGAAATCAACATAAAATGCTAGGGATTATAACCACAATGAGTACACACAAAGTCTTTATAAACGAAGTCTTAGAGAATCTTGGCCAGAAGTCGTGAAGCAGTAAAATATCCATTAAATACCGAAGTAGGACAAATTCGGGGTATGGCACAATGGTCAAGAATACATGAGCGTGTAGGTTAGAACCACTGGGGTGGAGATACATCCAGTGTATCAAGCCACCCCAGAAATAGATAAGCCTAAAGGTATGATTTCTGGGCAGAACAAGCTGAGGCAAGCCAAGCAAAATGTCAAAACGTGATGGTTTCAAATTCAGTCAAAACAAAACCAATTTTAACAAAATTTAGGTCCATCTCACTTGAAATTGAATAAGGATTCTAATGGTGCTATCAGTTTTCCTTAATGATGGACACAAATAAAAAATCAAAAGCAAATGCAAGTAAAAGTCTAGAAATGCATTTTCATAGTTATAACTCAAATCAAACAAGTTTGACTCAAATGAGAAGCCTGCACACGCTCTAAAAGTCACACACATGAAGTTTAAACAAAAATGAGACTCAAAATCATGATAGAAAAGAATATGACTATTGAGTTGCAAACGTGGCATGAATTGTAATGACAAGTTTCTAAACTAGTTGTGACAGCACCAAATAGGCACACAATCATGATTCAATAACACACATAGCATGCAAATGAACTCCAAATATCAATATATTATGAGCCTAAACACACATGGACCTAAAATTCCAACTGAAGTTCCAAAATGACTTGGTTTTTGAAGCTATGATAATGAAATTGGGCTGATAAACCTCATAACAGCTTGGACAGAAGTCAATACATCATTCAATCATGTTTTCTACAAGAGAAAATACATACACACAGAGTTTTCAAATTAAAACCAAGTTGGTCTAAATAGAAGCCTAATCAGTTTTGTACAGTTAGAATGTCCAGCAGTTCTAAATCATTCCAAACAGCAATGAACACACACACACACACACACACACATACATACACTATGTAGAGGTCTCACCCATGAGTCAAAACCTACAAATAAACCCTAACACAAGTACCAAAGCTAAATCTAAACAGAAGCAGCAGTATAGTTCACAATGAGAATGGCAATCATACAAATCCAATGTCTACTTTACATGATAGTTACAAACCTGTACAAACAATCACAAGCCAAATTCACCAAATGACTTAATGGTTCTAAGCAATTATAATTAATGTATATCAAACATTATCATGGTGTAGCAGTGAAATTTGGATACCAAACTATTGATTAGTTTGAATCTTATTCATTTGCAACCTAACTTTGATTTGTCCAAAGGAAGGGATAAAGATCGAAATTCCCACAATGCAATGCAAATGCAAGGGTTAGAGAGTTTTAGGTTCGGGGGTCGGTTAAACTTAGGGAAGGTACTTGCATCCTAAGTTTCTGTAGTACTCTACAGGAACCTCTTGTTTTATGTTTGTTTATTGCTATGGTTTATCTGCTTAAAGGTAAAAGACCTAGGGGTTTATTTCTAAGTATACTCGATAAGATATCGCATCTTATGCCTACATATCCTTACGGGAGTGGAATCAGAGTATTTTGTAGTTCCCCTAAAGGGTTTGAGGAGTTCTTTGACTGTGGCCAAAGTTCCTACGGGTTTAGGGTAGTTGATTGATTGATTTTAGGAGAAAAGACGAGTTGTCATTTTAAGGGAGATTTAACTGCCACAAGTTGTAGGAAAATAGTCTTTGCATCGTCTTAAGAGAAGGGCTCAAGTACTCGGATATAGATCGATGAGGTACGCCTCTATCTCTCTTAAGGCAAAGTTCCTATGGTATTGATTGTATTGTTGTGGGGTGGAGATTCTATCTCGCTTAAGATGATTTGGCATCTTTCTCTAATGTGTTTGAATGTTTTGTATTGAGTTGATTATTTGTTTCTATGTTGTAAAGATAAAAACAAGGGTCCTCCTATGGGGTAGGTCTATCCTAAGAGATCGACTTGAATGGGATCAAGGATCAAAGGGGATCATGATGCAAATGATGTGCACTACACACGATTGTTGAATCATGTGTAGGTTTTTCCTTTGGACGAAATGCAATGCGATGCAATAAAGATAAATTGCGAAGAAGGTAAATTGCGAAAATGTAAAAGCATACACAACGCATGAAAGCGCTAAGTGCAAGTGAGTGGATTGTGAGGTGCGAGGTGTAAGCGTGCACGATTGGTTAAGGCGGGAGAGGTTGACCTTAAGAGGGGTGTTGGATTGATTTTAGACGGGATTTGATTTTAAAAAAGGTTGAATTTATTTTACGAAAAAAAGTTGGATATTTTAGGAGTTATATTATATCTTGGTGAGATTGATTTTTTTTAAAGAAAATGTTATATTGTTTTGGTCAGATTGATTTAAAAAAGTTGAATTAGAGGGTGAATTGGTTTTTTTTTATTAGTAAAATTGAATTAATTAAGCGATTTGGATATAAATTATTTTAAATAAACAAATACCTATTAAATAGATTGGTTTTACTTATGATATAAAAGGTTATTATTATTAACAAGTGAATATACTTTTAAAATTATGAAAATGGTTTTTTATTATAAAAATAGTTTTTATATTAAATAGGTACAAGTTATTAGATTATGAAAAAGATTTATTCAGAAACAAGTTATATGTTTACTTTAAAAGAGTTATTAAGTTATAAAAGGTGAAATAGATTAATTAAAAATTAATTAAAAGGATTAATTAAAAGAGTTATTAGTTTATTTACTTATAAATAAAAAGTCCATTTAAAATTATTAAATTAATTTATTAAAAGGTTGATTGAAAGTTGATATTAAATTAATTAATAAATTAAATAAAGAGATCGAATTTAAAATGTCATCATTTTAATTTTAAATAAAAAAAGATTAAAGTTAATTTAGCCAATTATAAAAAAATATGTGTTAATTCAATAAAAAACTGATTGAAAAAGTTAATTGGTAATTGGGTTAAATATTAAATATTAGGTTAATTAGGGATTGATGAGTGGTTTAGTGGTTTAATTAGCAGATTAATGGTTTTAATAAAGTTAATTAGGGGGCGCAGACGGATCCGGCGTGATGCGGGTTGTGAGGGTGTATGGTAGACGAGCGAGGTGGACGCCTGATGATGATCTGATGAGGGATCGTACGGTGGTGTGGGTGAGTGTGCACGATGCTGTGTGTAGGTGCATATACAAGATTACAATAATATAAAAAAAAATTGAAAAAAAACAAAACCCTAATCCCTATTTTTCCTCCGCCGCTTGACCCCTCCTATCTCCCTGTGCTCTTCTTCCCCCTTCGCGTTCTGTTTCTTTCGCCTTCTTCTTTCTCTGCCATTTCTTCTCCTTCTTCATCGTACCTCCTTCTTCTCCTCCTGTTTCCATTCTCTTCTCGTTCTATTTCTCTGTCTCTACAAGAAAACAAATAACGTTAACAGATCTTTAAATGTTAAGCAAGAATCGAACTCACGGTGGCGTTTTTTGTGTAGGTGACTTCGTCGGTCTCGTTGAGGATGGTTGACGGCGGCGGAAATGGAGATCTCCTGCGTTGGTGCGAACGGGTTTTAAATGGATGTAATCGGCGGTGGTATGAAGGTTTGGTGGTTTGATGTGTTAGGTTTTTTTGTCAATTCCGGCGACGGCGGAGGAAGAATATGAGATAAGTTGGATTTCTCCTTTTCTTATTTTGCAACCTTAGGGTTTTAATTTCTACGAATTGCCATGATTTGTCTAGTGTTTTGTTTTTTTTTCTTTTTGAAATTGTGTGCACCGCTTCCAATTTATAGAACTGCTAGTGGAGACATCGGCTGAATGCTGTTTGATCTTGTGATGAATGCTTTCCTTCTTTAGCGTATCTTGTTTAATTGTGTCTGGAGTATGTTTTGAGGACTATTTTGGAAACAATTCAAATCTCTGTCTATTTGGGATTAATTTGTTCTAAATATGTTTTGGACCCGTTTGTGAATCAATGTGATGATGTTTCCTTTCCTGTGTTGACAAAATTCAAAAAAAGAGAACATCCCAAAACCTCAGTTCAACTCCTCATTAACTCGTGAAATAGACAGGCTGGATGATGGTTTTGGAAGGAGAAAGATGTTGCTGATAATTGTTGCTTGCGCGAAAATAAGGTGCCGGCATGACAGAAGAGTCGCCACCTTTCGTTATTTATCCCTCAGAGCGGGAAAGGAAACGATCGGAAAAACCTAACGAAAAAGGGTAAGACAAGGTCGTCGCAACCGTTGTCTGGGTTCGGGAGTCGGTTACGCAAGGGGAAGGTATTATCACCCCTCACGTCCGTCGTACTCGACGGGATCCTCGCCTGTTGTTTACTTGGACGGGTTGGTTGTATTCTATCTACCTATCAAGGCTGGCTGAAAAAAGAAAAGAAAAATGACTTGGCAAAGCATCGCACTTTATACCTACGTATTCTCATCAGAGAAAGAGAAATCAGAGTCAACGTAGTTCGGCCTACGAAGGATTATGGGGGAAGGTAGCTCGCCAAGACTTCGCCATCTTGTGCCTACGTACTCTCAACAGGTATGAGAGATCAGAGCTCACGTAGTTCGGGAAACTACGGTTTATTTCCTGTTTTTTACGAAAGAAGTGTTTTTTATTGTGTTTGCGATTTCAACCGCACTAGAGACTATGACCTGAGAGTGAATGCGTCGCATGTCATCCAAAGGGTACCATACTAAACATCCAGACTGTGGAAAAGAAACTCTCCCACAATCCTTTCTCAGATAGCTTAAGGCTCGTAACGTACGAAAGAAATCATTCATGATTACTGTATCTTAAACTGTTTTGAGATGAGAAGAGAACAGGCCCAACTAGGAGGGAGACTATCAAGTCCTACTGTTATCATGCCATGGATTCATCCTATGGTTGAGGTTTGAACAGGGAACTCCTAGATGTTGTCATGCATAAGTTTCAACCTAAAAGTCTATCATCAAATCCTTATCAAAGGAAATGAGAGTCCTACGGGATCATGTCAATGATACACCAAAACAGACAAAGCATCAGCTTAACAGTAAAATGCATACAATGCAAGTGAGGGAGGAAATGTGTGTGGGGCTTCAGCCTCCACAAGCTCATCTCAACCTCAAGCCAGTCATGAAATAACAGTAATCATACTGAAAAATAAACAACATGCTATCAAGCAATAAACAGTAAACTGCAATCATACAGATAAAATGAAATGAAATGCCATCAGGCAAACAAAACACATGGGCAAGGGAGCTGGGCTCTACCGAATACCCGCAAGCAAAGCCACGCAGTAACAATACAAGCAGAGGGAGCAACTCAACCTCTAATGCAATCATGCTCCTAGATTCTACCTATTCTAGATGAACTTAATCTAATGCAACAGACAAGTCAAGCAAAACACACAATACAAAAAAGAAAACAGAAGAAAGCCTCAGCTCCTCCAGCAACAACTCAGTCTTCAGACTTCAATCACTTGACAAACATCAGTTTGCTTTTCCAGGTTTCAACCCTACAATATGAGTATCAACTCATCTTCTCCCTTAAGCTTCAGCTTCTTTGATCAGCTCCACCTTCAGGCTTCACTATCTTCAGGGATCTTCAAGTATCAACTTGATCTTCATGCTCTTCAAGCTTCAGCTGGACTGGCAGTCTTCAAGGATTCATCCTCTTCAATAATCTTCAATGAAGTCTTCATCTTCATGCTTAGGCTCTGACAGCTCTCAAGACAATCAAACCAGAGAAAAATCACTACCTGGATGAGCCGGGGGATATTGAACTGCTTATTTGATCACCAAAGGTGACCTATAAGGGTTCAATATCAAGGGACTGGTTCCCTCAAAAGTTCTACCTCCTGGGTATAACACTTATCCCTCCAAAGGAGAGAGGTGCATACCCTGGAAGGACTTTGAATCATGGGGAGGAATGGATGTAAAGGATACTATCCATGTTTGAGAAAGAAATTATCTACATCTAAGCTCTTCCTAATCCTAACCCTAAAACAACAAAAAGAAAAAAAAATAGAACAAGCTCCTCAAGCTCCTCCATGCCTCTTCCAATCTTCTAGTATGCTCCACCATGCTCCACCATGCTCCACAATGAGATACCAATCTTCTCAAGCCAGAGGGAAACTCCAAAGCAAAGCAAACTAAACAAAACATGCCCTAAAAGCAACACAAACAATCATTCAATTCAAAAATCAACTAAAAATAGTATATTATCATATTAAATCCTAATATAAATGCTAGGGGACCCTACATAACTACCCTTAAGTCCCATATATTCCCCATAGACTAAATTGCCCTACAAACCCTAAATCTAAAATGGTTATTGACCTATGTTAAAGTTTTAAACAAATTCTACATTACTTAGAACTACCTAATTAAAACTACCCTAAACATTATCACAAAAATATGGCATTAATTCAGGGGGAACCTAAAACATTCATCTAACTATCCTAAAAAGATTGAATTAAAAATCCTAAGGGAACTACCCTAATTAAATTCTACAAGTTAACATACCAACTAAAAGAATTAAAAAAGCAATTAAAAGTAAAAATATGCAAAAAATATAAAAATGAAATAAAATAGCAATTTTATGATTTTATATTTTTCTAGACAGAAAATGGAAAATGGGAAAAAAAAAAGTCTCATTAAAAAATATTCATTTTTCATTTTATTATGAATTTTTAAAGTGAAATAAAATTTGGAGAAAAATTAATATGAGAATTATCATGGGGTGCAGATAGCATTAATATTCAGTTATTATTCACATCTGGGCCCAGCATGGGGGTGGCAATAGCGAAGCGCCTGGGCCCAGTTTCACAATCAGAAAAACAAATTAAAGCTAAAAGAAATAGAAAAAACATTGGTGCGAATAGCGAGCCAATATAGTTAAAAATGTACAAGTGGGCCTGATGGGGGTGGGGATAACAAATTCACGTGAGGCCCATGCTGGTACGTTAAGTGGAACGCAGCGTTTTGACGCTGCTGGCTTCCCTCCCTATTTCGTCTTCAAATCTCAGCCTTTGGATCGATTCCCAGTCAACGAGTCAATGCGTGATCTGACGGTCCATACATCGTCTTCTTCCTTGGCCATTTAGGGTTTGTAGAATCCATGAAACACGAGTTCCATGCATCAATCTTCCATCCTCTCGTTCTCCCTCGTCTCTTCATCAAACGACACGATATAAAAAGCAATCTTGGCCTACTCTTCACGTAGAACACAACTGTGGTAATGGATTTCAATGATACCCCCTAAATCATGCAAACCGAACGCACACCCAATCCAATCTCAAAATATCATCAAGTTTCGACCTTCACCAAACTCAACATTCTTTATATAGAAATGATCCTTATGTCATACTCATCAAAACCAGTCACATATATTGCATTATCATCCATTAAATCACTCATTCCAGCTCCATCAAGAATCAACCTCCATTAATGAAACCTCACTAATTGATCTTAAACTCACCCAAATGAACCACCTAATTGTCTCTAATGGTTTTACAATAAAAATTCATCCTAGCCATGCCTAAATCAGAGTGTAGGAGTGATTTTGCTTACCTTGTTTCTTGCAATGGTAGGTGGTGAAAAGCTTCAAATCAAGCCTTGAGACTCCTCAAGATCAATCCTTAGGTGATGAACAATCCTCTGCTTGCACAAGATTTGATGGAAATGGCTTGTATATCAAGATCCAATGCCTTTTGCTCCCTTGCAATTTCAATTGGAAAGCTCTCAATTCTTCATCAATGGAACCTCACTCTAGCATGAACATACTCAGGGATGTTTGTGTAGATGATTTGTGTAGAAAAATGGAAGGGTAATGAAGAGAAAAATGAAGTTTCAATACAATTTGCAAATGGAGAATTTTGAATTCAATCTCTATTCTCTACCACCATTAACATCAACAATCACCAACCTTTCACCAATGGAGATTGCATTCAATATATAGACTGATTTGGAAAGGTCTAGAACCATCTAGATCCATCTAGTAAGAACTTGAAGTTTCATGACATGATACTTTGCATTTCAATTCCCACCACATGATATATCATAACAAAAACCCTTGCAACTTGAGTAATTAACTTGATTTTCTCCTTACATGACATTCTGGACAAGTTACCATGCATTTCTTCCTTGTTTATTAAGCTTTTCTTTGTTTTGGTTTGGTACCCCATTATGCAAGCAACCAAATTACAAATCAACCCTAAGATTAAAGCCTCAAATCAAAATTGTGGCTGAACCATTGTTCTTAAAATGTCCTTTGGAGTCAAAATGACCTATCATATGACATGGTTAGGGTTTATAGCTTGGATTTTATGATTTTCCATTTCACTTGAATTAACTTATGCCTCATTTTTAGGCCATTTTTATCACTTTTTGCTATGAGCCTTTTCAATATCTCATGACCACCCTACTAGCCTTAAAACATCATTCTAAGAAACTTTGATGTTTAAGGTTTTTACATTTGAAGCTTGGAAGTAGGAGATATGGCCTTATGCTTGAAATGACCTATAACTTCCAAATGACCAAAATGCCCTTGGCTTGTCAAAGCCATAAGTTGAGTTCTACAAATCCTATCAAGGACTTCTAGTACTCTCTAGAAATCTAAGAAGATGCTCTTCAACATTCATGTTGACCAAGAGATCATAGGAATCATCCTACTAGGGCAAAAGTTGTCTGCAAGTTGGGTGACTTTCAAGGACCCAGATTCACATACCTCAGATGACCTGTAATTTGTCAAAACCATAACTTGAGCTCTGCAAATCCTATCAAGGACTTCTACCACTCAAATTAAAGCTAAGATCAAGCTCTACAAAATTCATGTTGTGGGGAAGATGAGATGACAATCACATCTTGAGCTAAAACTGCCTGGAAGATAGGGATCAAACTAGGGGATTTTACACTGTCAATCCTTAGAAACCCTAGCTTAAAACTTCTCAAACTCCTCAATCATGATGAGTTGGTCTAGGAATCATCCTTATAGTATCTCAATACATCACTCCATGATCACATGGCCCTTGGATTAGGTCTCAACCTTCTCCAAATCATCAGTTGACCTAGGGTTGACCCAGTCAAACCCTAATTCTACCATTCATGGTTGAACCTTCTGAATTCTTGCATAATGACCTCTCTGGGCTTCATGATGGCTTTTAAGACATCTCATAAGCTTTCTCAAAGCTTCAAGTTCACTCTCATAGTCTCAGAATCATTTGAGGAGCACCCACAACTCTCAAGTTATGAAGCACACAACCTTGGTTTCAACCAGTTCCTCTGAGGATTTCTTGAGCTTTCTGATAAAGGTATCAACCTTCAAACACTTGATGGGTAAATACATGTTGGTCAAATTTTAGGGTGCAACAGCTGCCCCTATTCAAACGGCTTGAACCTGACTGGGTGAGGAGCGAACGGCTCTCAGCCAATCAAGGTGCGAGACGGTTGAATATCGGTAAACCCGAAAATTTGCCAACTGCACGAGCACACGATACTCTGCGGAGAACAAATCTTCGAAAACTGGAATGCTAGCTGCACGCCAACTAGCTGGAGAAATACTAATCTGACATCGCCGTCAGTTATCCACATTGAATTCTATTGACATTGTCATCAGACAACCAAAACACCCAACATCGCCGCTGGAAGACTAGAGAAATTGACATACCCAACATCGTCGCTGGAAAACTGAAGAATCTCTGTCAAAACACCCAACATCGCCGCTGGAGCACTAAATCTGACGTCGCCATCGAACCATCAAAATATCCAACATCGCCGCTGGAAAACTGAATCATCTGACATCGCCGTCAACCATAATCTCCTGACATCGCCGCCAGAAACAAACATCCAACATCGCCGCTGGAAACAAACATCCAACCTCGCCGCTGGAGAAACTGACCCACCTGACATCGCCGTCAGAAACAACCATCCAACCTCGCCGCTGGAGCTACAAAGGATCTGACATCGCCGTCAAACAAATATCCAACATCGCCACTAGAGAACTTAAAATAATCTGACATACCCAACATCGCCGCTGGAAAACTGAAGAATCTAACATCGCTGTCGGAAACAAAACAAAATATACCCAACATCACCGCTGGAAATCAAATCACCTGACATCACCGTCGATACAAACATCCAACATCGCCGCCGAAAACAAACATAATCTGACCTCGCCGTCAAGACAACATCCAACATCGCCGCCGGAAACAAACATAATCTGACCTCGCCGTCAAAACAAACATCCAACATCGCCGTCGGAAACAAACATAATCTGACCTCGCCGTCAAGACCACATCCAACATCGCCGCCGGAAACAAACATAATCTGACCTCGCCGTCAAAACAAACATCCAACATCGCCGCCCGAAACCAACATAATTTGACCTTGCCGTCAAGACAACATCCAACATCGCCGCCGGAAACAAACATAATCTGACCTCGCCGTCAAGACAACCATCCAACATCGCCGTCAGAAACAAACATAATCTGACCTCGCCGTCAAGACAACATCCAACATCGCCACCGGAAACAAACATAATCTCTGCTGGGGAGCTAAAGAGTCTGACATCGCCGTCGAAACTAATCTCCTGGCATCACCGCCAGAAACAAATATCCAACATCGGCGCCGGACAAGCATAATCTGACCTCGCCGTCAAACACAAAGTACCCAACATCGCCGCTGGAGACAAACATCCAACGTCGCCGTCGGATAATCAAAATACCCAACATCGCCGCTGGAGACAATAGAGAATCTGACATCTCCGTCATAAACAAACATCCAACATCGCCGCTGGAAATAACCATAATCTGACCTCGCCGTCAGGATGAAGAAACTTCATTGGGGAATTGGTCACAAGGTAACCGGTAACACATAGTCAATCATACCATCAGGCATTCAGAGAGACTGAGAAGACCGCTTCATTAACACGGTCAGACTTCAATCATGGAGTCTTCAAAGGAGGTCCTAACTTCGCCGTCGGAAACCTGCTGGGGATGATGCTTCGCCGTTGGGGAATCTGGAGAGCTATCAAGCAACTCCGTTCCGGGGGGTCCAGAAATCGTGCTGGATGAATCAACTCTACTGAGGACTTCAAGGATCATCTTGAACTGAAGACTTCACTAGGGATCTCAAGAATCATCTCGAGCAAGCGACTCTAGGGATTATGTCAGGAATCATCCTGAGCAACTGATCCTTCGGCGGGACACCTGTAAAACAAGAACGGTAACAACCTAAATCATGTTTATTATGCGTATGCTTCGGCGCTCTGCTCCACACGGTGGAAATGCTATGCGTTTATGATACATGTTATGCACTCATGCACAATGATGCAATCCCGTCAGCAAAATAAATGCCGAGGGGGAAATCCTCCTATCAAGGAGAAAGAACTACTCAGATAGAGGAATCATCCTGCTGAGGAGAATGTGGACACGCCAATATCAATTGGACTCCGCCTGGGGAAATGATTTTCCGTTGACTGCTGCAGGGGAAACAACTTCAGCTGATTACTGCAGGGAACGATGCTTTACGAGAACCTGGACCTGCTGAGAGAAAGCGATATCAACCGTGATCATAAACTGCGTGGCTGTCTCAGCTACTCTTCTGGGGATAAGAACTCCGTGGGGAAACAACTTCAGCTGCAACACCCCGCTGGGGGAAACCAACCATGGTCTGATCAATTTCCAAGGATTCGGCTCTCTTGGTGATCTGCAGACTCGACTGAGGAAGAAGAAATCATTCTGCTTACCAGGGAGAGTACGACTCTGCAGGGAGCATACAGCATCAGCTGTTCAACGCTCTGCTAGGGAAAATCCATTCATGGTCCCAACTGCTACCAAGGATTCGACTCTCTTGGGGGTCTGCGGACTCGGCCGGGGAGAGAGAAATCATTCTACTTACCGGAGAATACGACTCTAATGAGGAATTTCAATTCCGCCGGGGAAGAAGGAATCATCCGACTTCGAGGGAGAGTACAACTCTGCAGAAGAATACAACATTAGCTGTTCCAACACGCTACTGGGGAAGAGGGAATCATCCGACTTCGGGAGAGAATACGGTTCTGGTGGGGAATCTCTATTCTGCTGGAGACTTCCGTCTGGCACCATCAGTTATTGCATACTTCGGCGTACGAACAGTTTCCTACGAAACCTGCACTTGTGACCCGGTGCTGGGGGAGACGCCTGCTTCGGCGACTTCACTGGGGAAAACACGAGTTTCGGCACCCGAACATTTCTATTAAATCTGCACTTGTGACCCGGCGCTGGGGAAAGAAGACACCATTCTTCGGTGCTTGACCCAGCTGAGGAGGTGACGCTCCTTCAGGACGCGTCTACTTGGGGAAGAGAATCATCTCTGCCTGGGGACACATATCAATGCTCACTTTCTTGCGTTCAGACTCTGCAAGGAGAAGCCACTGAACTTTGCTGGAGGAGGAGGACTCGTCCTGCTTTGGGGATGCGCACGGCGCACTGTCTGGAATGTGCTACACCTGCAACAACACAAACAAACAGACAAGATACCCTTCTCAAAGGGGCCTATCAAGGTTATTATCTCGTGACAATATTCAAGTATTTAATTGTTCCAACAATCAATGGCCTAGGCCAGTAAGTTTATGTATGTGCATTTTATCAAAAACATCGGCGTTTTCTCTCGCAAACAAAACAGATAAATGCTAAACAGGCAAACAGGATTGCTGAATAATATGCATTTTATTGATAACAAACCCCTAAATGGGTAAAAATGTTTTACAACAGAGGCAAGCTCCTGGAATGAGGAAGCTGCACGAAAATAAAACATAAATATACATCAGTATATACAAATGTCGGCAACGAGGCATAGACGAACACCATGAGTTGATCCCTCTAAGACCCACTCGACTTCGATACTTCTCCGACGCTTCGGCTCCGGAAGAGATTGATTCAGATAAACGGCCCCCAGGTCCTCCAAACCACTAAACAATGAAAGTCCACACGCGGAATGCAGTCATTTGCTTATTCAAATCCCTAACTTTTGTGTGAACCGCCCTTTACGGGTTTTCAGTTCACCGGGATACCCTTTTTTGCCGAAGCCGCCCAGTGTAGGTTTTCGACTTCGCGGGTGTACATTTTTTCAATATATCCCTAATTTTTTCCCGAACCTTTTATTCTGTTTTTGGTTCGCCGGGATGCCCCTTTTTTGCCTGGACTCTTTCTTTTTTTGTCCAGCGGGTCGCTTTCAAGCAAAGTATTTTTTAACTGCGTCCGCATTCACCTGGGATGCAAAATCTTCACCATCCATCGTGGATAACAACAAAGCTCCTCCCGAGAAGACCTTGCTGACGATGTACGGACCTTCGTAATTCGGAGTCCACTTGCCCCGGTGATCGGAGTGTGGCGAAAGAATCTTCTTCAGGACGAGATCACCCGTCTGAAAGCTTCTAGGACGCACCTTCTTATCATAAGCTTTCTTCATTCGGCTTTGGTATAGACGACCAAATGCAATCGATGCTAACCTCTTCTCGACCATCAGGCTGAGCTGGTTCAAACGATTCGTAATCCATTCTGCCTTGTCGAGCTTCCACTTCTAACGGATCTCCAAAACTCGCAAAGAAGGGATCTCCACTTCTAACGGTAGGACAGCTTCCATACCGTACACCAAGGAGAAAGGAGTTGCCCCAGTCGACGTACGGACCGTCGTATGATAACCATGCAATGCAAACGGCAGCATCTCGTGCCAATCTTTGTACGTCACAACCATCTTCTGAACAATCTTCTTTATGTTCTTGTTGGCGGCTTCGACGGCGCCATTCATCTTCGGCCGGTAAGGAGATGAGTTGTGGTGTTCAATCTTGAAGCTCTGGCACAGCTCCTTCATCATCTTGTTATTCAAATTCGAACCATTATCAGTAATGATCCGTTCGGGAATTCCATAGTGACGGATGATGTCCCTCTTTATGAATTTAGCCACGACCTGCTTGGTCACATTAGCGTACGAGGCTGCCTCCACCCACTTGGTGAAGTAGTCGATAGCTACCAGAATGAAACGATGACCATTGGATGCAGTGGGCTCGATCTTGCCTATCATGTCAATGCCCCACATGGAGAACGGCCAAGGGGAGGACATGACATTCAACGGGCACGGCGGCACATGAACTTTATCAGCATAGATCTGGCATTTATGACACCCCTTCGCGAATCTGAAGCAATCTGACTCCATCGTCAGCCAGTAGTACCCTGCTCTCAGGATCTTTCTCGTCATAGCATGCCCGCCGGCGTGCGTACCAAATGTGCCTTCATGGACTTCTTCCATGAGCATACTCGCCTCTTTCTCATCTACACATCTGAGTAGCACGAGATCGTGGTTTCTCTTATACAACACTCCATCAGGATTGAGATAAAAGTTTCCAGACAGCCTCCGCAGAGTCTTCTTATCCTGGGTTGACGCACCCGCAGGATACTCCTTAGTCATAAGGAAGGTCTGGATGTCGTGGAACCATGGCTTGCCGTCGGCGGCATCCTTGATTGCAAAGACAAATGTCGGTCTATCAAGACGCGAAAGCACAATTCTTGGAGCCTCATTTCAAAAATTGACTTTATACATTGAAGCCAACGTGGCTAAGGCATCAGCCATCTGATTTTCAGCCCTGGGTACATAATGAAGTTCCACTCGATCGAAGAACGGAAGCAGCCTCCTAGCATAATTCATGTATGGCACCAAATTCGCTTGACGAGTTTCCCACTCCCCTTTAATTTGGTTGATTACAAGCGCTGAGTCACCATACACGTCTAGATTCTTGATTCTCAAATCAATTGCCTCTTCTAGACCCATAATACATGCTTCGTACTCCGCCTCATTGTTGGTAACTGGAAACGTCAGCCTCGCAGTAAACGGGATGTGAGATCCGTGGGGAGTCGTGATGATAGCCCCGATGCCACTTCCATAGGAATTAACCGCTCCATCGAATATCAACTTCCATTGGGATATCCTATCTGGCCCCTCGCCGGGCAACGGTTCATCGCAATCCTTCGCTTTGAGAAACATAATATCCTCGTCAGGGAATTCGAACTTCATCGGCTGGTAGTCTTCGATTGGCTGCTCGGCAAGGTAATCAGACAATACGCTCCCCTTGATGGCCTTCTGGGACACGTACTGGATATCATATTCCGTTAACACCATTTGCCATCTGGCAATCCTGCCCGAAAGAGCCTGTTTCTCGAAGACGTACTTGATCGGATCCATCTTCGAAATTAGCATAGTGGTGTGATTGAGCATGTACTGTCGTAAACGTTTGGCAGCCCAAGCTAATGCACAACACGTCTTCTCCAGCATCGAGTATCGAGATTCACACTCAGTGAACTTTTTACTCAAATAATAAATGGCATGCTCTTTCCTGCCCGTCTCGTCGTGCTGACCGAGAACACACCCCATACTATTCTCCAGAACCGTTAGGTACATGATTAAAGGTCGTCCAGCCACTGGGGGTATCAAGATTGGAGGTTCTTGAAGATACTGCTTTATCTTGTCGAATGCCTTCTGGCAATCTTCATTCCAGATTATTGCCTGATCTTTCTTTAAAAGCTTGAACATCAGTTCACAAGTGGCCGTGAGCTGAGAGATAAACCTTGCAATGTAGTTTATTCGGCCCAAGAAACCACGAACTTCTTTTTCTGTTTTCGGCGCTGGCATTTCTTGAATGGCTTTTATTTTCGCAGGATCAACTTCGATACCTCATTCACTAACGATAAACCCCAATAACTTTCCGGACCGCACTCCGAAAGTGCACTTGTTAGGATTCAGCCTCAGCCTGAATTTCCTAAGCCTCTCAAACAACTTCAATAAGTTGACTAGATGCTCTTCCTCCGTTTGGGACTTTGCAATCATGTCATCAACATAGACCTCGATCTCATGATGAATCATATCATGAAACAAAGTCACCATTGCTCGTTGGTAAGTGGCCCCTGCGTTCTTCAGACCGAAGGGCATTACCATATAGCAAAATGTTCCCCAGGGGGTGATAAACGTCATTTTCTCCATGTCCTCCGGTGCCATCTTGATCTGATTGTAACCGGAGAAACCATCCATGAACGAAAACACGGAGAACTGGGCTGTGTTGTCGACCAACACATCGATATGAGGCAACGAGAAATCATCTTTAGGGCTCGCCCTATTCAAATCCCGATAATCGACGCACATGCGTACCTTACCGTCTTTCTTCGGTACAGGCACTATGTTGGCGACCCACGTAGGGTAAGTGGTGACGGCTAGAAATCCTGCGTCCAACTGCTTCTGGACTTCTTCTTTGATTTTTACAGCCATATCTGGTCTCGTCCTCCTAAGCTTCTGCTTGACTGGAGGGCAATCTTCTCGCAACGGCAAGTGGTGGACCACGATGTCCGTGTCAAGTCCGGGCATATCTTCGTATGACCAAGCAAAGACGTCACAATATTCTCGAAGCATCTCGACCAGTCTATGCTTGACATCATTCTGCAGCGCAACCCCTACTCTGACATTTCTGACGAGCTCTTCAGAACCCAGATTTACGATCTCAATTTCCTCCTCGTGAGGCAGAATAACCTTTTCCTCTTGTCTCAACAAGCGGGCCAACTCTTCAGGAAGGTCTTCGTCTTCATCAATCTCATCCTCGGCTTGATAGATCGGGCAATCGAAGTCGTAGTGAGCCGTAGAAGGTCCAGAGTCGATGTCATCTGTTATGTGGATCCTGCAATAACAAGGGTTAAGTTTAAAACAAGAATATGCAGGTTAGCACAAACCCCGTTTCCATTTTGCTGTTTTTCAAAACAAATATAAAACAGGAATAACAGAGAGCACAATATTTGAATACGAAGAAAACGCCTTTGATTTATTAACAAAATGCATGTACATAATCCAACAAGGCCCTGACAATAAAACCGCTATGCCCCGGGTAGGACATAGGGTTGTACAATGATTGTAAAAAGTAAATCATTACTCTTCACTTGTCAGCTGGATAATTTCCTTGAGGGTCCAATTGTTGAGGCACTCGCCCGGCTTGCTTGGCTGAATCCAAGCGTCAAGATCACAATCGCTATCCCCGCTGTCCTCAGACGCCGCATTGATGCTTTCGAAGATGACTCTGCCACTGGTAAATAGGATCGGCCCCTTACCACGAGACGTGTTGCTAGACGAAGAAGATGAAGCTTCAGCTTCAGGAGAGTACCCTAATCCAAACTTATCCTGCTTGATTGGTATCTCCAAAATATGCCCCCAGCCTGGGGTGGAACCGGCTTCGACGACGGCCCGAGCTTCTTTGAACGAGGAGAGATTCATCTCTTGCTTCTCTGTGACGACAGGAGCTACCTCTTTCACTTTGACGGCTTCAAATGCTTGGCAGAGAGTTTCATGGATTTTGCCATCCATTTCAACATACTTAAAGGATGACAAATGGCTCACCATTATGTCCTCCTCACCACACACGGTTACTATGCTTCCCCCGACAGCATATTTGAGCTTTTGATGCAACGTGGACGTCACGACACCAACAGCATGGATCCATGGCCGACCTAAGAGGCAACTGTAAGCGGGCATGATGTCCATGATATAAAAAACCGTGTCAAACGTTTCCGGACCAACTTGAATCGGCAGGGTCAACTCTCCGAAAATGTGGCGCTTAGTTCCGTCAAATGCTTTCACCACCAGATCACTGGGTGTGCAAAGCAATCCACGAGTGTCCAACTTCATTAATGCCTTCTTCGGAAGCACATTAAGTGACGAACCCGTGTCCACCAGGACATGCGACATGATTGTGCCTCTGCACTCTATCGAGATGTGCAAGGCGCTGTTGTGATCTCTCCCTTTAGGAGTCAGCTCTAAATCTGTGAAACCTAGCCCGTTGCCAGCATTAACATGGGCTACCACCTCTTCTAGCTGATTCACGGATATCTCTTGCGGTACGTAGGCAGCGTTCAATACCTTCAGTAACGCGTTGCGGTGCGCTTCAGAACACAGCAACAGGTTGAGAATAGAAATCTTTGACGGCGTCTGATGAAGATGGTCTACAATCTTGTAGTCGCTCTTCTTGATTAACCGCATAAACTCCTCGGCATCTTTGACTAGCAAATCTTTCTCTACCCCACACGGGACCTCTTCGATGGCTCTACCTTTACCCTTATTAGCAGCATCAGCTCTGACCACTTTATCTGCCACAACCTCTGTCGGTGCAAACACTCTTCCACTTCGAGTAATACCACTGACTCCTGCGAGCTTCTGCACAGTCGACCCATACGGCTCCAGCTCTAACTTCTGACCATTGCAATAGACTTCGGCGCCATAATGCCACGGAACGGCGTTAGTGCTCTCGAATGGGATCGGCCCGGCTTTGGTGATAGTGATTGTAGGCGGTCGGGGCGCAGATATAGTAATTGGTCGGCGAGGAATGGTGATGGTGGCGACTTCATCGGCCTGCTTCAGCACAACCTCTCCTGCTACACTTTCAGCTCTCCGGCTGAACTGCAAAATACCTTCAGTCATCAGACTTTGGATACCTTCTACCAGCTGCTCACATCCATCAGAATGTGCAGCACAGCCCCTGCATAACTCGCCGCATCCTGGAAAGAACCCTCTTTTCAACAACTTAGCTTTGACGAAGCTAAGCGGCGTCTTTAGGTCTTTGACATCAGTCAACAGATCTGCACTCTCTTCTTCGATAATGGCGTTCACTCCGCCCCCCCTATGATTTGGCATAGGGTTTTTGGTGACATTGGGCACATTGTCGGAGAAATTAATAATCTTGGCATCTACCAGGTCCTGCACCTTGTGCTTAAAGGCTTTGCAGTTCTCAATTGTGTGGCCTGGTGCCCCTGTATGGAAATCGCAAGTGGCATTTGCGTCGTACCCTGGTGGCGGTGCCCCTGTCAAGGGAGCCATCATCCTCTTCTTAACCAACTGAAGCTGAAGCAAAGTCTGCAAGAGCTGCGCATACGACATAGGCGGTGCTTCGAAGTGACGGTTTGCCAAAGGTGCCTGATTCTGGTATTTTCTATATCCCTGCTGATTCGGTTGCTGATGCTGCTGCTGCTGCTGCGGAGCTGCTGGGATATTTATACTGGCTATCTGCTGCTGAGGGCCCTTGCCCTTCCTCCGAGCGTTGGTGACAGCGCTCGCATCGCCTTCTCGACGTTTACCAGCATAAGGTTTCTTTCCACCTCCTCCAGCTGAGGATGATTCACCTTGAATTTTTCCGATCTTGATGCCATTCTCGACGTGCTCGCCCATAGTGATGAGAGCTGAGAATGTCCCCGACATACCGCTGACTAACTTTTCATAGTAGATTCCTGGGAGGGTAGCAACAAACATCTGCACGAGCTCACGCTCAACCATCGGCGGTTGAACCCGAACAGCCAACTCACGCCACCGCTGGGCGTACTCCTTAAAGCTTTCATTATTTCTCTGCGAAAGGTTCTGGAGCTGAACTCGGTTTGGGGCCAAGTCGCTATTATACTGATAGTGGAGGACAAACGCTTCAGCGAGGTCTTTCCAGGTGCGCACGATAGTGGGCTCCAAGCCCATGTACCACTCGAGGGATGGACCAGAAAGACTATCTTGGAAGAAGTGCATCAGCAACTTCTCATCGTTGGAATAGGCAGACATCTTTCTATAATACGATCGCAGGTGGACACGAGGGCAAGTAGTACCCTTATATTTCTCAAAGACAGGCACCTTGAACTTAGGAGGTACCTTGAAATCAGCAATTAACCCCATCTTGGACATATCAACGCCCAAAGTATTCTGATTCTCAATGTCTCTCATTTTATCTTCCAGTGCTTTGAACCTGAGCCGCGCTTCAGCATTCAACTCCGCTTCCGCACCTCTTTGAGAAAACACATCATCCTGATGATCCTCAAGCCACGGTTGAGGCACCAATAGATTTCCGATGCCAGCATTGCCGTTGACCGGTCCAATGTTGACATTAGCTCCCAGACTACCATTGCCGACGCCCGTCGCATTGAGTCCGATATTGGCCATCACATTGCCATTAGCACTGCCGTTGCCCCCGGCAACAGGAACAACATTCTGCGGAGTATCAATTGGTGGAGGAGTTGGCACAGCCCCGCCATGAAGTATGTCGTTACTATCAACCCTGGAGATCAAAGGCTGAACCAAAGTCCGGAGCTGGTCCTGACCATTAGCGACTACCTGCATCAGTTCCATAAAACGATCCATCCGTTCACGGAGCTCTTGGACATCTGACTGCACTTGATCCATGATCCTTGTCTGATTAGCTCAAGTTGAATAACGGTGAATTAGTCTCTGATCAATCCTGGAATCCCCGGGAACAGTCTGAGACCTGTAAACCTGAAAAAACCTGCAAACACTAAAGGTTAGGAAAAACAACAAAATGTACGCCATGCAAATGCTTCATGCAGATGCATGCGTGTGTCTGTGTGCTTGGGAGGTTTCCCCCGATCCTAGTGCCTTAGTGTCAGTGCTGATAACAATAAGAAGAAGAAGAAGTCCGAGCCCAATCATGGAAACATCAATCTCATGTATATAAGGAAAGGCCTATCAAGGCAGTACATAGCATCAGCGAGTACAAGACAAATCAACAGCGTGACCTCAGCCAACAAGCCTGGTGATGGTCAACATACATCAAAGATCAAAACAAAAGGAATACAACTAGTCAAGTACGGCTACGGGCGCGATACTCTGCTAATAACTCCTTTATCTCTGGATGATCTGGCAGAGTGAGCAACCCCTTGACGAGTAGTTCCCTCTGCACAATAGTATACTGAAGTCCCTGAACTGAACTTTCCCATGCTCCTTCGCCGAAGCAATCTTCCAGTTTCCGCTTCTTTGACTCAAACTTCAGCTTGCACTCCTTCAGGTTGGCAAGGGCTTTGTTGAGTTGGCCTTCGGCGGCGTACCTGCGGGCGGTTTCTTCATCAAACCTCCGCTCACTGTCCTTCACCTCGGCTTCCAGCTTAGAGATCTGCAGCATCAGCTTATCCTCTCACTCCTTCCTGGTGGCCAGGGAAGTCTTCCAGTGCTGGTCGAACTTAGATGTCCTCCGATATGCCTCGTCCAAATGCTGCTTCTTCGTAGCCAATACATCGTTGGCAGCCCTGAAGTCTTGACCCAGGCGCTCACGATCGGCAATCTGCTTTGCCAGGTCTGTACCCAGTTGGTTCACCAACTCTGTCTGCTTTTTGAAAGCATGCACGGCCTCGTTCCTTTCACTTCGAAGCTGAGCTAACTCCTTCTCCAGTTCTGCGTTCGCCCTCTTCAATTCATCCCGCTCAGCTAATACCTGGTTGTGCTGATGAATGGGCACCGTAAGGCTCTTCGATTGGTGGAGGACTCTTTGGTCTGGCATGAGGAAATGGCATCCCTATAGCGTTGGCCCTGGCTCTGATCCATGCTGAATACGGAGGGTAGGCTTGACTGTTGCTCTTTCCCAACAAAGGCTTTCCTCTCTTGCTGATACTATTCCACGCACGCTGAAGCTTGGACAACAAATCCCCCTCTAAAGTACCCGTGAGGTACAGAGATTCCTGTACCTCTTCCTCCTTCGGCGGAGTTCTCAAAGCATATGCGAACTGGCGAACTAGCAACGACGGATTGTAGTTTATGCAACCCTTCCTACCTATCAGAGGTACATTAGGAAACCCGCTACAACTGAAGATCACCTCAGTACCTAACCTGTGTCTGTCGAACCAGTCGATATCTTCTGCAGACAAACTCATCAGACGCTCAGGCCATTCAGCTGTGGCTGCAGATAAGGCGAAAGGACCCCTCTTGGGCAAATGACTATCAAACCATTTGTACAGCAATGGTACGCAGCATGAGACATTCTTCCCTCTCCGGTTCTCATTCTTGTAGTGGACTGAGTGATAGACATCTCCGATCAAAGTAGGGACTGGATTCCCTGAGGCAAAGATGTGAAACGCATCAAAGTCTACAAAATCCGGCATGTTGGGGAACAGGATAATGCCATATATGCATAAAGCGAGGATGGCATTGAATGCGTCCCAACATCTGTCCTTAGCACACTGCTGAGCCTTAGCTACCAGAAACTGCAAGGAGAACCCAGGAACCTTGTTCCAACTAGTCACTACCAACTCTGAGGCGTCCAAATAAAGTGAAGAGGCTAAACCAGCCAGATCAGGCTCAGCATCCATATGGACAAAAGGCATCTGCCTTTTGATAGGCACACCCAGCAAATCAGCATACTCTTCCAGCGTCGGCGCGAGAATGAAGTCCTGAAAAGTGAAACATCTCAGCGGAGGGTCATAGAACTGCAACAGAGCATGCAACCCATTCAACTCGAACGTAGAAGGCTTGCAAACCAAACTGAGCAACCGACCATGAGACTTTCTGAACTCGTCCTTCACAGAATCACCTGCTAGAGCTATCAAACCAGTCAACTTCGACACATCAGGGGTCGGAAACTTGTACGCAACGGTCTTCCTGAGAGAGGCCATAACAATATAATAGGAGGCAAGAAATCCTGGATCAGGGAAACGGTACCTGCAACACAGACACACGTTAATGAAATGCAAATGTCATGCGAACTAATGCAAAATGCAGTCATGCAATAATATATCCGGATAGCTGCTGTTGCGGAAGTTCTGTATCAGCAATCACTGATGAGAAGAAAACCCTGGTGTAAGACCACTGATCTGATCTGCTAAGAACAACCGTCTGATAGGACCATATACATAGGATCAAAATTCTGCTCTATCAAGAACAACTGTCTGATAATAAGGACCTCAGATGTATGATCAAGAAATATCTGCTGATGAAGTCTTAAGACCCCAAATCAAAAATCTGTCCTATCAAGAACAAACACACAGCTGCTGATGAGATCTTCAGACCTCACTCAAAATCTGCTCTATCAAGAACAAACAACATCTGCTGATGAGATTCTCAGACCCCAAAACTGCTCTATCAAGAACAAACAACTGATGACAATACTCTGATCAAACCTGCTCCATCAAGAACAGACATACCTGATGATAAGATCCTCTTATCAAAACCTGCTCTATCAAGAATAGACAAATCTGCAACTAGGAAACCCTGGTACCAACATAACTGATTCACTGTCAAGAAAACCAGGTGGTCTGAAGGTCAAAGTTTCCTGCAATAAACCCAATCCCACTCACAGGTATGGACCTAAACTGACTCAAGGTACGGCATCCTATGCGTTCATCAGCGTTACAGACTTTCAAGAGGGGTGATACGATACCCAGAAGGTGTGGCATCACCGGCTCATGAAGAGGCCTCACTTAGCTGAATCACAAATGATCGGTCCCCAGAGTCGACAATCCACCAAACCAGCAACCGTCTCAACCCAAAGGGTTGAAAGTGAAGCCAACCGGATGAACCTCATCTAAGCGTGGATTTCATGAGACACTAGTGCCTGCAAAGCAAGCACGCGCCCACTAATTTCCACTCTAAGTCTATAGTGCACTCAAGCCTGGGTCTGGCTTCTCACTCATCAGAACTCCCATCCCACAACAGCACAAATAATCATATTATATTGAAAATAAAATGCGGGAAATAAAGTGCGAGAAGTAAAAATGCGATAAATAAACGCAACCCAGCAGGTAAACATACAAACGTTAGGATTGACTCTCGCAGGGAACCGTTGGAGTCCCCAGCAGAGTCTCCAGCTGTCGCTTGCGCGAAAATAAGGTGCCGGCATGACAGAAGATTCGCCACCTTTCGTTATTTATCCCTCAGAGGGGGAAAGGAAACGATCGGAAAAACCTAACGAAAAAGGGTAAGACAAGGTCGTCGCAACCGTTGTCTGGGTTCGGGAGTCGGTTACGCAAGGGGAAGGTATTAGCACCCCTCACGTCCGTCGTACTCGACGGGATCCTCGCTTGTTGTTTACTTGGACGGGTTGGTTGTATTCTATCTACCTATCAAGGCTGGCTGAAAAAAGAAAAGAAAAATGACTTGGCAAAGCATCGCACTTTATACCTACGTATTCTCATCAGAGAAAGAGAAATCAGAGTCAACGTAGTTCGGCCTACGAAGGATTATGGGGGAAGGTAGCTCGCCAAGACTTCGCCATCTTGTGCCTACGTACTCTCAACAGGTATGAGAGATCAGAGCTCACGTAGTTCGGGAAACTACGGTTTATTTCCTGTTTTTTACGAAAGAAGTGTTTTTTATTGTGTTTGCGATTTCAACCGCACTAGAGACTATGACCTGAGAGTGAATGCGTCGCATGTCATCCAAAGGGTACCATACTAAACATCCAGACTGTGGAAAAGAAACTCTCCCACAATCCTTTCTCAGATAGCTTAAGGCTCGTAACGTACGAAAGAAATCATTCATGATTACTGTATCTTAAACTGTTTTGAGATGAGAAGAGAACAGGCCCAACTAGGAGGGAGACTATCAAGTCCTACTATTATCATGCCATGGATTCATCCTATGGTTGAGGTTTGAACAGGGAACTCCTAGATGTTGTCATGCATAAGTTTCAACCTAAAAGTCTATCATCAAATCCTTATCAAAGGAAATGAGAGTCCTACGGGATCATGTCAATGATACACCAAAACAGACAAAGCATCAGCTTAACAGTAAAATGCATACAATGCAAGTGAGGGAGGAAATGTGTGTGGGGCTTCAGCCTCCACAAGCTCATCTCAACCTCAAGCCAGTCATGAAATAACAGTAATCATACTGAAAAATAAACAACATGCTATCAAGAAATAAACAGTAAACTGCAATCATACAGATAAAATGAAATGAAATGCCATCAGGCAAACAAAACACATGGGCAAGGGAGCTGGGCTCTACCGAATACCCGCAAGCAAAGCCACGCAGTAACAATACAAGCAGAGGGAGCAACTCAACCTCTAATGCAATCATGCTCCTAGATTCTACCTATTCTAGATGAACTTAATCTAATGCAACAGACAAGTCAAGCAAAACACACAATACAAAAAAGAAAACAGAAGAAAGCCTCAGCTCCTCCAGCAACAACTCAGTCTTCAGACTTCAATCACTTGACAAACATCAGTTTGCTTTTCCAGGTTTCAACCCTACAATATGAGTATCAACTTATCTTCTCCCTTAAGCTTCAGCTTCTTTGATCAGCTCCACCTTCAGGCTTCACTATCTTCAGGGATCTTCAAGTATCAACTTGATCTTCATGCTCTTCAAGCTTCAGCTGGACTGGCAGTCTTCAAGGATTCATCCTCTTCAATAATCTTCAATGAAGTCTTCATCTTCATGCTTAGGCTCTGACAGCTCTCAAGACAATCAAACCAGAGAAAAATCACTACCTGGATGAGTCGGGGGATATTGAACTGCTTATTTGATCACCAAAGGTGACCTATAAGGGTTCAATATCAAGGGACTGGTTCCCTCAAAAGTTCTACCTCCTGGGTATAACACTTATCCCTCCAAAGGAGAGAGGTGCATACCCTGGAAGGACTTTGAATCATGGGGAGGAATGGATGTAAAGGATACTATCCATGTTTGAGAAAGAAATTATCTACATCTAAGCTCTTCCTAATCCTAACCCTAAAACAACAAAAAGAAAAAAAAATAGAACAAGCTCCTCAAGCTCCTCCATGCCTCTTCCAATCTTCTAGTATGCTCCACCATGCTCCACCATGCTCCACAATGAGATACCAATCTTCTCAAGCCAGAGGGAAACTCCAAAGCAAAGCAAACTAAACAAAACATGCCCTAAAGGCAATACAAACAATCATTCAATTCAAAAATCAACTAAAAATAGTATATTATCATATTAAATCCTAATATAAATGCTAGGGGACCCTACATAACTACCCTTAAGTCCCATATATTCCCCATAGACTAAATTGCCCTACAAACCCTAAATCTAAAATGGTTATTGACCTATGTTAAAGTTTTAAACAAATTCTACATTACTTAGAAATACCTAATTAAAACTACCCTAAAAATTATCACAAAAATATGGCATTAATTCAGGGGGAACCTAAAACATTCATCTAACTATCCTAAAAAGATTGAATTAAAAATCCTAAGGGAAATACCCTAATTAAATTCTACAAGTTAACATACCAACTAAAAGAATTAAAAAAGAAATTAAAAGTAAAAATATGCAAAAAATATAAAAATGAAATAAAATAGCAATTTTATGATTTTATATTTTTCTAGACAGAAAATGGAAAATGGGAAAAAAAGTCTCATTAAAAAATATTCATTTTTCATTTTATTATGAATTTTTAAAGTGAAATAAAATTTGGAGAAAAATTAATATGAGAATTATCATGGGGTGCAGATAGCATTAATATTCAGTTATTATTCACATCTGGGCCCAGCATGGGGGGTGGCAATAGCGAAGCGCCTGGGCCCAGTTTCACAATCAGAAAAACAAATTAAAGCTAAAAGAAATAGAAAAAACATTGGTGCGAATAGCGAGCCAATATAGTTAAAAATGTACAAGTGGGCCTGATGGGGGTGGGGATAACAAATTCACGTGAGGCCCATGCTGGTACGTTAAGTGGAACGCAGCGTTTTGACGCTGCTGGCTTCCCTCCCTATTTCGTCTTCAAATCTCAGCCTTTGGATCGATTCCCAGTCAACGAGTCAATGCGTGATCTGACGGTCCATACATCGTCTTCTTCCTTGGCCATTTAGGGTTTGCAGAATCCATGAAACACGAGTTCCATGCATCAATCTTCCATCCTCTCATTCTCCCTCGTCTCTTCATCAAACGACACGATATAAAAAGCAATCTTGGCCTACTCTTCACGTAGAACACAACTGTGGCAATGGATTTCAATGATACCCCCTAAATCATGCAAACCGAACGCACACCCAATCCAATCTCAAAATATCATCAAGTTTCGACCTTCACCAAACTCAACATTCTTTATATAGAAATGATCCTTATGTCATACTCATCAAAACCAGTCACATATATTGCATTATCATCCATTAAATCACTCATTCCAGCTCCATCAAGAATCAACCTCCATTAATGAAACCTCACTAATTGATCTTAAACTCACCCAAATGAACCACCTAATTGTCTCTAATGGTTTTACAATAAAAATTCATCCTAGCCATGCCTAAATCAGAGTGTAGGAGTGATTTTGCTTACCTTGTTTCTTGCAATGGTAGGTGGTGAAAAGCTTCAAATCAAGCCTTGAGACTCCTCAAGATCAATCCTTAGGTGATGAACAATCCTCTGCTTGCACAAGATTTGATGGAAATGGCTTGTATCTCAAGATCCAATGCCTTTTGCTCCCTTGCAATTTCAATTGGAAAGCTCTCAATTCTTCATCAATGGAACCTCACTCTAGCATGAACATACTCAGGGATGTTTGTGTAGATGATTTGTGTAGAAAAATGGAAGGGTAATGAAGAGAAAAATGAAGTTTCAATACAATTTGCAAATGGAGAATTTTGAATTCAATCTCTATTCTCTACCACCATTAACATCAACAATCACCAACCTTTCACCAATGGAGATTGCATTCAATATATAGACTGATTTGGAAAGGTCTAGAACCATCTAGATCCATCTAGTAAGAACTTGAAGTTCCATGACATGATACTTTGCATTTCAATTCTCACCACATGATATATCATAACAAAAACCCTTGCAACTTGAGTAATTAACTTGATTTTCTCCTTACATGACATTTTGGACAAGTTACCATGCATTTCTTCCTTGTTTATTAAGCTTTTCTTTGTTTTGGTTTGGTACCCCATTATGCAAGCAACCAAATTACAAAGCAACCCTAAGATTCAAGCCTCAAATCAAAATTGTGGCTGAACCATTGTTCTTAAAATGTCCTTTGGAGTCAAAATGACCTATCATATGACATGGTTAGGGTTTATAGCTTGGATTTTATGATTTTCCATTTCACTTGAATTAACTTATGCCTCATTTTTAGGCCATTTTTATCACTTTTTGCTATGAGCCTTTTCAATATCTCATGACAACCCTACTAGCCTTAAAACATCATTCTAAGCAACTTTGATGTTGAAGTTTTTTCCATTTGAAGCTTGGAAGTAGGAGATATGGCCTTATGCTTGAAATGACCTATAACTTCCAAATGACCAAAATGCCCTTGGTTTGTCAAAGCCATAAGTTGAGTTCTACAAATCCTATCAAGGACTTCTAGTACTCTCTAGAAAGCTAAGAAGATGCTCTTCAACATTCATGTTGACCAAGAGATCATAGGAATCATCCTACTAGGGCAAACGTTGTCTGCAAGTTGGATGACTTTCAAGGACCCAGATTCACATACCTCAGATGACCTGTAATTTGTCAAAACCATAACTTGAGCTCTGCAAATCCTATCAAGGACTTCTACCACTCAAATTAAAGCTAAGATCAAGCTCTATAAAATTCATGTTATGGGGAAGATGAGATGACAATCAAATTTTGAGCTAAAACTGCCTGGAAGATAGGGATCAAACTAGGGGATTTTACACTGTCAATCCTTAGAAACCCTAGCTTAAAACTTCTCAAACTCCTCAATCATGATGAGTTGGTCTAGGAATCATCCTTATAGTATCTCAATACATAACTCCATGATCACATGGCCCTTGGATTAGGTCTCAACCTTCTCCAAATCATCAGTTGACCTAGGGTTGACCCAGTCAAACCCTAATTCTACCATTCATGGTTGAACCTTCTGAATTCTTGCATAATGACCTCTCTGGGCTTCATGATGGCTTTCAAGACATCTCATAAGCTTTCTCAAAGCTTCAAGTTCACTCTCATAGTCTCAGAATCATCTGAGGAGCACCCACAACTCTCAAGTTATGAAGCACACAACCTTGGTTTCAACCAGTTCCTCTGAGGATTTCTTGAGCTTTCTGATAAAGGTATCAACCTTCAAACACTTGATGGGTAAATACATGTTGGTCAAATTTTAGGGTTCAACAATAATCAAGGTTAGTTGTATTTTGATTTATGGTTGATAAATGATGCGAATTTGGATTGATTTTGGTTCTGATTATGGAGATTTTGCTTGTAGGCATTGTTGACTTGTTACTCAAGTGTATAGACCTGGTAACTTTCATTGTTTAAAAGCTGCTTGAATTTATTTGTTTTTCCCATTGGTGCTGAGTAGTTCTGATTTCCTAATTTAACTTTGCAGAGGCTGGTACAGTCAGATTTGGAGAGGATAAGCATAACGCCCATGGCTATCAACTCCTTGTTCAATTTGCATTAACTCTTTCAACCATGACAGAAAGTCAGGGCTTTCAATCCATTCCTTCTGATGATGACAAAAATGTTACTCCAGAAGAGTCCCAAAATAGCAGAGAATGAAGTTTCAATGAACAAGAAAAGCCTTCCATTCAATATCTCTCACCAACTCTATCTAGGTTGCTAAATGTTCTTGTTGTAGTAATATTTTCTCCCATCACCAGCAGCATGCTCTGCCCAATCAGATGCAGATTTCGGGTTGGTGGTATATCCTTGAAGCAGTCTCAATTTAATTCTCTTTGAATGCTCTGCTTCTGACTTAGCTCGAATCTTACGCAGGGACAAAAAAGTGTTCAATCTTTTATTGTGAATGCAGGCGCGGGGGAGTCTCTTACAACAGGTTGACAGGACATACCAGACTGTGACTCTCACGGAAAACAAGGGAAATATGACTAATTGAGAGTGGTGGAGTTTGACAAAGAAATCCCGCTAGGAGTTATCGTTGAGGTTTACGTGTACAAACGAGGTAGTACGGTTTTGAATTTCTTTCTGCATTAAGATTGCTCGAAACACATTCTAAACCTGAATGCTAAGTCAGCTCCCCTTATTGAAATGCAGGTCGAGAAGATAAGCTCGAGTTGTGTCGACGGAAGTTTGGAGTTGGCAAAGGAAACAGTCTTGTACCAGATGATCGATGGTGTTGCCTGCTCACCATATCTGTAGCTTGTGTTGGACTGTGGTTATAACTTCTTGATAACTTTCCTTTATTTCCTTGCTTGATCAGTATCCGTTACTCTCGGTCTCATTTCGAATTACTTTATTAATTTCTGTTTTTCTTATCTTAACGGTTGTTATTAATTGGACCACTGCTACTGTTACTGCACCGAAGGTTGATGGCGAGGTAGTCGTATGTTCAGGATGTCGCCTCCTTCGACCTTGCTGTGAAATGTTTGAAGATTACCGTAGGCTCCTAATTGTTGACATATTGTGACTGCCTTCAATGAACACTTGATGAGTTCATGATTGCATTTATGACTCCTCTTCTTGGTTTTTCATGTAGGTCATTGTCTTCTAATGGAAGCTGAGAGATGCCGAAGACACAAATGAAGAAGCTTGTAGTTGCTTTGGTGTGAGCTTCCATTTACGGATGGAAGTCGTTGATATTAATGTCTTCATGAGATAAGAAAATACCCTCATCCATGGGAAACCGGTAAAAACGACAAGGTACCAAGACCCTCTTCTCACACTTTAGATAAATTCACAGCCTCTTCTCGAGCTTCTGTTGATCGGTGTTATTCCGAATTTTGGCCAATCGGCATAACCGTGGTAATGTCGGGTCTATTATGGATTGCGTCTAAAAAAACTCTAATCACTACATTGGAACCTTCAGGTTGAGAGACTGTAATAGTGGGTTCACCGCAGATTTTAACGGTGAAGACGGAAACGATGCAGGTCGAGAATGATGCCTTCGGATTGCTAGAAGAACAAGGCTCTATAGGTTATGGTTTTAACAGCTCCATACAACGGTTTCAATAGGTAACTGCCAGCTTGCCTAAAGTTTCCATTTTCAATCTTCTTCAAAACTTCTTTGCATTTGTTTTTGACCATTTTCCTCACTTCCATCAGTTGCTGCTATGCTTGCAAACGTTCGGAGTAGAATCCTTAATTGGCGAATGGAGCTCCGGGCTGATGGCGTGCTTTGGAATCGAATGTGTTTTGTAGCAGACTTTCATGATCCTGATTTTCTTGTTTTGTCATTGTCAACTTGTTTGTTAGATTAAACTTTGAAAATTGTAACTATGACCTTGTATGTGTGTTTGAACAAATGTGGTGGACTTAGATGACTCAATTCCTTTATCCATTGATTGGACTGGTATAATGTCGCCATTCTTTGCAACTTAGAGTGCTCAATACAACTAGGCAATAATCTTGTGTTGGCCTTGCTGTGAACCGTTCAGACCAAAATATGGGTATCCTCCAGATTTGGATAACAGGAAACTATCCTTCTTAGAAGGAAGCCTATAATAAGGTCTATGAAATCGGATAGTAGATGTGCACTCAGTTTATGGAAAAGTCTTGAACACTTGACTTTGGGTCTTGAAAATATCTACTGTGAACCCTCTTATATTTTGCATCTTCTAGTATTTATGGTAAATTCTAAACATTTAAGATAATCTCTGTTTTCACATTGGTCTCAGAAACTCCAAATGTTTCGGTCTTGGAAGCGTTTCCATGAACTTGCAGCTCAAGCATGTAAACCCAATGAGTTGAAGATGATACAAACATCTTGGAAATAAATCTTGAAATAAATCTTGTAAGTCTCCGACAATGAACTTTCTTGATTCTTGAAATAACAATGAGCTTGAATGTAATTTCTTTTACGTTTGAATCCTGTGGAGCATAAAGACTAATACCCCTCGGTCTTCAAGCGAATTTAAATTCCTTATCATCTTCAATTCCTCTCAAAGCTTAGAAATATAAAAAAAGACACAAGTTGTATGAACTTTCCTTGATTCTCTATACTTTTCACACATGAAATTTGATTTTTAGAATTTGAATAATATCGCGGGAACGCCTCATGCAATTTGGATCCCATCTTGATCTTGCATAATGAATCACTTATGGAACTTAAACTCCCTTCGAGACCTTTTTTGCAACTTGACCAATCACTTAGAATCTCATCCTGAGCAAACCTTTGAAAGTGGAGGTTCCGTTGGCGATATACCATGCAACTCCAACTGGTCTTCCAATCGAAGTTCTTGAAAACAAAGTATAGGAAATCTTGGCTCTTATTAGGGAATCCTCTGAGCAATTTTTGAAGAGAAAGGTTGAACTTGTACTAGATATATGACCCTAAAGGGTGAAGGTATATCCTCTTTACGTCCACATGAATTCCCTACAACTTGCAAAGGATTTGAAACCCGTCGAGCATACATACCCAGCCTTCGTAACCTGCATTCTCTGTATTAACTCTGTCCTTATAAAACAAAATAAACAAACTGGTTAAAATGGTTAGTTAAAACGGAAAAAAAAAACTTATGCACAAGGAGGTGGGATCTTATGGTCAAAAATTAGGGTGTGACACATGGTATGAAGAAGAATGAGTATAGTTAGAGGTCACCTACCTCTTGTAGACTTCCAATGTAATCAAGCTTCCTAGCTGAGAATGCCTTGAATAGATGCTCCACACTCCCAATGCAAACTCCAAATAGCTCTCTTCAAGTTGATTTCATGCAAGATAAGGTTACTTCCACTTGAAGCAACAATGGACTATTGGTGACAGATTCACCAAGTGATGTTGTAGTTGGTTTTGAGTGTTTTGGACAGTTGACACAACTTATATCCAAGATGCCTAAGGTGTCAAGAGATCCAGAACTGACCTAGGCAGTGAGTATTGCTAGTTTATGCAGAAAAGTTAATGTTTTTGGTGTGAGGAGTTGACTTTTTGAGGTATGGTGTTTTGACTGGTTCAATGGTTGGAACACCTTCCAAACATTATTTATAGGTTGTGTGGATGGTTTTTGAAGTGTTTCAAAGTGTGGAAATGAGTTTAGTGTGGAATCTGTCCAAGACAGATTTTGAGGTTTTTTGGATAACTAGCTTCAATCACAAGTAAGGGGAAGGCAAGGTTAAATGACTGGTTTCTTCTAGTTTTGAGGATTGTTCTTATGTGTGTTATGCATAATGGATGGCTCTATTTAAGAGAAAGCAAAGACTTGGACAAATTTTGAAAGTGTGAAGTGCTCTTGTCTTTTTGGAGGGAGAATCTTAGCAAATCAAACTTGTGATTTCTTCTGCAGATCTTTAGCTTATTTCCAATGCATTTTAGCCTTAAAATCAGTTGTATTTGAGCTGTTAGGAAGTGACTATAAGGATGGAAAAGATAGATCCCTCATGCTGCAGCAGATTTCCATCAAAAGCAATCTATTTCCTCTTGTACTTTTGTAGTTTCTTGAATTTAAATAGTGATTCTAATCAAATCCTTGGCTTGCTCATAGATTCTTTTGACCTTTACTCATCATATACTCTTAGACATTAGATCAGATGTTAAACCATGGTTGAAAACCAATTGGATAGTTGGGAAGTTGGTTTATGCTAAGTTTGATATTGTGCATTTTAAGTGTTTGGACCCCAACTTTCCTCCTTCGAAACTCCTAGCTCACAAATGCTATGGAGGATTTCTTGTAAGTTTTGGAAAGCCCTCATCATGCTATACAACTTTTATGTTTTAGGAATTTTCAAATTCCAAGTGGAACTAGGTCAAAAACACCCTTGAAGTTGGCTGAAAACATGACTTGAAAAGTGCTAAAAATGTGAATTTTCACTAAGTATTTTTCCCTCTTGCATTAATTTTGATCATAACTCCAAATCTATTCATTTTTTGCATATAGGTCACTTTTTCACTTTTGTAGAACTTGTCAAGACCTTTCCAATAAGTTTTGAACCACTTCATTTGGATGTGTGGTTAAAACGTTATGGTCTTGCCCCTTTCAAAACCCTAATTTCCCGATTTTTCGATTACTCCTCAACCCTTGATCCAATGGTCACAAAACTTCATGAATAGGTGTGACATATCATTAGGAACATGATTGTGTCGCACCTCGAAAAAATCACGGAGACATTTCGGAAAAAGCGACCCTCGCGCGAAAGGCGCGGAAATGCGGTTCGACAGAGTCGCCACCGAACTTTATTTTTCCCGAATAAACGGGAGAGGAAAATATCGAGAAAATCTCTTAAAAAGAAAGGATAGGAACAGGGTTGTCGCAACCAAGTTCCGGGTTCGGGAGTCGGTTACGTGAGGGGAAGGTACTAGCACCCCTCACGTCCGTCGTACTCGACGGGAACCTCTTTAGGTAATTGTGGGGAGTGTTGTTTAGGTTTACTTGTTTTCTTCTCGTTGGTAAAGGTAGAATTGGTAGGGTAAAAGGTTAAAGACGCAAAGGAGAGATGGGTGGTTAGAGAATAGGGTGCTCGCTAAGGATTGGGGTCCTTGTGCCTACGTATGCTCATTCGGACGAGAACGGGAAATCAGAGCGTCGTAGTTCGACTACGGGAAGGGTTGGGAATGTGTGGACGGAATAATGAAGGAAGATAGAAGTGTGCTCGCCAAGATCATCGCAATCTTGTGCCTACGTATCTTATATTCAAGAATGAATAAAGAATCAGAGCGTCCGTAGTTCGTGGTAACAACCACGAAAAGAAACGAGGTTAGAATTGGTTTGACGTTGAGTTGAGAGACGAAAGAATGACTGACAAACAACCTAAGGGCGTGCCTCAAGAGCTTGTCACTCAAAAATTCAAGGAATGCGAGATCCCAAGAACTCAGTTCTTTCAGAGATTGAGTTGAATAAGTTGAAGATAAGAGTTGGATGTTTTGAAATCGAAAGAATGAACTAATAACAACTCGGGGGTGCGCCCAAGAGTTACTCATTCGAATATTCAAAGAATGCTAGATTCTAGGAATATCCCTCTTTCGTAAGTTTTAAATAAACGTTTGTAAAAAGATCGAATCGAAAAAATGGCATGCGAGGCCAAAGGAGGTTGGTTTGAAAATGGTTCGACGACGTGTCGAGGATTTGATTGAAAATGAAACCGACTTGACGACGTGTCAAGGGTTAAGATTGTGAGAAACGATATTAGTCCCTAAGGGTGCCCCTAATATCGAAACCACGAGGAATTGTGAAGGAAATGGGTTGCGAATGCGGACGAGCATTCGACTTAGGAGAACGTTTGAAAATGATTAGATTGAAAAAGTCGAAAGGTTGAGTGAATAACAACTCAAAGGGCGTGCCTCGAGAATTATTCACTCGAAAATTTAAGGAATGCTAGATTCCAAGAATCTCCTTCTTTCGGAGTTTTAATCGAAAAAGGACGTTGAGAATATGTTTGAGAAAATCAAAAGATTGAATGAATAACAACTCAAGAGCGTGCCTCGAGAATTATTCACTCGGAGATCCAAGAAATGCTAGATTTCAAGAATCTCCCTCTTTTGGAGTTTTAAATGATTTGAAGCGAAAATGACATAGTTTTGACTGAAATAATTTGACCGATAATAATCATTAAAGTCATCAATGACTAAAGAATAATAAACAAAAGGAAAATGAAAGTTTTTACAAAAAAAATGGTCTCGGGTTTGTTATTATCTGTCAATAATTTGACAAACTATAACTCGGGGTATCATCATCGACCCTAACAAGTTGAAAATGAACTAAATCTAAATTCAAAAACCCTTCATAAGATTTAATAAAATGCAACAAGAAACTTTAAAAAACTCATAAAGAAAAGGAATGTCAAAAACTAATGGGTGTAGAATCATTTGGGCTTCTCAAAAAGCCCATCCTCTACCCCATGCCTATGCCACACGGTGGGGGCACTTAAAAACAGAAAGTGTTGTTAAATGTTCACATGTGCTGAAAAGCCCATCCTTAGTCACAATAAAAAACAAATGCAAGAGATTAAAAAAAAAGAAGCACATGGGACACAGGACCCCACGTGTATGGTCTAACAATCACAGCTCTCAGCAAAAGAAAAAAAAGCGAGGAGTCCATATCACACCCTCCTCCTTCAAAACAAAGTTAACGAAAAAACCAAGGAACCCGAAACAACGATCTTCGTTTCCAACCTTCTCTATTTCGAAATGATATCGCCTCTCTCTCGGTCAAATTCAATCTCTCTACCTCATCTGTTTCTGTTTTGCTGTGTCGTGAATCATTAGATGGGTTTCGGTTTTACGGAGTTTGTGTTTTTTGTGATTTGAAGAATAAAGACGTTGAGGTTCGAAAGGGTTTTGTTGCTGGTTTGGGTTCGAATGAATTTGGGTTTAGGTTTGTTGAAGGGGAAGATTGGGAGAGTCGTTGGGGTTTTGATGAAGAAAGGAGGAAATTTGAAGATGGGAGAAGAGTGAGTTTTGGGATAGTGATGAAGTTGGAAATTTCCTGGGTTGTTAAGCTATGAACATTTTGACTTCGGATGAAGAAAAAAAATAGTGATGAGGGTTTGAATATCTGAAAGTTTTGTTTGGAAGCTTTGGAAGGACGATGGATGTTAACGATGAAGATGATGAAAGTTGAGGATGGAGATTGTGAGATGGTTCCGATGAGGGCTGTTGTGCGAGCGGTTTAAAAGACAGAAGTGAGGTTTCTGAAGACCAAGAAGTGAGGGTGGAGGCTGCTGAGGTTAGGGTAGAATGTAGGAGAGCGGCTAGGGTTCCCCTTTACTGTAGCATTCTCACCTGTTTTTATATGGAGAGAGTCCCTGGAGGAGTGAGGTGAGGTTTTGCCCTTGTAGTACGATTCACTCCATCTTTTTTGTCTGTAGTGAGGTAAAGACATTTTACCAAAACACCACATAATCCCTGATTTTACTGCTAGTCATTTTATTTTTTACTGTCTATTATTTTGAAATAAGGTCATGTGTTGGTTTTATTTTAAACCTCTGTTAGAAACAAACTTTGATTTCCTGTCATATTTGCTCACAGATTCAAAGGTCAAGTGAGCAAAGACATTATTAAATTCCAAGCCAGCATGCCGAGCATCATTATGAAGCATGCGAACTCACTTAGCCAGAAGGTTAAAACAACACGATATTAACTTGAGGCTTGTATTCACTCATGTCAACATCACATGGGATCATCCTTAATGGAAGCTAGAACAATGGACTTGGCATAAGACTTCCAGCGAGCGACAATCTCGTAAACTCAATAATGGCGCCCTTATCAGTCCCGGCCCACGGTATCTCTTCTGGTTGTGTGGTGTACAGAAGGCAAAGGCAACTGGTATGAATTGCTGTTGAGCTTTTTCTGTTATTGCAGGACAAGCTGTGCTGGCGATTTGGCAAAGGTATTGTCGTATGTCTAGACTCAATCTCAATGCTTTGAATTGCCTTCTACAAGTTGCGGTTTGTGTAACATTTTTCTTTTGTCTGTTATGGATTTTGCAAAGTGTGGGGGTCTGCGGTTTTGGTCTGAAATTTGTTTTCAATTTGCTAACTGAAAGTTTTGTTTTGCAGGTGTTTTTGTTACTCATGGTTTGTGATGCTATGCTGCAGATTTGTGATTTGGTAGCCAAGGATGTGTGTGACATTCATTCTCATCTTATTGCAACTTGTTGGTACTATATGCAAGTTTTGCGGGTTGGTACGTCAAATTAAGCGAGCCGGTATGTGAATTGGCTGTGTATCTTTTGGAGGCCAACTACTGCTCACTGTTTTATGTGGTGGCTGCGTAATATTTCGAGGCAAAGTGCGCATTGGTATCTGCAAGTGTATGGTGGCTTGGTATGTATTCAAAATGATGTTGCCTATGTAACTCATATCCAATTTCTTTTCAGGATTATGAAGCTGTTGGCCATGATAAGTAATCGTAAAGAAATCTCATGCTTATGAGAAATGGAGTTTTTCAAGGCACGGTTGGAGGTATTTCGAAACGGCAAGCTGAAAATTCTCTCCCTCTGTTCTGTTTTTTCTGAAGCTTCTTCAAATGACTTTCTTGTTTCTTTTCTTGCGTGGCCTGTAAACTCGGAGCGAGACTTGAGCAGCTTGGAGGATTCTTTCTTGCATACGTCGGGTGCAAAATATCGTCTTTATAGAAACCGTCACAGGTACATTGCTGGTGCCTTTGCACATAAGTCATGGCTTCATCTCACGCATTGTCTATAACTCGGTGTGTTGATCTTGCTTCTTGCTATTGCAGATCATGCTGCCGTTATCGTAGCACTGAGAGACCGTCTTGCCTCTGTTCCAAGAATAAAACCATCCGGATGAAAAGCTGCAGATGTGTAGCCGTAGCCTCATTCGAATGATCCCTCAAGATGTTACCATCATCTGACCCTTGCCACGAACGAGTCGTCCTGTCCGCTGAATCAGTTATTACAGATTCTCCCTGATCAACAAACTTCACACTGATACCCTTTTTAGAGCGGCCACTGAGTGTTGCTAACATTTATCCCGATGAACGGTAAAAATAACCGCATTTGAGTCTACCTCCAGTTGTAATTAAGAGATACAATGCCTTGTTTGTCATTTTTGTGAATTGGGTGACTAGATATTTGAGTATACATCCCTAGAGCATTAACAGGAGCCAAAGTTGCAGGAATCTATCTCTTTTCCTCTTCGTTTTCGCACATGGTATTTACGGTGTACTGCAAGTGGTTGGGGGCTTGTCTTTCCGCCGAAATCAATGCGTTTGGATGTTGGTAATTTCATCTCCATACGACAATTTATCTGTTGGTGTTGTACAGTTTTTTTCAGTGAGGAGGAAACCTGTGTTATCGTATGATAAGCCTTTTTGCTTTGTGTCTTTGTAACTGCAGGCTCATGGTGGTAGCAGCTTATTGAATCGCAGCAGTTCCCTCTTGGAGTTTGAAATTTGCAGAAGCAGTGGGACATGCTACACAATAGCTGATGCCGGTAACAACATGCTTGAGTCCTCTTAGAGCTTGACAGCTTCTTTAAGACCATGGTTATTTGCAACTATAGCAACTTGGGGCAGACTGCTGTGTGTGGCATACTGCGGGTACGGTTTTGGCGAATATTGGAGAAAACATTGCAAGCCTCTCTGACACGTACACAATACGGTTTTCATAGAAATCTTGGGAATGCTACGGCTGTTGGTGTTATCCTCTTCTGTATTGTACTGTACTGCGGTAGTATGCCATATTTACTTTAGAGTCTGCATTAACATGAGCCTTTCTCTTTTGCAGGTTATTTGTGTGTTGAAACTGGTTCCGATTTGAAAGTTAATAGGCCATGAAGAAGAGTATTTTTTGTCTCATTTTTCTTCTGTTACACACATGACAACAAGGTGATGTTGTTCATTTTTTCGTGTTGCATAACTGCTAATGCTGTGAATCATGTATCTTTTCTTTTTGCAGGTGGGAGTATGGTCTGGATGTGCGATGCATGAAGCGGAAGGTCTGATGGACTTATGACTTGCTAATACATTGCGCATTGTGTAACAACTTTGATTGTGTTGTATTATGAATTTTTGCAGGTATAGAATCAATGTATCATTTGCTGTTGGAACTTCAAATTCACCTTGTCTTTTCCTTTTCTTTTTTCAGATTTTATCTACTTTTCCGTATTATTGCCGGTTGAATTCAAGTCATAATTATTGTTGTTGCCTATGCAGGTGAATCATGAGCTGATGCAGGAGCCAAGTTGGTGCCGGTTAAAGGTGTACTGAAGACGAGTTTTGCAGTTGAGGTGTATCGTTGGAGCACACATATGAGTCACGGTTCTGGTGCTTGACTGGTTTCAATGTGATGCACTGAAGGTCTGTTATGGAATTCTCATTGTGTATCATTGTGATGGCTTGGCTACTTTGCGGTACTGCAGGTCGACATTGCACAGTGAGTTGTTATGAATACTCTTACGTCCATCCTGTCAAACTCATCAATGCAGCAAATACCATTGTCAGCAAGCATCAAAGCACTAGCCTCAATATAAAACTCTCCAGTTTCTGGTTCCTTGGCAACAGTTGCAGTCAAACCAGCAGCAGATGATGATTTACCAGATGTATACACAGATCTTGGCAAAATGCTTGAAGTATACTTGAGAAATTGAGACTTTGCACAACTAGGATTTTTTAGTCTGAACATGTATTACAACATTGGTATTGTAATTGAATCACGTTTTTTTTTAAAACATGTATCACAACATTGGTATTGTAATCTTCAATTCCTGGTAGAACCCTGTGTGTGATTTGATGCTAATAATCTTATTTCCTACTTAATCAGTCTTCTGTTTAAAACAGAAACAACTATGAATTATAATTCACACGGTTTTGACAATGATCCTCCCTTGGCCATAATCACCTTTAGCCCTTCTTGCCGCAAACTAAAGTACTTTGAACAAATTGAAGCCAAATACGCCATGATTTGCTCTTGGTCTTCATCATAATTACATTTTAATATGGTTTGAAAGGTGTACCACAATCGTGGCCTTAAACCGTGAATTGAAAGGCATTATCCATAACTCAAAACCACTTAACCAGGTAATCATAACTCTAAAACAATTTGATCACTTATTGGCTATGTACGTTATGAACTTCTTGAAATGAGATTGATCTACCTTTGGCTATCTCTGCCGTGCTACTTTAGTACCAATCATGAAACATGGCTCAATAACTTCTTGAAACCAATTGATTATGAAAAGAATTGAAGTATCTTCCGGACTAACTGCATCTAAATTCAATTATGGCTTGAAACTTGCAAGTCGAATCTAAGTTTGTCACAAACTGATTTTCTAATTATGTTTTTTTCCTGAAATTGGCAAGCTAAATCTAGGTTTGTCACAAACTGATTTAGAATCCAAATATAGCTCGATGTTTGCAATCAAATCGAATAAAGCCTGAGGCTAAATCGATCGTGTGAAGTACCTTTGCATAACTTGAGTTAAATGCGCATACAAGCGATTTATACCAGCAACTTGTAGTGAGGCTCATACAACCTTTAAAGAAGTTCGTAACCAAGTTGAAATAGCGTTTAATTTTCTTGAAAACCAACAGTCATGTTGTGAGGTAGATCCAATCATGTATTTGACGTCATTGTTCATATCATATATGTCTGATCGTGAGAACGAGGACACACATGAGTTCGGGTATAAGGGGCTGGAGGCGCGCTCTCCCTACAAGAATTCAACATAAATTGTTAGGGGTTATAACCATAATGTATACACATATGGTCTTTATAAATGAAATCTTAGAAAATCATGGCTAGCAGTCACGAAGCAGTAAAACGTTCATTAAATACCGAAGTAGGACAAATTTGGGGTATGACAGATGCCCCTATCTAATTGACTTAGATCTAGGGGAAGGAACTGCTGCAGCGTTCCTTCTCCCGAGGTAGAAGTTAATTAGATATGAAAAAGACCCTGAATTTGTCCAAAAAGTAAAGAGATGCTCGGGAATTGAAATACTGGAAAACGTAACCCAAAGTAAATTGTAAATAAACGGCAAAAAGTCGTCACCACCAAAAGGATGATGGAACGAAACACGCACGGCTACTACCACCAAAAGGGATGGTAGAGCAAAACACAATCGCACAATCTATCATTAATGGCTACGATAGACCCCCCACCAAAAGGATGACGGAGCGAAACACAAAAACACAATCGCACAATCTATCATTAACGACTACGATAGACCCCCCACCAAAAGGATGACGGAGCGAAACACAAATAAACTATCGCACAATCTATCATTAATGACTAGGATAAACCCCCCACCAAAAGGATGACAGAGCAAAACACAAATAAACTATCGCACAATCTATCATTAATGACTATGATAGACCCCTCACCAAAAGGATGACGGAGCGAAACACAAATAAACTATCGCACAATCTATCATTAATGACTATGATAGAACCCTCACCAAAAGGATGACGGAGCAAAACACAAACAAAATATCGCGCAATCTGACATTGACGAAATGCCAGACCCACCACCAAAAGGATGATGGAGCGAAACACAAACAAAATATCGCGCAATCTGACATCGACGAAATGCCAGACCCACCATCAAAAGGATGATGGAGCGAAAACACAAACAAAACATCGCGTAATCTGACATCGACGAAATGCCAGACCCATCACCAAAAGGATGATGGAGCGAAAACACAAACAAAACATCACGTAATCTGACATCGACGAAATACCAGACCCACCACCAAAAGGATGATGGAGCGAAACACAAACAAAATATCGCGCAATCTGACATCGACGAAATACCAGACCCATAACCAAGAGGATGATGGAGCGAAACACAAACAAAATATGGCGCAATCTGATATCGACGAAATGCCAGACCAATCACCAAAAGGATGATGGAGCGAAACACAAACAAAACATCGCGTAATCTGACATCGACGAAATGCCAGACCCATCACCAAAAGGATGATGGAGCGAAACACAAACAAAATATCGCGCAATCTGACATCGACGAAATGCCAGACCCACCACGAAAAGGATGACGGAGCAAAACACAAACAAAATATCGCGCAATCTGACATTGACGAAATGCCAGACCCACCACCAAAAGGATGATGGAGCGAAACACAAACAAAATATCACGCAATCTGACATCGACGAAATGCCAGACCCACCATCAAAAGGATGATGGAGCGAAAACACAAACAAAACATCGCGTAATCTGACATCGACGAAATGCCAGACCCATCACCAAAAGGATGATGGAGCGAAAACACAAACAAAACATCGCGTAATCTGACATCGACGAAATACCAGACCCACCACCAAAAGGATGATGGAGCGAAACACAAACAAAATATCGCGCAATCTGACATCGATGAAATACCAGACCCACCATCAAAAGGATGATGGAGCGAAACACAAACAAAATATCGCGCAATCTGACATCGACGAAATGCCAGACCCACCACCAAAAGGATGATGGAGCGAAACACAAACAAAATATCGCGCAATCTGACATCGACGAAATGCCAGACCCACCACCAAAAGGATGATGGAGCGAAACACAAACAAAATATCGCGCAATCTGACATCGACGAAATGCCAGACCCACCACCAAAAGGATGATGGTGCGAAACACAAACAAAATATCGCGCAATCTGACATCGACGAAATGCCAGACCCACCACCAAAAGGATGATGGAGCGAAACACAAACAAAATATCGCGCAATCTGACATCGACGAAATGCTAGACCCATAACCAAAAGGATGATGGAGCGAAACACAAACAAAATATCGCGCAATCTGATATCGACGAAATGCCAGACCAATCACCAAAAGGATGATGGAGCGAAACACAAACAAAACATCGCGTAATCTGACATCGACGAAATGCCAGACCCATCACCAAAAGGATGATGGAGCGAAACACAAACAAAATATCGCGCAATCTGACATCGACGAAATGCCAGACCCACCACCAAAAGGATGATGGAGCGAAACACAAACAAAATATCGCGCAATCTGACATCGACGAAATGCCAGACCCACCACCAAAAGGATGATGGAGCGAAAACACAAACAAAACATCGTGTAATCTGACATCGACGAAATGCCAGACCCACCACCAAAAGGATGATGGAGCAAAAACACAAACAAAACGTCGTGCAATCTGACATCGACGAAATGCCAGACCCACCACCAAAAGGATGATGGAGCGAAAACACAAACAAAACATCGCGTAATCTGACATCGACGAAATGCCAGACCCACCACCAAAAGGATGATGGAGCGAAACACAAACAAAATATCGCGCAATCTGACATCGACGAAATGCCAGACCCATCACCAAAAGGATGATGGAGCGAAACACAACACACAGGTTGCTATCACTAAAAGGATGATAGGACAACACAGATTTGAGGTTTACCAACACCAAAAGGATGCAGGCTAGGTTGAATTGACGAAGTTCGACTATCACCAAAAGGATGATAGGAAGGCAATTGACAACGGTCACGCTTGCTGGGTACAACTCATTGGGGAACCCCCGAGAAGAAGATTGAATTGAAATGAGTCAACGGGGTACGCCCACCGTCTTGTTTGGAGATCATAGCTTTGCCGAAATGATTTCATGGTTACGCCCATGAATTTTGAAGAGGATGCCCCTGACTGGGCTGAGTTTGTCTTGAAATGTCTTGTTTTGGTCAACAAAAGTTTGAACAACTTCATGAGGAACGCTCATGGTCTTGCTGAAGATGCCCCTGCTCGGGTTGGTGATTGCTTTTAAAGCTCTTGATATTCATGGGAGAAATCCACGACCTTTGTGGGAGATGCCCCTGACCGGGCTGCCAATGGTCTTGGAAATCTTCGGGATTGATCCTGGACCTTGACTTTCATATATGAATGCTAGATGATAAATAATATTCCATATGAGTGGACGTGCAAATGCAAATGCTGACGTGCGGAGATGCAAGAATTGGGGAAGTATGATATGGTTAGGTATGCATATGATGCAAGATGCTTATGATAGCGAATGTAATGCGCGTGATTGCAGACAGGTAATTGGAAATGCAGGTGGAGATGCCATCTTGGTGGTCTTTGGGTAATTGCCAATACGGATTGGACTTCGGGTGGTGGGAGGGATTGACGTCCTCGACACGCAGTTTACTGAAGATGCCATGATTGACACAGGCGAAGACACTCTGGATGCCCCAAGTCTGGGTACTTGGTGATTTGTTGTGAATTTACTTCAGAGAAGGTTGTAGCTCTGCCTGATGATTAGGGTAACTTGGTCTTGCCCCAGTCTGAATATGGTAATAATATGCCCCCTGCTCGAGCTGTTTGAATGATTTGCCCCAGCCTGTGGGTTTTGAGGTAGTCTTGCCTCGTGTATGCTAGTGAAAGTCAAGTTCCTCCTCGATTGTCCCTTACTGGAGTGTCTTTGAATACCTAGCACTGATTTGCAATTAAAATTGTACATTCATAAATGGTAGTATTAATGCACAGTTCAATGTAAGTTTCGAAAAAGTGTGTCATTTATTGAGAGTGTCTTGGTAGTGAGACAAATTATCTCAAACGTTGTGCTGATTGATTGGTGCGAAAAATATATCAAGGGAAGTGACACCAATATTGATGATTAGAAATCATGTGAGGAGTCAGGTTACGCAACCTCGCAATAGTATGCTTTCAGAATAAACCTCGCCTCAATTAGGTCTTTCGAGGGTTGTAACGTGGTCTAGTTTACGGTTATGAAACAAAGGATATTAGGCTCAAAGTATGATTTGTACCCACCCCTTCTTCTTAATGATCTCCAGTCCTACGCTCAGTTAATTCTACACTTGTCTGGACGGTGTAAACTTGAAGGTTCAAGGTTTGCTCGACGTGGCAGTCACCTTATTTTGATGGATGCCAGTGCCCCTTTTGATTTGGGTGGCCACTGAATCTTTTTTTTTTGTTTTTGTTGAGGATTTCGGGGTCCTCTTTTGCTTTTGTTTTTGATCCCTAACTTTTGCATGGATTGACTTTGTTTGTCAGATCCATCGGGATTGCCTTGATTTTGCCTACGTCCCCTCTGAGGTGTTTGACTTAGCAGGCTTTTGATTTTTTTTGAATTTTGTTGGAGGATTGTGACTGCCATAGCATGGGTCATTGATGAACAACCGTCTTCTGGATTTTGCTTTGTTGATTCGAGTGCGGAATTTGAATTGACTGAACACTACCCTGCCCCAGGTTGAGTGTAAAAGGTTTGAATATCCGAAGGAAACTACTACTCCTAGGCTCGAAGCGGTTTACTAGGGATTATCTCCTTATATCTCCGGTGTTTGGGGATTTGAAGCAATGCCTGTACATCATTGACGAGATTCGGTCTGAAAGCATACAATTTGCAATTATGGGTATCTTGTTTTCATCATCCTCCCTCAAATCATGCTAAACAATAGTGAATAGAGTGGAGTGAATAAATGTGTCGGTGATGAGTGAAAAATGAGTGAATACGACATAACTAATTCAAAACATGTATAAACGATACATTAATGAAAACCAAATACGAAATGGCAATTGTTCAAAGCATACAGTACTTAAACACACAAAGACAAAATATAAGAGATGCGAAAGATTAAATGGCAGCATGACGGCCTTCTTCAGAGAATGAACTTGACTGGACTTGATATGATGTTAGCACTAGTTGGCTGGTGGCATCGGGTCGTTGATGGCACTGAGATACTTCCCATCAAAGGTGAGAGCTTCCTTGTCAATCAGGTCTTGAATTTTGTGCTTGAGAAACCTGCAGTTCTCAATGTTGTGACCTGGAGCGCCCTTATGGAACTCACAATGAGCATTCGCGTCATAATCAGCAGGAAGGACAGTTGGGGGAGCTAGATCTCTCGGGACGATAGCCTTTTTCTCCATCAGTTGAGCAAAGATATCTGCATATGTCATTGGAAGACTATCAAATACTCTATCTGGCTTCCATGTTCTGTGTTGATTTTGCTGACGCGGTCGTTGAACGGTTCGTTGTTCTGATTCCTTTCCAGTTATGGAGAGGGCTTCGAAGATCTGATCCATCTTTCTGTTGAGGGATTCCAGCTCCTTTCTGATAGCAACTTGTTCTTGCCGAATCTGCTCCATTGATCGTCTGGTATTGGCTCTAATTGCGTATTGGTGTCGGGGAATCAGCTTGATTTACTGGAGAAGAAGGAACGAAGACATAAGATTCTGTTGAAGAACTGGAAATGCAAATATGCACAACATATGAAATGCAATGCGAATGACATGCAAGTTGCAATGCAAGATACAAGATCCAGGATCACGGGATCACAATCAAACAACTCCTGAAGCTGGTAACTGTAATAGATAAGTAACCATAATTTTCGATCAAAGAAACTGACAGGTACGACCTATGTGGGAAGATCTAAACATTCTACCCATAAACCCACTTACGGGATGGTTTCTACGTTTGGTTCCCAGGATCACAGACACTAGTCGTATTAGCGTCACACAACAGGCTGGCTGCATTACGACGATAATGACGATAAGGTCTCTCCTGAGTGGGGTCCTCGTGCTAGGTGCACAAGGAGCGAGTCCTTGGAGACTAACACTACACGACCACCAATATCGGAACTGGTGCTAACAAAAGGTTCCCAGAATCACGGACCCTTCATTAATCAAGTCGTGCAACAGGCTAGTTGTGTTACAACGAGATCTACGAATAGGTCTCCTCTGGAGGAGCTTTCATGCTAAGCACACAAGGAGCGAATCCTTGGTGACTAACACTACTCGACTACCAATTCTAAACTAAGTGTTCTCTCTGCTTTTATCAAAGCTCGGGTGTAGAGCTTTACTCATGATGTCATCCCAACAGGCAACCAAGATAACAAGCACAAATAAAAAAAACCACAAGAGAACGAATACGTAAACAAGAAGAAAACAAAATAAAAACAAACACTCCTCACAAACCAAAAGATAGGCTCGACTCTCTCTTTGCATGGAGCCATACTTCCCCAGCAGAGTCGCCACCTGTCGCACCTCGAAAAAATCACGGAGACATTTCGGAGAACGCGACCCTCGCGCGAAAGGCGCGGAAATGCGATTCGACAGAGTCGCCACCGAACTTTATTTTTCCCGAATAAACGGGAGAGGAAAATATCGAGAAAACCTCTTAAAACGAAAGGATAGGAACAGGGCTGTCGCAACCAAGTTCTGGGTTCGGGAGTCGGTTACGTGAGGGGAAGGTACTAGCACCCCTCACGTCCGTCGTACTCGACGGGAACCTCTTTAGGTAATTGTGGGGAGTGTTGTTTAGGTTTACTTGTTTTCTTCTCGTTGGTAAAGGTAGAATTGGTAGGGTAAAAGGTTAAAAATGCAAAGGAGAGATGGGTGGTTAGAGAATAGGGTGCTCGCCAAGGATTGGGGCCCTTGTGCCTACGCATGCTCATTCGGACGAGAACGAGAAATCAGAGCGTCGTAGTTCGACTACGGGAAGGGTTGGGAATGTGTGGACGGAATAATGAAGGAAGATAGAAGTGTGCTCGCCAAGATCATCGCAATCTTGTGCCTACGTATCTTATATTCAAGAATGAATAAAGAATCAGAGCGTCCGTAGTTCGTGGTAACAACCACGAAAAGAAACGAGGTTAGATTTGGTTTGACGTTGAGTTGAGAGACGAAAGAGTGACTGACAAACAACCTAAGGGCGTGCCTCAAGAGCTTGTCACTCAAGAATTCAAGGAATGCGAGATCCCAAGAACTCAGTTCTTTCGGAGATTGAGTTGAATAAGTTGAAGATAAGAGTTGGATGTTTTGAAATCGAAAGAATGAACTAATAACAACTCGGGGGTGCGCCCAAGAGTTACTCATTCGAATATTCAAAGAATGCTAGATTCTAGGAATATCCCTCTTTCGTAAGTTTTAAAAAAACGTTTGTGAAAAGATCGAATCGAAAAAATGGCATGCGAGGCCAAAGGAGGTTGGTTTGAAAATGGTTCGACGACGTGTCGAGGATTTGATTGAAAATGAAACCGACTTGACGATGTGTCAAGGGTTAAGATTGTGAGAAACGATATTAGTCCCTAAGGGTGCCCCTAATATCGAAACCACGAGGAATTGTGAAGGAAATGGGTTGCGAATGCGGACGAGCATTCGACTTAGGAGAACGTTTGAAAATGATTAGATTGAAAAAGTCGAAAGGTTGAGTGAATAACAACTCCAAGGGCGTGCCTCGAGAATTATTCACTCGAAAATTCAAGGAATGCTAGATTCCAAGAATCTCCTTCTTTCAGAGTTTTAATCGAAAAAGGACGTTGAGAATATGTTTGAGAAAATCAAAAGATTGAATGAATAACAACTCAAGAGCGTGCCTCGAGAATTATTCACTCGAAGATCCAAGAAATGCTAGATTTCAAGAATCTCCCTCTTTTGGAGTTTTAAATGATTTGAAGCGAAAATGACATAGTTTTGACTGAAATAATTTGACCGATAATAATCATTAAAGTCATCAATGACTAAAGAATAATAAACAAAAGGAAAATGAAAGTTTTGACAAAAAAAATGGTCTCGGGTTTGTTATTATCTGTCAATAATTTGACAAACTATAACTCAGGGTATCGTCATCGACCCTAACAAGTTGAAAATGAACTAAATCTAAATTCAAAAACCCTTCACAAGATTTAATAAAATGCAACAAGAAACTTTAAAAAACTCATAAAGAAAAGGAATGTCAAAAACTAATGGGTGTAGAATCATTTGGGCTTCTCAAAAAGCCCATCCTCTACCCCATGCCTATGCCACACGGTGGGGGCACTTAAAAACAGAAAGTGTTGTTAAATGTTCACATGGGCTGAAAAGCCCATCCTTAGTCACAATAAAAAACAAATGCAAGAGATTAAAAAAAAGAAGCACATGGGACACAGGACCCCACGCGTATGGTCTAACAATCACAGCTCTCAGGAAAAGAAAAAAAAGCGAGGAGTCCATATCACACCCTCCTCCTTCAAAACGAAGTTAACGAAAAAACCAAGGAACCCGAAACAACGATCTTCGTTTCCAACCTTCTCTATTTCGAAATGATCTCGCCTCTCTCTCGGTCAAATTCAATCTCTCTACCTCATCTGTTTCTGTTTTGCTGTGTCGTGAATCATTAGATGGGTTTCGGTTTTACGGAGTTTGTGTTTTTTGTGATTTGAAGAATAAAGACGTTGAGGTTCGAAAGGGTTTTGTTGCTGGTTTGGGTTCGAATGAATTTGGGTTTAGGTTTGTTAAAGGGGAAGATTGGGAGAGTCGTTGGGGTTTTGATGAAGAAAGGAGGAAATTTGAAGATGGGAGAAGAGTGAGTTTTGGGATAGTGATGAAGTTGGAAATTTCCTGGGTTGTTAAGCTATGAACATTTTGACTTCGGATGAAGAAAAAAAATAGTGATGAGGGTTTGAATATCTGAAAGTTTTGTTTGGAAGCTTTGGAAGGACGATGGATGTTAACGATGAAGATGATGAAAGTTGAGGATGGAGATTGTGAGATGGTTCCGATGAGGGCTGTTGTGCGAGCGGTTTAAAAAACAGAAGTGAGGTTTCTGAAGACCAAGAAGTGAGGGTGGAGGCTGCTGAGGTTAGGGTAGAATGTAGGAGAGCGGCTAGGGTTCCCCTTTACTGTAGCATTCTCACCTGTTTTTATATGGAGAGAGTCCCTGGAGGAGTGAGGTGAGGTTTTGCCCTTGTAGTACAATTCACTCCATCTTTTTTGTCTGTAGTGAGGTAAAGACATTTTACCAAAACACCACATAATCCCTGATTTTACTGCTAGTCATTTTATTTTTTACTGTCTGTTATTTTGAAATAAGGTCATGTGTTGGTTTTATTTTAAACCTCTGTTAGAAACAAACTTTGATTTCCTGTCATATTTGCTCACAGATTCAAAGGTCAAGTGAGCAAAGACATTATTAAATTCCAAGCCAGCATGCCGAGCATCGTTATGAAGCATGCGAACTCACTTAGCCAGAAGGTTAAAACAACACGATATTAACTTGAGGCTTGTATTCACTCATGTCAACATCACATGGGATCATCCTTAATGGAAGATAGAACAATGGACTTGGCATAAGACTTCCAGCGAGCGACAATCTCGTAAACTCAATAATGGCGCCCTTATCAGTCCCGGCCCACGGTATCTCTTCTGGGTTGTGTGGTGTACAGAAGGCAAAGGCAACTGGTATGAATTGCTATTGAGCTTTTTCTGTTATTGCAGGACAAGCTGTGCTGGCGATTTGGCAAAGGTATTGTCGTATGTCTAGACTCAATCTCAATGCTTTGAATTGCCTTCTACAAGTTGCGGTTTGTGTAACATTTTTCTTTTGTCTGTTATGAATTTTGCAAAGTGTGGGGGTCTGCGGTTTTGGTCTGAAATTTGGTTTCAATTTGCTAACTGAAAGTTTTGTTTTGCAGGTGTTTTTGTTACTCATGGTTTGTGATGCTATGCTGCAGATTTGTGATTTGGTAGCCAAGGATGCGTGTGACATTCATTCTCATCTTATTGCAACTTGTTGGTACTATATGCAAGTTTTGCGGGTTGGTACGTCAAATTAAGCGAGCCGGTATGTGAATTGACTGTGTATCTTTTGGAGGCCAACTGCTGCTCACTGTTTTATGTGGTGGCTGCGTAATATTTCGAGGCAAAGTGCGCATTGGTATTTGCAAGTGTATGGTGGCTTGGTATGTATTCAAAATGATGTTGCCTATGTAACTCATATCCAATTTCTTTTCAGGATTATGAAGCTGTTGGCCATGATAAGTAATCGTAAAGAAATCTCATGCTTATGAGAAATGGAGTTTTTCAAGGCACGGTTGGAGGTATTTCGAAACGGCAAGCCGAAAATTCTCTCCCTCTGTTCTGTTTTTTCTGAAGCTTCTTCAAATGACTTTCTTGTTTCTTTTCTTGCGTGGCCTGTAAACTCGGAGCGAGACTTGACCAGCTTGGAGGATTCTTTCTTGTGTACGTCGGGTGCAAAATATGTCGGCTTTATAGAAACCGTCACAGGTACATTGCTGGTGCCTTTGCACATAAGTCACGACTTCATCTCACGCATTGTTTATAACTCGGTGTGTTGATCTTGCTTCTTGCTATTGCAGATCATGCTGCCGTTATCGTAGCACTGAGAGACCGTCTTGCCTCTGTTCCAAGAATAAAACCATCCGGATGAAAAGCTGCAGATGTGTAGCCGTAGCCTCATTCGAATGATCCCTCAAGATGTTACCATCATCTGACCCTTGCCACGAACGAGCCGTCCTGTCCGCTGAATCAGTTATTACAGATTCTCCCTGATCAACAAACTTCACACTGATAACCTTTTTAGAGCGGCCACTGAGTGTAGCTAACATTTATCCCGATGAACGGTAAAAATAACCGCATTTGAGTCTACCTCCAGTTGTAATTAAGAGATATAATGCCTTGTTTGTCATTTTTGTGAATTGGGTGACTAGATATTTGAGTATACATCCCTAGAGCATTAACATGAGCCAAAGTTGCAGGAATCTATCTCTTTTCCTCTTCGTTTTCGCACATGGTATTTACGGTGTACTGCAGGTGGTTGGGGGCTTGTCTTTCCGCCGAAATCAATGCGTTTGGATGTTGGTAATTTCATCTCCATACGACAATTTATCTGTTGGTGTTGTACAGTTTTTTTCAGTGAGGAGGAAACCTGTGTTATCGTACGATAAGCCTTTTTGCTTTGTGTCTTTGTAACTGCAGGCTCATGGTGGTAGTAGCTTATTGAATCGCAGCAGTTCCCTCTTGGAGTTTGAAATTTGCAGAAGCAGTGGGACATGCTACACAATAGCTGATGCCGGTAACAACATGCTCGAGTCCTCTTGGAGCTTGACAGCTTCTTTAAGACCATGGTTATTTGCAACTATAGCAACTTGGGGTAGACTGCTGTGTGTGGCATACTGCGGGTACGGTTTTGGCGAATATTGGAGAAAACATTGCAAGCCTCTCTGACACGTACACAATACGGTTTTCATAGAAATCTTGCGAATGCTACAGCTGTTGGTGTTATCCTCTTCTGTATTGTACTGTACTGCGGTAGTGTGCCATATTTACTTTAGAGTCTGCATTAACATGAGCCTTTCTCTTTTGCAGGTTATTTGTGTGTTGAAACTGGTTCCGATTTAAAAGTTAATAGGCCATGAAGAAGAGTATTTTTTGTCTCATTTTTCTTCTGTTACACACATGACAGCAAGGTGATGTTGTTCATTTTTTCGTGTTGCATAACTGCTAATGCTGTGAATCATGTATCTTTTCTTTTTGCAGGTGGGAGTATGGTCTGGATGTGCGGTGCATGAAGCGGAAGGTCTGATGGACTTATGACTTGCTAATACATTGCGCATTGTGTAACAACTTTGATTGTGTTGTATTATGAATTTTTGCAGGTATAGAATCAATGTATCATTTGCTGTTGGAACTTCAAATTCACCTTGTCTTTTCCTTTTCTTTTTTCAGATTTTATCTACTTTTCCGTATTATTGCTGGTTGAATTCAAGTCATAATTATTGTTGTTGCCTATGCAGGTGAATCATGAGCTGATGCAGGAGCCAAGTTGGTGCCGGTTAGAGGTGTACTGAAGGCGAGTTTTGCAGTTGAGGTGTAGCGTTGGAGCACACATATGAGTCACGGTTCTGGTGCTTGACTGGTTTCAATGTGATGCACTGAAGGTCTGTTATGGAATTCTCATTGTGTATCATTGTGATGGCTTGGCTATTTTGCGGTACTACAGGTCGACATTGCACAGTAAGTTGTTATGAATACTCTTACGTCCATCCTGTCAAACTCATCAATGCAGCAAATACCATTGTCAGCAAGCATCAAAGCACTAGCCTCAATATAAAACTCTCCACTTTCTGGTTCCTTGGCAACAATTGCAGTCAAACCAGCAGCAGATGATGATTTACCAGATGTATACACAGATCTTGGCAAAATGCTTGAAGTATACTTGAGAAATTGAGACTTTGCACAGCTAGGATTTTTTAGTCTGAACATGTATTACAACATTGGTATTGTAATTGAATCACGTTTTTTTTAAAACATGTATCACAACATTGGTATTGTAATCTTCAATTCCTGGTAGAACCCTGTGTGTGATTTGATGCTAATAATCTTATTTCCTACTTAATCAGTCTTCTGTTTAAAACAGAAACAACTATGAATTATAATTCACACGGTTTTGACAATGGTCCTCCCTTGGCCATAATCACCTTTAGCCCTTCTTGCAGCAAACTAAAGTATTTTGAACAAATTGAAGCCAAATACGCCATGAGTTGCTCTTGGTCTTCATCATAATTACATTTTAATATGGTTTGAAAGGTGTACCACAATCGTGGCCTTAAACCGTGAATTGAAAGGTATTATCCATAACTCAAAACCACTTAACCAGGTAATCATAACTCTAAAACAATTTGATCACTTATTGGCTATGTACGTTATGAACTTCTTGAAATGAGATTGATCTACCTTTGGCTATCTCTACCGTGCTACTTTAGTACCAATCATGAAACATGGCTCAATAACTTCTTGAAACCAATTGATTATGAAAAGAATTGAAGTATCTTCCGGACTAACTGCATCTAAATTCAATTATGGCTTGAAACTTGCAAGTTGAATCTAAGTTTGTCACAAACTGATTTTCTAATTATGTTTTTTTCCTGAAATTGGCAAGCTAAATCTAGATTTGTCACAAACTGATTTAGAATCCAAATATAGCTCGATGTTTGCAATCAAATCGAACAAAGCCTGAGGCTAAATCGATCGTGTGAAGTACCTTTGCATAACTTGATTTAAATGCGCATACAAGCGATTTATACCAGCAACTTGTAGTGAGGCTCATACAACCTTTAAAGAAGTTCGTAACCAAGTTGAAATAGCGTTTAATTTTCTTGAAAACCAACAGTCATGTTGCGAGGTAGATCCAATCATGTATTTGACGTCATTGTTCATATCATATATGTCTCATCGTGAGAACGAGGACACACATGAGTTCGGGTATAAGGGGCTGGAGGCGCGCTCTCCCCACAAGAATTCAACATAAATTTTTTTAGGGGTTATAACCATAATGTATACACATATGGTCTTTATAAATGAAATCTTAGAAAATCATGGCTAGCAGTCACGAAGCAGTAAAACGTTCATTAAATACCGAAGTAGGACAAATTTGGGGTATGACAGATTGCCTTCAAATTTGGGTCAAAACCCTGTTGGTCAATGAGTTGACTTTTCAATCAGACGAACCGATCGATCAAAAAACTGAATCGACTATTGGTGTCCTGGGTCACCTGAGGTCTTGAAACTTCTTGAGTGGACTTAAATAAATCATATAAGCTTAATGGACCAATATTCCATCATTGGAGTACCATTTAGATGAAACGTCAAACCACAATTGACTTTTCCTGATCAGAAACCCTAATCGGGAGTCCTGGACTGCACTGCTCTTGATCTTTGGGTGACAACCTCAAATTAAATTCATACTTGATCCAATGTAGTGTCTTTGATGATGTGGGAACTTGTTTCATGGAGAATCAATCCAAGACATTAACTGATCAAACCACCGAAACCCCGATTCTCGTCTGTATGGAACCCTAAATCACCTGCATCTTGGTAAAGACAAACTTGAAATAGGTTATGGTTAGATAAACAATGATGATGCTCCTAGAATGATGATGGAATTTAAAGGTCAAAATTTGGGGTACAACGGTGCACAACAACTAATACTCCCTCTACCTTGAAGAGTCTTGTGATGAATGGAACGATAGGCGTCACCTAACAAGGTGGGCACTGGGTTACCATTCAAGAATATGGCGATGGCAGTTGAATTGACGAATTCATCTACCTCTGGGAATAACACCAAACCATATATTAGTAGAGCCAAAACTGCTTCAAATGCGTCCATACTACCTTCCTTTGCAAGGTAAGTAGCCTTCTTTAATAAGTAAGAAGAATGAAAACCTTTGACCTCATTCTTTGAAGTATGATTGGCTTTGACCTCGGATACTTCTAGATGGAGTGTGTCAGCAATCTCTTTCGGCGAGGGTAGCTTCTCCAGACCACTGAAAGGTTTCTTATCTTTCACGGGAATTCAAATGAAGTAGGAATATTCTTCTAATGTCGACATCAATTGGTAATCTAGGAAGGTGAAATAGTGGTATAGCGGATCATATAATTGAATCAAGGTGCTGAGAACACCTTCTTCCATTCTAGTCTTCACAATACTCAGAAGTTTTCCATATGTCTTCCCAAAGTCTTCGGATACCATTGTTCCTATCTTTCTCAACTCCACTGTATCATATTTCTTGAAGTTATATTTCTTAGTGTTTCTTTTCCCAAAATCCATGATAACTAGGGTTTTACAAAAAGAAAAATGATTGAGTTTTACAAAACCAATGCAATGAAATGAGATGCTATGATGATATGATGATATGATGCACACATAACACACAGACAAGTATTCATAGATACACAATGCACAAATGCAAATGTTGATAAGCAAAGGTCCTAGGTATGGGGTTTACAAGCATGAAGCCAGGGTATACCCTTCCAAAGGACACACACTAAGGTTTTCATTGTACCTGTAGAAGGGGTTCTATCAAGAGTTCCCAGAGTTATAGATAAATCCCTCGGATATTACAAACCAACATGATTACTCATGTGGGCCAAAAATATTCTCAAGATAGACTCGTCTACGTGTAGTATCGCGTGACAACCATTTCGGGACTACTCCCTCATAGTTTCCGCACTACATCCTAAAAAGGCCAAGTGGGGTAAATAGGTAACTAAAGGTCCTCAGTTTCACGGACTCTCAGGTTACAACAACCAATGAAATGCATGATTACTCATACACCATTAATTATCTCAAGAAGGTCTCAACTGAGCATGGTTACATCATATGTCAAACATGTTATGACTACTCCAGCAGTCAACTATTGATCATATAACATCCTAT